>OX155957.1:15184939-15784939 GCA_944548615.1 Micropterix aruncella | reverse complement strand
TTCCTGTCAAAAAAATGTGATTTCCGATTTCTTCCCTAGTGAAGTCGGGTACCCTACCGCAGCTAGTACAAAATAAAAACGTTTTAAAATACAAAAAACTGTAGACACTTACCAGGTTTGATGATGACTCACGCCCTGATAGCACATTTTTCAGGAACGATGCCTCACGGAACCACACTAGTTTTGGCACATAAATGTCATCGGTTCCTACACCACTTTTCATAGACTTCTTCACTTTATTTAATTCGGCTCTGTATGCATCTTTTAAATTTTTTATTTTTCTCTTTAGATGATCCGCGGTAGCTATTACAAATCCAAATTCAATCAGCTCTTTAAACAACTTTTGGAAAGCGTCGTCTCGCGCGTTCTTGTTCATAAATTTGGCGTCGTTGGTGTTCCATAATTCTTCATATTTTTGATACACATTCAAAAAACGAATAACTTCCAAAGCACCCCATTTCAAAGAGTCCTGCTTCTTTGATTTTGCTTCCGCCATTTTGAACTCGCGAACAATAAAGCGACACAGCGTGGAGTGCAGGTAGCGCGGCGTCCGAGACGTGTGGCGTGGGCGCACGCACGACGCGAATGGCGTAGCAGCGAGTGCCTTGTCACACAGCTCGCGCGTGCGTTCCATTCGCCGCGAGTAGCGCTCTCGCCGCGAGTATAATTGAACATGTTCAATTATACTCGCGGCGTTTTTAGTCGCGGCGAGTGGATTTGAGTCGCCGCGAGTAGGTTGTCACAAGCAGCGATTTCACTCGCGGCGATTGAACTCGCAGCGAATACTCGCTTCGTGTGACTTAGACTTTAAACACGTCAAGATATTGCGCCTGCCTAATGTGCTCGCTGAGTTTGGTTTAAACCGCTGGGCCGGCGATATAGGCTAGCCTCTCCGACTTGGATAATGCATGACTTACCGAACGTAGCATGCTACGGGATCTTGTTGGATAGTGATGATGCACACCATTCACTTCAAAATCGGCTAGAGTTCTGCGAACGAACAGCGCTACTTCCATTATATAAATGGACGGCAGCGTCATGATGCAGAGATCTCTAAAAAGAGGCCTAGCTGGCGTATCAAGCGCCACACGCGCTATTGTGCGGACTGTACGCTTCTGCTTGACGAAAGCCATCTGCCTGTTGGCTGCTTGTCCCCATAACTCCGCACCGTACGTTAGCAGTGAATGAACATATGCAAAATAACACATGCGCAGCGCGGATAAATCGAGAAATGAAGCGATGCGATAGAGTGCATAGCACGCTCTTCCCAAATTATCACATAAAACATCAATATGTAGGTGTCATCGTAACTCATTGTCGATTACGAATCCCAAGAACTTTGTTGAGGATACCTGAGTTAATTCTTCGTTATTGACGGTCACATGTATTTCGGTTTTAGTAGGTCTAAGGCTGAAATACATAACATTAATTTTATTAATGTTGAGTATCAGGCCATTAGGTAGGTTCTTGTGATCGCAAACCTCGAAAATTAATCGGTCGATTGACTTGAAATTTTGACTCAACGTTGCATTCAAATGCGCTTATGTTTTTATAGCAGATTTTTTGACACAACTTTGCATTTGAATAGGCGCGATCAAAAACAAAAGCCTTCCCGCAACGGTGAAATCTTCGTGGCGTTTCGACATAGGTGCGTTTCCCACTTATTTCTAATCAGACTGAGCCACAGCGAAGCGTGGCCATATTTAGCTAGTATATGATATTATAAAAACCGTTTTTTCACAGCTGCCACTTTGAAGATGGATGATTTCAATTTAAGCGGACTTGCAAATTCGAATATATTTTATTTCAAAGTAATATTATTCCACTTGGAAAATCAGTTATTTATATGTTTCTCTATCATTTGTTATTGCTCAGATATTAATGTTTGTGCGATCATGGAAAGGGTGACAATTCTCGCTATTTTTCAATAGGTATTGTATCGGTATTATCCATTACAGCTTCTTGTGGTTTGGCAAGAACTGCAAACAATGGTGGAGGATCTAGTGATTCGGGCCACCGAGCCAGCCGGTGGCATAGTGGATAGGTCGCCTGATTTTATAGTGTAAGTTTCCGGGTTCGATTCCGGGCTGGGTCAGCATTTTCTTCTAGTCAATATCTCTCGGCAAATAAACAAACAAACCCCAGTCTAGTCAATAACTCTTGGATTCTGCACGACAACACACTCCACAGCAAAGGGTTGTAAAATTACTGGAGACTGTTCTTTAACTACCGTACCCATTGCAGACTTGCCACCTAAGTCACACTTGCTTTAGCAGACTTCCATTTATTTCGGAAATTGAATATCTTTTGATAGGCAGAAAAAATCCTAATACACCGTAAAAACGCCTTTAAAGAATTCATTAATTCTGGTTTATGGGAGTTTTACAGCTGAGGCATTAATAAACTCATATTCAAATGACAAGAACGCATAGATAATATGGGTGAATAAATCAATTAATTCAATGTGTAGTTTTCTGATAATTGTTTTGGTTCGAAAATCATTTATTCAATGACAATTTCATAGGTAAGGACCTAATGTTTGGCAGGAGATACAGAGACAAGGAATACTACCTAAGTACTGAGTGTGCTGAAATGCTCTCGGATGTCATAGGGATAGGCTTGCTAGGACCAGGAAGAAATACAAAATATAATTATTTAAAAACTCAACGCCTTTGTAATCAGTGGCCTATTGTTGGAAAAATAAATGCTTAATTTGGTTGTGCGGTTTTAGCAGCTTATAAAAAAAACGAAAAACCACCTATAAAAATATGAAATCAGCAACATTATTGGAAGCCGCTTGGCCTGCCCTTCCATGGATGCACGATAGCCGGTGATAGACAGCTTGTTACTTTAATCGATCGGGTAAAAACAATTAGTGACGTCGGGCATGACAAGAAAGGTAATCGTCCTGGAATGGATTTAAAAAATAATAATAATACCGCAGACATTATATCTATACTTATATTATATAAGTATATATAAAGAAGCAATGTTTTTAAGTTTGTATTTAGGAGGTAATCTTCGAAACTAGTCATCCGATTTTAAAAATTCTTTCACTAATGGAAAGCTCCATTATCGACAAGTACTATAGGCTATATTTTATTGTGATAAATATTGATTTTCAATACGAAATCATAATATTTGTAAATCAAGTCGGAGAAAAATGAGCTGGTGAGTTGTTTTATCGGCGTGCGCTTATGAAAAGGTTTGATATATGTGAAAACAATGTATGGTAAAAACATCGGCCTCAAAGAGATCTATAATAAGTAAGCGACTGCATATACCTAACTTTTATATTTAGGCTACAATAACTGCTTTTATGCATCAAAAAAATAAGAAAAAATAGTAGACAGTCTTTGTTGAAGACATTAGCAATAAATTAAGAATTCTTATAAAAATAAATTGATCTATCATCACGGGTGTTAAATAGAGATGTACCATGTACCTACTGTAAAATTATTCATGTACCTACTGTACGTTTTTAGGTGGTATAATTTTTGATATATCATGAAATTAGTAACGCGTGCAAGCACCTCGAAATACTTAGCGGGCGGCGGCGGCTGTTGACCCAGCAAGGTCAGCGTTCAGGGGAAGGCGGTGCGGGTGGCAAGGAACAAGGCGCGTACGTCTAGGAGATAGGTAGTGTGCATAGATGAAGGGGGACGTCTTGCACTATATATCTAAAAGTAGCGTGTGAAAAGTCAAATAAACGCTACTCTACTTAAATTGACAAATCGATTCGAAGCCGCGGGCAACAGCTAGTAAATTATATAGACAGCACCATCTAGCGCAATACCTACTATTATAGTCAATTAAATTGTAATCCTCACACATTAAACTCGTTCTCTTGTGATCTGAAAATGTGATCCACTTCGCTTATATTTCCCCGAATAAATATTACGAATGAAAATCCGCCCGCCTCTGTACGTATAGAAGCTTCGTTTTGAGTCCAAGTTCAAAGATCGCAAAAGTAGGGGGCACGCTTTACTTTATTGCTCGCATTGACTGCACATAATAAAAAGTCCGATGAAAGGGCAGAAAAGCTGGTTGAATGAGTATTCATTTCTATCTCATTCCTTAAGTGAAGAGGGTTGCGCCTTGATGTCGAAAGCAATTTAGGAAAATTCGAATAATATGTTTAACCGCCCAACCGGCTATTTAAAAGGCCCTCTTTTAGTTGGATGGAAACTTAATGAAGCAAATTCTAATCCTTGTGAATATCTACATGGTCATATTTTATGGTTCATTAATCTGTATTTCAGGAGCAAATATGAAAAAGCAAAGTTATCCACTTCATGTCAAATATAGCAAACTACAAAAAAGGGCCAATTATAGAAAGAAAATAACAATATTGAAGATATGTAAGATATACGCGTATATGATATAGGTACGCCAGTGACTTAAAATCAGACGCCAACAACGCCTATAGGCATTTTGCGTTGTTTGACAGATCCGCGCTGCGCTTTTGACCGGCCCGCATATAAATTATATAAATATATAATATACATAACTAACAAGATTAATTATTATGTAACAAGATGAAATTCATTAAAAAGTGAAGTTGTTAGCATTTATTTACAGAATAGACTAAAAAGTTGCGGCGCAACTTTTTGCGCATGAAGGCTCACTTCCGACCGGTTAAACTACCAATTCCAAACAAAATATACCAATAAAGGCATTTTTGGACAAATAAAATTGGGATAAGTTGGTTTTTGCCCGAATTTCGCACTGAATGGATCGCACTTCAGTAAACCGAATGACGTTTTGGCGGCCATAACTGACTGAAAGCGGCGGTCTCTGAATGACCAGCAAGATAGATTTGGTTTTGCTTGAGTCAGCATTGGTAAATATCGTAAATACTGAGGATACGTTTATTTTTCTTCAATAATCGATTTTAATGCATGTCCAGTATGGAATTAATTCCTTTTTGACTGACTTCACTATAGTATGACTCGTGTTTTATCCTACTGAAAAAAGTGGCATTAATTCTCATTTTTGAAAAAATAAAAATCGTTTTCCGTTTAGGATCCAGTATTTCGAAGGCTCCGAATTGTTGGTATTCTGCCTCCTTCTTAACCCGTCGTGCGCCAACAGTACCTATAAGCACTTTGCGTCGTTTGACAGATCTGCGCGTAACCGTTTCGGCCGGCCCCCATATATATTATATAAATATATAATATATACGACCAACAAGATTAATTACTAGGTTACAAGAGGGAACTCATTAAAAAACGATATTGTCAGTATATTTATATTTTATTGGTAGACCACAGAGTTGTCAGAACAGAGGCTGTTCTTCCGCAGGGCTTACCGGAAGATAAAAGCCTCTCGTCGAGGTGACCTTTGCGGAAAGCCTTCGTTCGGCTCGGTGGATTTCATTTTATTTTATTTAATTGTTGCATTTGAATTGTTTATTTCATATCTGTATGTTCTACACCCTAAACGGATTTTTGGGAAATAAATATGATTTGATTTGTATTTATTTCAGCTCTTCGCCGAGCTAAAACCCTCTCACGGAATCATTTGGTTGCTAATGGTTCTCTAGCAGTTGGGACACTATCACCCGTCTAGGTCTTGAGTCGGCCCAACTCACGGCTCAGCACCTATCCGGTAGCTTCCACGAAGAAGTTCAAGCCTAGTAAGGACTGGGCGGTCTGTATATCGTTGGGCGACAGCCAGTCGACTGTGTACAGCGACTAATAACCGGGGGAGTCTGGAAACGACATTTTCCTAGGAAGCAAGGGTGGTTGTTGACCTAATGTCAGCTGCTCTTGAAACGATCGGTTGGCCATCTGATCCCGCGTGAACAAACGGGCAAAGGATGCCACGGTCCGCGATGAATTCTAATTGAATTACCGCGTACATTAGGTAGACTTCAAATGACCAGACTGGAGGACGAAGAAATCCGCCCAAATCTGGCAGTAAGTGCGTGAGATCAGCCCGCCGGATTCACTGGAGTCCCTCGCGGTAAGGTGTTGTATTCTCAAGGGTTTGTGGGTGGAGTTTGACAGTAGACTGTCTTTGAACGCTAAGTCTCCACGTTCACATCATGGGAGATAGAACGACCTGATGCCGTTAAAACTCCATTGTGTGACGGAATCGCCCGTTATGTTGACATCTTCAGGAGGCATTAAGTCAACGAAGTGGGTAATAAGAGCCATGCGATATATGAACCGTTTCGCGAAAATAACAGCGGCAATATCCGGCACTGCCTATCTATATCTTTTGTTTATATCAGAGACAAAGGGCTAAATCTAATTCAATCATACCTACAAATAGGTATCAAACGACAGAAGTAAATGGAACAAGAAGCCAAGCGATTCTGGTAACAAAGGGTGTACCTCAAGGTTCCATTCTAGGTCCATTTTTATTTTTAGTGTACACCAATGACTTGCCGGGATGTGTGTCATCCGAGAATGATGACATTACACTGTTTGCAGATGACACATCTCTTATCTTCTGTGACCAAAATAAGGAATCATTAATAAATAGAATTAGGTATACGATTGATCAACTATTGATTTGGTTTAATTCTAATGAATTACGTCTAAATATTACAAAATCAAAAATAATTCCTTTTCGCTTAAGACCTGCCAATGTTGACTATTTAAATGAATTACACGACTATTTTGAAATCGACATCACAGAAGATATAAATTTTCTAGGATTAAGAATTGACAGCAAATTACAATGGAATGCGCACATCCAACAATTAGCTAGTAAGCTATGTAGCTCGATATACTCTATTAAAAAAATCAGAAGTCTTTGTGGTTTTGCGGCAGCCAAATCAGTATACTCATTAATGACTTATGGACTACTATTTTGGGGAAATGCTGCAACCAGTAAAAGAATCTTTCTTTTGCTAAAGAGAGCACTGCGCAGCATGTATCAGGTAACGACTAGGACCTCATGCAAAGAATATTTCACCAAGGCAAGGGTAATGACTATGTATTCGGCGTTCATATACCAGTGTTTAATGTATGCTAGACAGCACCTAACTGAAACACCAATTAATGCAGACATTCACTCGCATCATACCCGCGGTAGCTCCCTTTCATGCGTACCCCGAATACGACTGGCAAAAGTACAGAAAAGCTACTTGTACCTTAGCATTAAATTCTATAATCTACTCCCTACAAAATTTAAACAGCTGGAGGACATAAAATTCAAAAAAAAACATCAAGGTGATGCTGATAGGCCACCCTTTCTATAATTTGGCCGAATTTGAGGGCCATGATTTTTCAAATATTGTGCCCATTTAAATTACTTAAAAAAGTAGAGCCTTATTGTCTGTTTATTTTATATGATCTTATATCTGTACTTTTAGTTTAAAATGCATAACGTAGATTTAATTTGATTATTTAACATTTTTCTGACAATTTGAATATTACGATAATTAAGTATACTACGTATCCTTTCGAATCACTAACTACTTCAAATATTAAACTTCTATTTTGATTATTTATATTTATAGTTGGACAATCTAGTAGTTAATTCTTGACTAACTATGTATGTTCAGTAAAGAGTAGTAACGAAACTTACTACATAACCCAATTATTTTGACACGTCCAAGAGCGGTCTTTAGCCGTCAATTGGACACGACGAAAATGTAATGTAATGTAATGTTTCTATGTTACAGTGGTTCAATTCATATGGCAGCAGACGAGCGTTTGAACTGCCCCGAGCCCCGGTAATTAGTGAATACTGCTAGAATTCGGTTGAGGGTGCAGTTTTAACGCGTGGCACAAATTTTCCAGCCGCCACTTAACTCCTTCCGGTAAATTGAATCCGGCTAGTCACGCGCAGCTGACCGGAAATGGAAAACGGTGCAGAGCAAGATTAAAAAAAAAGTATGCTCCGCGCCTGGTAACTTTTGCACCGGGTCCGACCACTGCCCGCGCACTGCGCCCTATCGAGGACATTAGCATTAATGCATCGACTGGACCGCGCGATCGGGATACGGAAAATGATCAGAGTGGGGGTCCAGTTGCAAACGTGAGAGTGAGAGTTGCTGACTGTTGTCTGTGTCACTAACAACCATCGATATATGATCCCCTAGATGGGTCTTTAAAACCACTAATGAAAGCCGGTCAGTAGTAGTTTGACCGCAGTCCACTGGCAGACAGCCGACCGTTTCCGGAGTGAGAGCTGCCGCGAAAAATATTGGCGTGCTATTCTGTCGCATACTTTTAAATTTATTGCTATCTTTGTCACATGTTTTACGAGCAAAGGGTATGGAGCTAACTTATTTGTATCTGAGGGCATATCTAGCTAATATATCGATGCCAAAAATATCTGATACTGGAGTCGTAGAGGTAAAAGTTGCTGACTATTATCTGTGTCGCCAACAACATCCACCAGAACTCATTCGTAACGGAGTAAAAAAAGGCTGATTTCCATTGTGCCAGTAGCCAGCGCGCAAGTTGCAAATTGCAAGTAACCTGAAAATAATGTTTTTTTTTAAATTTCAACATAAACAATTCCTTACACATGCTGAACGTCAATATATAATAATAGTAAGTACATTATTTTATATTCTGATGGATTCTGAGAATTTCTCCTCTTATAAGGACCGCCAACAAAAACCAAAAGTCACATTTTTGGTACCATTATTGCCATACAAATATCATTACAATGTTTTAAAAAAAACTTTCTTTGGATGCTCTCGTTGTGTATATGACACGTAAAAAAATAGTTCAAGAATAGACCAGAACATGGCTAAAGAGACAAAAAAAATCTTTTACTTTTCGTAATAGGTTAGGTATTTAGATATTTAGCGAGTGATTTAAGAAATAATTAAGTAATATTAACATCAGAAATCTTCATCATTCAAGTAGTTACTCGTATACTACGTTTTTTTACAAATTAGGTTTTACTGCGATGGATAATTTGGTTTACTGGCAACTTCTAAGAAATTCTTAATTATAAGATTATACAATTTCCTATATAAGATGTCCCGACCTTTCTTAACCGGAACTTGGGAATTGAAAGCTAAGTTATATTTCTGGTATTTATATTATATATGTTACTGAATTTATTGCCAACTTTAAGATTTTGCTGATATGTATATATTATATTTGCAAAAATAAACTGACATCAACAAAGAATAGGCATTGCGTAGTAACGAGCGAGTAAGAAATATACAGTAATATAACGAATTAAAAAGCAATAACATTATTGTTGTTTACAATGGCCTTCCCAAAATGAGAAGGATCTATTTTTATAGTGTAATGATCTAATAGAGAGACACGATATTGCTACAAATCGTCTCTTAACAATACGATCTAAACAAAGCTCATCGTCCTTCAAATACTTTGCTCTTAAAGCGACTAACACCTGAATTTATGGTCGAGTTATCAATTCCTAAGTACTGGCCAATACTTGTCATATCTGAGTACCAATTTTCGTATTATAGTCATCCAAGATAGCGAGTGATACTTAAGTATTGGTTCATTGCTACCTTTCGGAAGAAATACTTGAGTATTACTTCAAAACATCAGACGCAAATTTCGCATTTGGTGAGTTTCGGCTTTCTTATAAATTTCCTTGTCATTTCACTTTATTATTGATTTTTATCAGTTTTGCTATTGGATCGAAAACTTCTATTTGGACATTTTAAAGAAACGGTCGCGACAATTTGAATTGTGTTACTTTGCCTGTGCTATTTGTGCGATTATCGCGCAATAACATAAATAATCACTTTAGATCTGTCAACTACAACGGTCGAACCCGTCACCTCAGGAAGTTTTAACGACATTTATCGTTCTGTCTCCCGTGAGGTGAGCGCAGAAGACTTAGGACAAAACAGTCCACCGTTAAGCTCCGCCACCTGCCCGTCAGAGGCCAACGCCTTACGGCGAGGCACCGGGAAAGGAAACCAGCGGGCAGCCTCGCCCCCTGACTACCAGTTTTGGCAGGATATCTCCGTCTGGAATTAACCTTCAGAATACCTCCGTCCTTCCGACTGGTTACGGGTCCGAAGTCGCTTACGCGACCTCTACCTGTTGTATTACAACGGTAATTCAGTTAGAATTTATCGCGGACTTAGGCGTTCTTTGCCCGTAGTGTCATATGGGATCGAGTGGCCCAAGGTCATATCAAGAGTCATAGGTCGTCAGGTTAAGGTAGTCTCCAGACCCCTTCAGCAATTAGTCAGAATGCACAACCGATCGGCTTCTCCGACCGGTGCGCAAACCGTCCAGTGGCGCCGGGATGCAATCCCGCCGGGAGGAACCGGTCCACCAGCTCTGAGGCCTGAGACACGGGAGTCTTATCCGGGGTAGCCTTCTACTCGAGGAGGCTTCTGAATAGGAGCTGAATCGTGAGTTGAGCCGATCCGAGAACAAAATGGATCTTGTGACCCAAGCTGCACGAAACCATTCACCACCATAAATAATCACATATTGAGATGTCAACCACAACGGGCGAACCCGTCACCGCAGGACGTTTTAACGATTCATTGTTCTATCGACCGTGCAGTGAGCGTAGAAGACTTTGGACATAACAATCCGACGTCTAGCTACGCCACAACCCGTTAGAGTCCAACGCCTTACCGCGAGTAGCCAGGTATGTTACCTGGCGGGCGGCACAAATAATCACAGAAATAACGAACACCATGGGAGAATGAAAGCGAATGCGAAAATGAGTATTTTCGGGCGAACACGATTAAAACAACCAACATGGCGGCCACGCGACTCACGTGGCATGCTTTTTTCTGACACTCGCGATGACACGAACCTTACTAATATTAAGAATATTAAAAAAACCCACAATTAGAAATTAATGTTCCAATATGGGGGTTGACAAACGTTATTCTTCTTGAGAAATAATAGTTTCGGAAATTATTTTCAAGTTATAGGTACTTCTTTTTTATTTATATAAGTAATGCAAATATAAAAAATGAGAGTAAACAATTTCATCGTAGGAATTATGCACAAAATATTTACAAAATTAAATCAAAAGCAGAAAAAGGAAAATATCGCATAGTCTAGTGGCAACGTCACCTAACTAGGCCGGGACCAGTTCTAAGGGAAAAAAAAATTGTGCTTGCAATACCGTGTTTATATATGCAATCAAAGACTATTGCTTTTGCTTGACATATTGTAACCGAGATAAAACGGATTTACTGTGTGACGTTTGTAGCATTCGACCTTCCAGCCATGTTGCAACCGCCGTTGTCCAGGGTAGACTTAAGTGCTGTCAATTTTCATTCGTTTTTGTTCTGAGAGTAGGCGGCAAGAATGGCTGTTTCGTATGTAAAACGTAAGACAATGGTTAAATAATGTTTCGTTTTCCAATAATCGGCAAAATTTTTGAGCAGATCTAGTTCTGTTGAGACTTTGAGTATATTATTTTTAAAGTTGCCTCATCGATGACTTCTACTTGGATATCGGTCCAATTTCCGCTCACGAACAGCGCAGTCCAAGGATATTATAACGTTGTCGATGGCGACGCTTCCGCCCGCCCATCCGATTGGAATTCCGCCCTTCGCCCGCTTCCCCGGTAAATGCATCACGCTGATTCGGTTAGACGTGAACTGCAACTGAGTACAAACTAGCAGAGGGTATCGGGCACAGATAAAAGCAAGTGGGGCCGAAGAATTTCATTGCCGGGCCGTTTGTCACTTGATCTTACTTAAGTAATTGCATAGGAGCTTGCCTTATAAATAAGGCAGATACTTACTGTATTAAGGAATGCTGAGAAGATGAGAAAGTCGACAAGACTGGTAACTACACGCTTCAATACCATAGAAGTCATGTTTATAAAAAGAGAAGAAATAGTGTAATATAGATAATTAAACCAAATGTTTTTTACAAAATCAATTTTAAAGCGACCTTTCGGAGTCACACGTATTACAATTATTATTTTGTGTTGAATCCTGAACAGTGGAATTGCAAAACTTGTAACTGTTTTTGACCCCATCCCACTCTAGATAAAACCCTTAATGAATTTAATTGTCCTTTCAGTAACGAACCCAGTCTAGACAATGAGGAACATGGTTCAGAGGCAAACGATATGTTGAGCTCCGACGAACTAGTTAATAGTCCGTCTCTCCATAATGTACTTTTAACCACTTTTCCCACATTTAAAAATGCATTCAATATATGCCATATTAACGCTCAGAGCGTTCCCCAACATTATCCTGACCTGCTAGCTACATTCTCTGGACTTAATATTCACGCACTTCTTATCAGTGAAACAATGCTGAAACCATCGCTGCCTTCGCACCAATTTCCCCTGCCGGGTTTTATTCTAATACGCAACGACAGAGTCGGCTGGAGATGCGGTGGCGTAGGTATTTATTTAAGATCTGATCTTCGTTATAAAATACTGTGCCAATCTCCATCGAATGTCCGCGGTCGTCCAGAGTATCTCTTCATAGAGGTGAATCTTCAATTCACTTCAATTCTTCTCGGTGTCGTATACTGCCCTCCCCAAATTAATTACTTTCAAGAATTAGAGTCACTTCTTGAAGGTCTCGTACCTAATTATGAACATTCAGTACTTATGGGCGACCTCAATACCTGCCTTCTAAAACAGAATTATCGTTCGTCTAAGCTATCTCAAATTATCTCCTCGCTCGATCTCAATCTACTCCCACTTGAAGCTACCCACTATGATAAAGCGTCCCGTAGTCTCATTGATCTAATTATTACATCTTCTCCGTATAGGATCAACACCCATGGGCAGTACACCGCTTCTGGATTCTCGCACCATGACTTACTATATCTCTCCTATAAAATCCGAAGTCCCAAGCCACCACCTAGGTTTTTGTATCGGCGGGATCTGAGGTCCATTGACTACACGCAGTTGTCTCATGATGCATATAACATGGAGTGGCATAACGTTGTTCATTTGGGGTCTGTTGACGAGAAGGTCGAATTTCTAAATAAACTCATTATACAGCTCTATGACAAGCACGCGCCGATTAAAAAGATTCGTATTAAACACCCAGCTTCTCCCTGGATTACGGATGAAATCAAGGGATTGATGGCAAAACGGGATAAACTTAAATCCAAATTCAAAAGTGCTCCCTCCGATGAACTGTGGAATTCGTTTAAGTTGTTGAGGAATCAATGTAACCAATTGTGTCGTAATGCCAAAAGATCCTACATTTGTCGTAATCTTGCAAATTCGAGCCCAAAGAACACCTGGAAATTTCTTCATTCCCTCGGAGTGGGTAAAACCACGTCAAACCCCATGAACTCCAAATTTGACCTAAATGTTGTCAACGCCCACTTTGCAAAACCACCATGTATTCTTGAGGATGATATAAAGGCTGCTTCCATAAAGTCTATCCGTGAGGAGGTTCCGCATAATGTAAGCAAATTTACGTTTTCTCCAGTTCGACAAGCGGAAATAAGAAGAATAGTAAGAGGAATTAAGTCTAGAGCGTATGGATGTGACAACATAAACAAAGACCTAATCCTACCAATACTTGAAATATTTTTACCTACACTCACACATATTATAAATTTTTCTATTTTTAATTCAGTAGTTCCAAATTTATGGAAACAGGCTATTATCATACCCCTCCCTAAAGTCCAATCGCCAGATTCTGCTAAAGATTTCAGGCCTATTTCAATATTGCCAATATTCTCCAAAGTTTTAGAGCGGGTTGTTTACACCCAGTTTAATAATTTCTTAGATAACAACAAATTGTTAGATCCCCTTCAGTCTGGTTTCCGCCCTGGTCACAGTACCACTACTGTACTAGTCAAAGTTACCGACGACATTAGACGCGCTATGAATGATAGAAAACTAACTATTCTCACGCTGCTTGATTTCAGTAGCGCATTTAATTCTGTCGACTTTGAACTTCTCCTTGAGCGACTCCGATCGCTCAATATCTCTAGAGGAGTGGTGAGTTGGTTTGACTCCTACTTGCGCGGACGCTACCAGTGTGTTAAATCGTCTGAGGGCCAATCAGACTTGCTCGAGCTCACAGCTGGTGTCCCGCAAGGGTGTGTCCTATCCCCACTGCTCTTCTCTATCTTCATTAACCCGATTGCCAAGGGCTTAACTACATCCTATCATTTATATGCTGATGACCTTCAAATTTACCTCCATGCCAGACCTGATGACCTGCCTTCTGCCGTGTCGACTATGAACTCTAATTTAGAACACATATCAAGTTGGGCCGAAAAACATGGCATAATCATAAATCCAGCCAAATCACAAGCGATTGTGATTGGTGGCCAGAAACTCATGTCTAATACTAACAAAACGTCAATGTCACCCCTCAAAATAAACGGTAATATTATTGAGTATACCAAAACTGTCAAGAATCTTGGAATAGTCATAGACGAATTTCTTTCGTGGCAGGCACACGCCAACCAAATTAGTCGTCGTATTTTCAATGGCCTTCATAGCCTCCGAAGGTTACAGAGATTCCTTCCAGCAGCAACTAAGCAAACTATAGTAAGAACACTGCTACTTCCAATTCTAGACTATGCTGATGTCGGTACTATAGATATTAAAGAGAAGATACTGGATAAACTCGAACGGCTACAAAATATCTGCATACGATATATATTCGACTTGCGTAAATTTGATCACGTAAGCGAATATCGCGATGGACTTCACTGGCTTCGAATTCGTGAGCGCAGAAATCTGCATGCCCTCTCACTCCTTTATAAAGTCCTAAATAGTCCCATAGCACCTCCTTACCTTAAAGACCTCTTTCTCCCGTTAGGAAGTCATGGTGTTCCACTCAGGTCAAGTCAGGACAACACCATTGCAATTCCACTACATCAGTCTTCTTTTTTCACTAACTCATTTAGCGTCCATTCTGCTCGACTTTGGAACCAGCTTCCGCATGCTATTCGTCATGCAACATCCTTGCCCTGTTTCAAGGCGTTACTGAAAAAACATTTTCTCCCTCAAAATATCAACTAAGAACCAACCCTCCCCCTATCCCCTCCCCCCTTCCCCCTTTCGTTGGGTTGTTGACTGAATAGAAGCATAAGAACTTTGTAATATCTATCATTTTATATAAGCAGTTATTTTTATTATTATTTATCTGTAGTTTCTATGTATTTATTATTATAATATACATATACTATATTATAAATTATATTATTTATGTATGTATGTATATTTGGATGTATGTATATGTATATTTATGTGTATATGTTTATGTATGTGAGCTGTATTGATACTTTTATTTAATATTACACGGTTGGCTGTAAGAAATCGTGAAACGATAAGCCCGCCGTTTGTACTAAGTCAAAATAGAATTTAAGTTTTCTTTACCCATGTAATTTTTTTTTTTGTTAGTACAATAAAGGTATTTTTCATTTCATTTCATTTCATTTCAGATTCCTGAATCAGTTATTATAAAAGACAATGCTATGAGAGCCAGTTTTGCTGAAGTTTATTCGTTACTAATATTATTTCTAACCATTCCTGTCACGTGTCAGTAGTATAAAGTTCGTTTATGATTCCGCAAGATGTTCGAGGCAATGCCCCGAAATGAATACGCCGATTTATAATGTAGCTGCAAAAATAATATGTAATGTAGCTAGGTATACAGACATTACTTCCTATATGCCATAATTAAGGTAAGTAGGGGAGGAGCCTTCTGTTATATTTTGCACAAGGGCCATTTTTTGTAGTAACGCCACTGTATTTAGTGCTATCTAGTATTTCATTCATTTAAGATGAATAAAATGTTAGCTACTTTTGGAAACAAATCATTTTTAGTAGAAATTTAAATTTTCTTTTAATATTTTTACGAAATTTCTCTTCCAGTTCTCCAAAGTCTTGTATAAATAATTGGGTGAGAATATGTATTCTTGTTATATATATATGATTTTTGCCTGATTCAATTTTTTTCTTATTGCAGGGCCGTCTTCTATCTAAGGTTGGCGATAACAATCTCCACTCTTACAGTTGCTGCACGATGCTTTACAAAGACAAGGACGTATCCAGGGGGGGGTGGGGGGGGGGGATTTTTTTTGAGTAAAAAATAAAGTCTAGAAAAAATTGAGATTCAGAGAGAATCCGCGGCTTAGTATCTAAGGCCAGGCACGTATCCAGAAGGGGGGAATACTTGGGATTTAACCCCCGGAAATCCATTGTATTTTCGTTTCATTGTACGGGCAAATTCAAGTTTGGTGGGTACCGCAGGCGTTATATCAATTAATGCACCCCCCCCCCCCCCCAAGCCGAAGTATGGATACGTGCCTGTACAGAGATGTGTTACTTTGTTCATACCAATGCCTTAGGTTTTCAAGCAATGGTGTCCATTTTCTGCCCCGTCTACGACGACCCTCAATTCTACCTTAGTTGCCATTATGTATGTTGAGCCAACATACATAATGGCAACTAATGTAAAATTGACTACCTTAGTTGCCATTATGGTAGACTAACTACCAACTAAAAAAGACGTCGCCTGTACCTCTGATCCATGCCATCACTATTCAGTCGGTGTCCTACGCTGCAAGTCGATCTTGTAAACCAGATGACCACAGACTCAGAGGGTCGATCTGTTTCCTTTTGAAATTTATAACGTGGATTGGAGGAATGCCGCGATTAAATATTTAGCGACCCGACTACGGATAGACGAATCAACTTGTGCAGAAACGAAATCGTTTCGTCTCATACATAAAATATTGACCACTTTGTAGGCTGGCAGAAGTTCTTTGAGCCAAGGAGTACGTAGGCGGGTTAAGACCTACCTGGCCTATTCTACATACAAGACTGAATATTTAAAATAATATAAATTACATTATGTACGTGTAATTCTAGAAATAATACCGACGTTCAACATTGTTCAATCTTGGCTTTACTGTTTTTGTTTAAATTTCTGGTGAGCTTATTTCCTAAAAATATACCAAGTTTCTTATATACCTACATTATGTATATTATGAGATACATGAAATACACAAACCGAATTTATTTTATATTTTTATTGTAACTCAAATCTATTATTTATAAAATATTTTTATACGTATTTTTACGAATATTTCTGCGACCTTACTGTTTTCATTTGTTGTGAAGTAGATAGTTCCTATAAAATACAATAATTCATGGTTTATTTTCATATTAATCATACGCGCCAAGAAGTAAAAATTAGTAAAAAGCGTTTTACAATATTTAGTATTTGATATACCTTTTACACCACAAATAAGTTATTAAAGACACATTTTACAAATCATTATCGCTGAAAACATTGTCGATGAAAATAGTTTTCGAATGCGTCCTAAATATTGCCTCTCTTGTTGTAAGGACTTAATAAGATCGTTTAATTTAATGTAAATTTTGACCAATGACGTAAGCCAAGCTTTCAGATTTTCTGAGCAAATGACTACCGAACGGAGCTGATTGCGGAATCTTAACGGATAATCGTGGAAAAGTTCGCTAAGTGCTTCGTGGAGTAAACGGCAATTTCCACGATGTACAACGCCAGACCGTTAATATGCCTAGCTGGCGGAAATAGTTCCTCGCGGAGGTGCCTGGAGGCAATCAAGCTTTCGTGCGCACAGCATTATGAGAATTTCACAATTCAACTCGGTAAGATAAAAGTGCATGCAATAGATGATGATGTTTTTGTAAATGGTTTAAATATTCATTTTTATGCAGGTTAAATATGCCAAAAAGTTTGTGGATTATTATTATAATAACTATTCTTCGACACATTGGCTACACTTGTAGCAAAGATTGAATCGAACTGTTAGCGATCAGACATTGTGTAAAATATTATATTTAATAAAATTTCTATAAATTTATCAAGAAAAAGATTAAAGAAATTAGCTACGAAATTCTACCAATCGACTGACCTTCATTGGTGAATTTTTCCGTTTGTATATTCTTGTTTGGTATTATTTTTATTTTTAATTAGTTTTAACTAATTATTGCCTTCAGATTAATTTTATTTAATTTTAAATTGTCAAACATTGTGAAAAGTGTATCTTGGGCGGCTCTGCTCAAAAAACAGAGTGTTCCAAGTCAAATTAAATTGTTTTCCAGCAAATACACCTTAGCTTTGGTTTGATTATGTATATAGTGGAAATTTTATTTATGAATGAGTAAAATAAAAATATTAAAAATATAGATATCATGGCTGAGAGGCTTGAAGCTTCGGTCAAGAAGAATAGAAAAGACATTATGAAAATACATATGTGATTTCCCAAAGAAGACACAGACCATGGGAAATCTGATATTCCCCCTTATTTCAAAATTAGATAGAGGGATACATTTTAAATAATTTGTTGTATAATAATTTATTGTTAAATTTAAAATAATTATTCTGACACACGTAAAAACTATTCTCAAGGGCGGACTTATCGTCGCAAAATCTCTAATTGCCGGGCTCCTGAGCGGTGCCAAAAACGTTATAAAAAACATCCAGAAACTTTAAAAAACGGTGAATTTCAAATGTGTTGTTTAGTTGCTTACAAAGAATATTTCATGAAGTAAAGGATTTTAGATAATAAAAATAATAATAGCAGTTTTTACACAACTAGCCAAAAATCTTTGCGGTGCGACGCGCCATACCGCATCGTGTGGACCGGCGCACACGCGGGCCAGGTTACGACACATCTATCCAAAAATGTGTGGCCGATAAAAAACACTCATGCAGCTTATCGACGATTGTAGATGCTCGTCCCCGATTCCGCAGGCGACTGTACAAATAACAAATTCGCAAAGCATAGCCATCAGGCCAGGAATCCGCCGCAAATGTTAGAGAGTTTCAGCTTCAGTGGGAATACGTAAGCGGGCAGGGCCGGGTGTCAGTGCATTCGTCGTGTCCTCAATGAATTGTTGAGTACGTGTAAAGAACCCCTGCTCTGCCGAAGCCCTGAATAATGATGACGCACTCAAAAACTACTCTCGTGAAAATACTATGACAGTGGTAAATTACTTTTTTATTTCAAGGATATCTATTTTGAACCAGTGACAAACAAGTTATCATGGATAGACATTAAAAAATTTTGGAAATAATTTTCGTTTTATAAAATAATTAAAACTATTATATAAAAAATACAAAAAAAATCAAAGCGACTGGGCTCAGATCGGTTAGGTTAGGTGGGCAAGGCAAGTATAATTAGATCGTATACATGATTAATAAAACTAATTGGTGAAAGGATGTTTAAAATCGGATAATTCGTTTAAAAGTCTCTGCCCCTCGAATTTTGTAAACAGCTTCGAATTTTGTAAACCCAGAACGCATGGTTCGATTTGAAAATATCATTAGATAATCTGTTTTCGTATTAATTAAGATAGCTAAAAAAACATGGCGACTGATAAAAATATGTTTGCCCAGTCTACCGTTTGTACAGCAGCTACCCGCTCCATTTTAGGTACGGAATCCTTATTCGTATGGGCTCTTGCTATCGATAAATAAAACGGATTGGCGAACAACTTTTTCAAATTGGACAACGTTCTTGAGTCACGGCCTTTAAAGCCTATTATGAATTTTTAAAAAAATCTTCGGTAATTTTCTTTTTAACTCAAAGAACTTACAAAAGCTTGGTGACTGTACGAGTAAAAAAGTGATCTTCAGTCGTACGTTTGCATTGCAGTTCTCTGACATACCCTTATGGACGGAGCCCAAAATCTCACGACATCTTTCCATGTATGAAAAAAACTGATTGGTGAAAGATTTTTTAAAATCTGATAATTCGTTAATAAGTTACATCCCCTTAAGGCGATCAGCTTCACATTATGTAACTCAAGAAAGTCTAATGTGTTTCTCTTATTAATTAGCATACCTCATAAAAAGTTGCATACCTCATAAAATTTTGATTGTCAGTCGTCGTTTGCATTCAGCTCCCCTGTACATTTTATATACGGAACCTTAAAGCCGATGAAAAAACAAATCAGTAAAAGCATTTTTAAAATTAGAAAATTCGTTCCTAATTAATGGCTTCTTAAGCTAATCATTGTAAACAAGGAAAGCATAGTGCAGTTTTAAAATTCTCTTCGATAAACCAATAAAACCATCGTTTGTAGATGACGAACTAATAGAGAATTTTATAATATAATGACTGACATTTCGTGAGATTATTGATGGCGTGAGGTTTATGCGGTTAGCGCATTTGAAGAAGGATGAAAAATTATCAGTTTTTGAATTAAACAACTGGAAAATCAAAGCCCAGAATAGGTCAAAATAGAAAAAAATATTCTCGACAAAGCTATTTGCAAGACTCAAAATAAGTTGTAACGCTAATAACAATCCTGATTATGATCATGATTAGGTTTCGAGTACTAGATGTATTGAAGTTGCTCCAATATTTTATATTGTAAAGACAGTTAGATTGTCTTTCGTTATTCGAGCGCATTGTTGCACCGGAAACATGGTATTGAGCAATAAACAACGCTGCAACGCTGCGAACACACATCATTAAAAAGTCATTTTGATAGACCCTCGAGACGCTCACATGGCAACGGCAACAACGTTGTTCATATCAATAATTACCACGGTAGGGAGTAATTGCAAGGAACGCATCAAATTTGAATATGCACGTTGGAGTGTCAGCGAGAATGTCGAGGCGTAACATTTTAAGAACGATAAATGATTCTGTATCATGATATAAAAGCTAAATGGATTTTGTTAAAATGATCTTAAAAGCTGGCGGTTGCATCATGTTACTTTGCTATTTCGTGTCGATATGAACTCAAATGGCTAAAAACAAGTTGTTTGGAATAGTTGTAGCAGTTGTAATAGGTAGTTAGTAATTCGATTTATTGAAAGTGAAACTTATAACCAAGATGGACTTATTTCCATGTAAACAATTTCTTTCAATCAATACATAGATTATCTGAGAAAATGATCAGTTAACATACTGTACACATTCAGAGTTTTCCATAAATCTAAACCTACAAAATTAGGTATATACAAATATATACAGAATGAGAACCCTAATATCATGGGGTAATTGTAGGTACATATAAAACTGAACAAGAAAGTTGAAAAATAGAAAAAATATTTCTGGATACTTTGATGGATTTGTATACGGAAGATTATTCTACACGAAGCACTGAGCTGAAAATCACATTTTTTTTATTTAAGTTTACCTTAAGTTACCTTAAGTTTGTTTATTATTATTGAGAAAAATACAATTTGTTTCTTGCGATTAGTAAACTTTAAACAATATGGTCATTATCCTGATGTGTACACCACAAGTTTTTTGTTAGGATTGTATTTTGTTAGGAATATAATTCGGTTAAATTGCGCAGGGAGGTCGTTGGTCACAGTGGCCTCTGCTTTAAAGCTGATCCGTGGTAGAGTTGATAACCTTAGCACAATTGCGAAGGTCTAATCTTTTACCAGAAAATTCTAATCTAACTGTCCTCGCGAACAGCTAATCTAAAACGGTTGAGTCTTCTCTATATAGTAATAAGTACATTATAGCTTTTTAAATATTTACTGTTAATAGACATAAAAGAAAAGACAGAATTTTGAATTTTTGTTACTTTTTCGTGTGCACAGGTTAAATATTTCCTGTTAAACCTGACTAAGTACAGGCCTAGGCCTAGTTAGGCGGTGTTGACTTAGTGACCAAGATGCTGCAGTGTGCTCTATTTTTCGCTACTTGTCCACACATATATTTTTTTTGTAATGCTGCAGGAAATTATATATTGTGCTTTACCTTTAATAAATAAATAATAAATAAATAAAATGTTATAAAGCATTTTTTTAACTATTTATGTAATATCAATACCTATGTCGAAATCATTGCCGTGTTTTGTTACGGTAATGCTTACGTATTATTTTGAATAAATATTTATATAAATTATGGTTGATTATTTTTTCCCAAAAATATTTTTATTGACATGATGAAATCAGTAGGTAGTTCGTTTTGTAAGCAAATTTTTTTACTTTTCAAAAACTATGAGAGCCTTCATATTTTTTTTATATTTCTGACTTTTTGTTATATCTATTAAAATTGCTTTAATTGTTCAGATGATTAATATCGAAGATAAGGGCATATATTTTTACCTGTGTTTTCGATAATTTCGGAAAAGGCGGTAGCAAATCAACAAAAGCGGTTTAAATCGTTTCGTTGTGGTTTAAACTTTGACGACATATTTAATTCTTTTGGATGTTCTAAATTAAGTACTTAAAGACTCAGGAGGTTAAATCATTAATTAAGACATTTCAAACGAAACCCAACTCGATTGCGTATAATCCTATTAATGATTAGTTTGACTCTTGCGCTAGGTACTTACGTATAACAAATGTTACGGGCAAATAAGTTTTAATACTATAGCAAACTTTTATGTCGATAGCTTTAAAAACAGCTGAGATAATAGATGGTGACATACAGACAGACAGAGAGACAAAGACCTAAGTAACAACAATATGGTTAATTTTTTTAAATGGTAAGGAAATTTATTTATGTACTAGGAAATACATTGAACAAATTGAAATTAGACACATTTTTAACAAAAATTAGTTTATAGGCAATGATCGACGAAGACGAAACATCGGGAAAAAATTTTAGCCCTCCGTTTATCTATTCAAATTCAAATCTTTGTTTTTCGTATCCTCTTAAAGGTACAATATCCGTCAGCAAATCTCGGAGGAGATTTGTAGATTTACTCCAAGTTTTACTGCCGAATTGAGCACTATAAAATAGGGGTGGGCGATCAGTAACTTTATTGATGACGTCATCCTTCATCTTATATCCTTGGAGACTGACTCAGCTAGCCCCAGTTTAAATTTAAGTGGTTGTTTAGTTGTTTCTCTCTAAATAATTCTATAGAAGAGTTATTTTGGGGGATATTAATATTTAGATGATATATAGGGTATATCATCTAAATATAATAAAGGTTATATCTACGAGTATAACATAATCTAATGTATAAAATTTAAACTTCCTTCATATTAACCACTTTCATGCTTACTTTCTAAAGCACTATTCCGAAATCAGAAATGCTTATTTAAACGTAAATATTTTTACTTTTTTCAAATTGTAAAAAAAGTAGTTATATTTAGATTATAAACATTTTATAAAAGCATACTTTTTTCAAAATTATTAAATGCCTTATAAAATAATATGACAGATTAGGAAACCAAAAAAAAACCCTGCATAAATTGAAGATAAAAAGTCAACTCTATAAGTATGTACCATATTTTAGTAGCTGAGTTTAACTTAAGAGCGAAATTAAAAATAATGCGATACAAATATAAAGATATATCATTACATGATACCAATTGATACTCATCGAAATGACGAACTGTTAGCCTTCTATGTTTAAATAGACCAAGAAGCCCGTTCAAGCCGTCAGATATACGGTATTATACGTCCATTAAAGCGTTTTATAATAATCCTCTAAGATACAAAATGGTAGACATGCTTTTGACACAAATGCCGATCGATCATGGTAGGTGGAGCGTTTGTCCTTTTGGAAGCTGAGCAAAAAGAGCGACAGGCTCTCCGGTATGTAACAATCGACTCATGAACTCAGCAATGAACTCTAACCGCTTCAGGGACACGGATTATGATTGATGGGTCATTGCTCCGCCATCAGTGACTCTGTTGTGACGTCTCACAAAACATGGGGACGCATTATGATAATGGCAGCGATCGGCAGGTATATTCTGTAAAGTTTTGTCTAGGAATGTTGTCGAAATCGATCAAGATTTTGAATGAATGTATATTAACCCCTCCGTTGTATCCTAGCCAACCATGGATTTGGATGTGATGAAATCGAGTTATAACCTCCCTAGTTATAATAGACATCAGATCGTTGGAGTATAGCCGGCTGTCTATGTAGCTGGCAGGGTTGTAGTGCGAAAGTTCTGTAATTGCAGTTGCACTTCGTCTTCGTTTAAAAGGTCAGTTTTATTATATATAATTATTTCGAATCTTGAATGTCTTGCTTTTTCACCTCTAAACACCAAGAGTGCTACATATACCACGTATAACCTACCATGGAATCGCCCGGTCTTCGTTCGTTGTAATAACATGTCTTCATTTTAGACTTATTTACTTACAAAAATTTACAGCATGGATTCGAAAAATTGAATAGGTCTTTGTTACCTTGGTCTTGAAATATGGAACTGATCAAATAAGTTAGATGGAATCAATACAAGAACTATACACCTACCTCCGAATCTATTCATAAAACAGGGCAATCACGCGTCAATCTATTAACACTTGTCCAAGATGATTAATGGACAAGTGCAAATGGATGGCCAAATGCAAAGATTAGCACACTAAGGTAGTACTAAGCAGGTCATTAAATAAAATCGAAGAACCATCATCTGTAGGATAAGAAAATTATTGAATGGAAACCACGAATTGGAAGCCATTGGTACGGTAACAGAGAATATTGTGGGACATGGCTGGACAAAAAATACTATGATACGAAAGCGAAGCTTAACTGGAATGTAATGGATTTTTTAAACTATATTTGGAGATTTTGTAGCCAAGACTTTTTTGTTCATCTCAAACCTTTTCTCCTGTATAAAGGAGATGTCACAAGATATAGGAAAAGAAATAGTTATGGGATATTACCTTTTTTATATTTGTGTTCTAAAACAGTTTAGAACATCCTCGTCCATTAACTATGTCGACTCAGCTAAGGTCTAAGTATCCTTCGGAAGCCTCATATCCAAATGCTTTAAGTTTTCTCGGTACTGTATCTGTTAGTGAATACGTAGACTATAATATGACAAATCTACAGGTTTCTCCCCTTTTTAACTTACAGGTTGTTTTCGATGCGGATTCTAATGTCCGTAGTCATTGTAATATGTAGGAATTATCATTTACATTAATGCTCTTGTAATCGTTATGGTTTTGTGGTGTTAACTTCAACCCATATAAGTCATCCATTTTAGTAACAATGTCAAGAAGGTACTGGCTTTCTTAGTCATTTCGTAATTAATGCTATATTATCAAGTATATTGTTGTTGATGTTGACAGCATTAACTTTTACACGACTATGTACACTGTGTTTATGTAGTTTTTCAATAAAGTTTAATTCAGTAAGTGATATTAAATAAACAATATGTAGCTATGTTTGACTCCCGGTCTTATCGTTGCTACCCTCTTTTGTGTAAATTAGATCATCCACTCCCTTGAACCAGTACCTGGGTACAACATTATAATTCTTTTCTGGTTCCTAGATTATCTGTAACCTTAATTCATTTCGATGTATTTATAAAATTAGTCAGCCTATCACATTCGAGTGCCGTCTTTACACATGGCTCTGATTATTGGCTTCACACGCCAGCATTTGACTGTGATGCCTTTCTAACGTGGGTGGCATTTTAGACATTTTCAAGATACTCTTCTGGTTTTGTAAAGAAATACCTTTGTTGGACGCTGCGGGATGTACATTGTCATATACATTTGAAAGAAATATGTCAGGTAGCACCGCGTGGTATTCCGTTTAACGCATGGTGAAATCGGGTTACAGAGGTGTTAAATATAATAAGATATATGTTCTTCTGCCTATTACAAAATATAAACGTTACGATGCACATAATATCTGTACTCTGAATGTCATCTCAACCTTTATTTCCATGTTTCTTTGCCATTATGACTTTTCATTTGTTTATCTACTTTTCCGACTTCGAAGCTGTTACCGCATTACCTTTTGTTTTCTGTTGATTAGTTGCCCAGTGTTGGTTAATTTGTCTCTTATCTAATATATTCTAGTAGTTAGACTGTACGTAGTATCTATATTACAAACAAACTAACAAGCTATTTCTACTTCCGTTATTACCTTATTTGTTCCGGAGTTGCCAATCAATATAACACGTTTCAATTTGTGTATTATTGCTCAGAATAATTCGTTGAAATTTACACCAAATCACAATCAAGTGTTTATAGTAAAACTGAATATCTACCATGCCTGGTCATCAATTTCTGCTGGCGGCATTTGCAAGTTTTCGTAATGTTATCTACGTATTACTACTTTCGTATCGTAACGACTGGCGTTATTTGTCCCCGATATATTGAACATTTTTTAAAATGATATTATATTTCCAAAACATTACAGCGCACGAAAGCATATTTAAGAATAAACAGTAGAGTAAGTCATGGTAAGCTAAAGCACTTAAAGTTTGCGAAATACTAGAAAAAATTAATTTTGTAATTGTTTTCATTTTATTCAAATGGTCCAGGGGCAACAAATTGCACTTTATCCTATATACTTCTATTCCAGACTATTTATTACTATTCCATTGTCCTATTAATAATACTTAATACTATTTTACTTAACATTTTTAAAATTATTTCATGTACAGTTTTCATATCCCTTCGCCCGCAAGTACTATCGGGTGCGCGCAGACCAATTTATTATACATAACGCTGTTTGAATAAGTGACAAAGTGTTAACGTTAGATACATCAATCAATCACACACACAATAGACGGAATGATTATAATTTTAAACTGTACTATGAAGATGACAAAACATTACTGACTCTGATGATCATTATCAACCATCGGGAAACAAGAAAGACGGTTTTTTTTAGTGACGACTCAGATGTGGATCAAGACTTGGCTCATTACCGATGAATTTAAAGAAGTTAAGTACCTAGTGGATGACGACTCAGAGGCAGAAACAGACGATGCAATATTTGTTCAATACCTTTGTTTTCTTTGATTTGGCTTTAGGTTGTTTAGTACTGGTCCATTATCCTTAAATCCCCGCCATTTTGTTAGCAGGTGCTTCTATCCTGCATATTAGATATGTACCCCTTACTATATCGGTTAACTAGATCAGGGTAACTCCTGACTGGGGTGCTGCCATCTAATTTAATTTAATCTAATCTAATGACTAAATGAAGATGGCAAACTTAAACCTTGAAAGCAGCAGTCAACAGAGGCCAAACGATCGAAACTAAGGAAATACGAAACTTATATACCGAGGAAAATGGTGTGACAATATAGAAACCTGCAACCCAGAAAAAAATATGCAATCTTCTGAAAGAAAACAATCACACAAATATTAAGACCCGCAGAGAAAATATCCAGTCTCTCATTCTCAGTAAATAAATTAATTGATACCTACTTACATACAGCCACATGTAGATACACTGTAGGCAAATGGAAAGTAGGAAAACGATACACATCGAAAGATTCTTTCAACCATGACTTGGTATATTTTGACAAAACGAAAGAGGAATGGGAGAAATTGGCACAAAACACAGGCAAAATGTAGAAATCAGTGCAGGAAATATATATAATGTATGAAACTGATACGTAAACTAGCAAAGGAAACACAGATACAAGGAAACTTCCAACAAAATTGTATTGCTTGAAGTTCATTGATTATTGGGGCGATCGGGGTTATTAACAAATTTCTGGCGTGATTTTTGGTATTTGATTACTTTATTGGTATCAGAAATGCATACACAGCAGTTGTACGTGTTGAAATAATTTGGTGACAAATCAACCATTCTGGGTAAAATAAAACAGGTAAGTAGTCCCACCATTTGATACCACTAAATTATTTCTTTTTTAATGAAATAACTGAAATTGTCTATCCTATTTTTTTTCAAGGTCGGATAATGTTGCTAAAGGTCATAACTATTTTATTAAGACTTTAACGACGCGCATATATTGCTTAAAATAGACGTTTTATTATTATTATTTCTTTTCTTTTAAATTTTCCAATACTTCCAAATTCCACATGGAAGAACATTTATTTAATTGCTGTTGTTTATCTATGTTAAAAGTAAAATTCCAAAAACACTAACAGCAGGATTGGAAAATATTTGAAAGCCATCTCAGATGTTGCCTTTTTGGTTATAAGGATTTATTTTTTTTTGTCGTTCACAATTCAGATAATTTTAATTAAATAAGATGAGATACTTTAAAGTAAAACCTACTTTACTGAAAACAACATTTATATTTGATATTTCATGAGCTAAATGGTATCCTGCAAATCTCATCCACCACACTAATTAAATAGAACACTGAAGGCGACATAACAAAATTTTCCTAACGCCCTAGGTAGTTATAAATGTACCTAGTTCTAAAACTTAAATGAATATATCTATTAGCTAACAATAAATTAATGTCACATGCAAATTCCCAAAACGTACAATCACTCGTCTAACGACTTAAGGAGCCTCATCCTGCAATTAAAAGAACATTTTCGGGAGTCTGTTTCCGCAGTGGGCGTAATTAATTTTAATGATACCCTCCACGTGGGAAAAGTGATTCAATTTTGGCGTTGTTTGTAAACACAAAGCAGCAGAGACACAGCGACCTGTCATTTATACGAAGAATCATCGTAGCTTGTTTAAACGAGATGGAGATGACAAATTTCGAGATGTGAAAGAAAGACAAAGTAATAATAATGGAAAACAAAGACTTCCAAATAGATCATTATCTCTTATAAATAATATAGTGAAAAGGACTAGTGATTATACAATATACATACTTATATCTAAAATAAATAAAATCAAGCATCAAATATTAAAATCTCTAAAAGTTCCGATAGGTGTAAAAATGCAAAATCTCCTATATAAGTAAAGTAGTAACATTGATATCATTATATCGACTAATCCCATTGAGTTATACGTATTAATACCAAGTATAACATACTATCTGCAAGAAGAAAATATCATTATCATTTAAAAAAATAAAAATCCTATTTCGATGATTAAGCCATTCACGTTGTGTATTCAGGTTATACCAGATCACAATAGTGCACTTAGTACTATAGTATTTTACTAATAGTATTTTGAAACATAACATGCTTTTATTATCGTAACCTTTTTTTAATGTTATAACATTGTAAGCTAATCTTACAATTCAGTTTTCAGCCACTTCTAATTGTCGTATCGATTAAAAACATTGCAAACTTTTGCGATTTTGGTTACAGTACAATAATATGGTACCATCGAGCATGTAAGATAATGAAGGTGGTAGGTGCTCATAGGGACTCCCAATGGCTAACAATAAGCCCGTCAAGTATGGGCTTGTTTGACATGTCTCAATGAGTCCTTTGTTTAGATATTGTGACCAGGAGGTCTGATGATATAGAAGGGGGGTGGTGGGGGCGCTACTCATAAAAGCTTGGGTTTTGAATACGAAGAACGCCATTAAACTAGGAGAAATATCACTATAATATTCCTAAAATAAATTTCAAAGAGCAGATAGTAGAGAATTAAAAAAAAAAAGAACTATCACTACAATAATCCTAAAATAAATCTCAAATAGTATATACAAACGGAGCTGCTATGGAATTCACCGACCGAAATCGGGCCCATCATAATATTATTATCTGGTGAGTGAGCGGTGGACTCCGGACTAACGACCGGCTGTGGTACGCTTAGTACAGCTCTACAAGTGTGCGACCACCTTACCACTTATCTATCCATTTCTTTAAGATGTAAATTTTATGAAAGATTACAGATTAGATAAACTACCTTTTGTGAAACGAATTATTTGCTGAATTATCTAAATCTTTGATTAAAAAAAACTCACGTCAATACTACACACCACAATGCATTATCCCTCGTTGAGTATAAACGTAATATACCTAAATTAGAGAAAAAAAGCCGCCACTTTCTAAACGTCTATTCTGAGCGCGCAGCCGTGAGTCTGAAACAATGTCCCATTCAAAATGTGTGACCAAAAATTTCAATAACACTAGAACGCGCTATTTCGGAACGACATGGCGACACGACAAACGCTCGCATGCGTTACCTATTATTGTTATTTTTATGTAGGCAACGGGCGCTGGGCGATAATTTGCCCCCACAGGAAACAAAATTACGAACGCTGCTCTTTTTAGTGCCAGCGGCCTAGTTTACTTGCAGCATCTCTACATATCATAACATGCCTTGCTATCTGTCTGTTTATCCGTGTGTTTATAGCTCATATAATGGTGCATACAGCTTCCGAAATCAAATGGTTATCCTAAAATCGACAAAGCTTCTTGAGACCGATTACTAGTAAAATAGACAACCCTATTATCCTCTGTCGATACACTAAACGGGCATTTCCAACCGCTTACCGGCAAAAGAAAGTTATCCGAAAAATGTAGGTACGGCATTTTTCTAAAAACCTTACTGGCTGAAGACGAAATCATGGTAAGCTTTGACGTCGAGTCTTTCTTCACAATTTTGCCGCTTTTGAAATGCTTTAAAATAGTAAGAGGCAAACTGGGATCTGAGGATCTCTTGATCAGCTAATCTACAAGTTTCAATATTACCTGACATTCTGCTACTTTCTATGAAGTGGTCTTTATTATAAATAAATTGACGGAGTAGCCACGGGATGCCCTGTGCTACTAATAGTAAATCTGTAATAATTCCAGAAACTAGCGATCGAAAGTTTTTCTCCAAAATCAAACCCATTCTCAGGATTCGCCATGTTAGCGATACCTTCTGTATTCTGAAGGGTACTAATTGTGTTAAAAATTTTTGCCGTCATCGAAACTTTGTACACCTTATAAATAAGATAAAAACGTGTCCACATTTCAGATAGAAATCACACTGAAAAGAGATGACACTAAAAGAAAGCAAGATAAATGTATTATTGCTAGCTATCTGTTTCATTGCTTGTTATTTGCTTATATTTTACTTTCTATTTCTCTCCATAGCATCTACTTAATAGTACCTACATATTACGATTTAATTTAATATCCAAGTGCTTTACAATATTACATAGGTAATCAGAGATTCAAACTTCATCCTTCCTTAGATTTCATTATTCACTGACCAGTGAGCTTATAATTAAATATATTTTAGTAGGGTTGTTAATCATTGTACCTATTTGGAAAGTTCTTTTAATCGAAGTTTGTAAGTAGGCAGATCCATTTTTGGTAAGTTTTCTGGTTTCAATCTGTGAAAAGCACACTCGTATATTCTAACCACCTTATGATTGGAATTGCGCAGTGAGCTAATCATTAAATGCCTTTTTCTAAACTTATAAATTATTGTATTTTGACAGTTTTTTGAATAGTAATTTCAATCGATTTCTGAAGGATGGAAGAGCAATTTATTGCCCGTATAAAGAAGCGTATATTATTATAATCTAATTAACATGGGTTCCCGGCCATACAGGAATCGAGGAAAATGAAAAAGCCGACGAACTTTCCAAGACGGGAGCAAAGAGAATGTTATACAACAATGAACCTTGCTGTGGCGTACCAAAAAGCCTTACAAACCTAATGTTTAAAAAATATATATGTTAAGGACAATCCGTCAACCACTGGAACAACACATCAGGTTTAAATACTTCATAAGCGCTAATTAAGGCTTACAACCGTAAGAATGCCCGTGAGGTCTTATCGCTAAATAAGAACAATCTACACATACTGGTGAGGGCGCTCACGAGGCATTGTTACCTGAACAAACACATGTACAACCTCAAGCTCCGGGACACGAAAATGTGCAGGTTCTGCCAAGGGGCAGAGGAAACTCATGCGCGAGTGTAGCCCGCTGATGCGTAAAAGATACACCCACTTGGGTGGTCATTACCTCCAATCTAAGGAGGTAAAACAATCTGGCGCCAAAAGCCTGTTGCGGTTCTTAAATGACACGAGGCTTAGCGCAGAACTATGTATAGAAGGCGGCGAACACAATAGATCAGCAATAGCAGCAGTGTTACAAGGCTCCTAAAGACCTTAGGAAACCCCCAAAAAACAAACTAAAAAAATAATAATTATCTAATTAGGGCTTAAATACTAGAATTGCATACGTGGTATCATTCATAGTATTAGGGATAAATTTATTAGTATATTTTTTTACGATTTGTTCAGTCAATTTTACTTGAAACAATGAAACAGTGTGTCTCTCTCATACTTAGCTATCCGATTGAGAAGTAAGGATTCGTTGCGACTGTCTTCGCTTTTTCTTTCATTATTACTGTTTTCGTATAAACTTTGTTTTACGATATCCTTTCAGCTGAGGACGCATTCTCGCACTGTTATTTCACAGACTGTTGGCTGTGGATGCTCGTACCATTCGCTTCAATTAGGCTAGGGTGTGTAATCACGCGCGGGCAAAGTGCTCCCGGAGACAACGGATGCTATTTCGAAGCGGGGAAAATTTCAACTCTGATTCAAAAAAATCCAACGATCGGGGAGAGCGGAATGCAAACGAAGAGGCGAGCCCGTAAACTCGGAATTTATTGGGCAATTTTACGATTCTGCTAAAATCTGGCCGGGCGTGCTCGACGTTATGTTTGGGATGCAGCGATTTTATCGAGCTTCAGGTCTTCTCATCGCCGGGCCCGCGTCGCCCGCTTCGGCGGCGATGGATTATATAGCCCAATACCAGCCGGCGCAACTGAGTTATTCTATTTCTCTCTCATTGGTTTTATAATGCACTCAAAGTAGCGTATAATGCCTGCTAGCAGGACTGACCGGCTGACATATCTGCCACGGATTCAATATATATTTTTATTTTTAACCCGGCGTTGATGTGGCAAAAATAGTTTCAACATCGATATTAAGTCATATCGATGGTGTAACCCCGTTAAGAGCACCAAATATGTCTCGGTATACACAAATGTATTTCCAAAATATAATTGTTATACAAAGTTGTATATTCAAAATAAAAATCTAAACACATATGAAAGAAATAATTTGAATGCATTTCAGATATACCCAATAATAGCACTTTCCAGATATACCCAAAAAGAGGTGTATGAATAAACGAACTTGAAAGGGATCAGATTAGACTGATCGATCAAAACTTCTACGTTTCTGGAATGAATGAATTGAATAAATAAATTAAATGAATGAATTGAATAAATGGATTGAATGAATAAAGCGACTGAATGAATTCAATGAATTGAATCAGTTGAAGGAATAAATTGACTAAATGAATTGATTGAATTAATTGAATGAACGAATTGAATGAATGAATTGGAATAATGAATTGAATGAATGAATTCTTTGGATGAATTGCATTAAAGAGTGTACTGAATAATTTAATTGAATGAATAATTAAAAATGTATTTTGAAATAAAACTAGCGAAAGTCAGTGACAAAAAAAAATGTGAAAGTCGGTGAAAATTTTCATATATGCTTTTACTTGTCTCATATTTTACCCATTTAAAACATTTTTGTCCAATGCAACCAATTTATTCTAAAATTTATTAAACGAAAGAATGTTTTAAAATAATGCAAAACTTTTCGTAGTGTATAAGTTTTCGATGAAATTCAGCAATATTTAAATATTTAGTTTTGCTATATCTAAATGTTTTGTTGAATTGTGACGGTAGGACTAATGAAATCTAAATATTTTCAACCCTTTTACAGGATTCATCAAGTTCAATCTTAAAAATTGACACAGGGATATGTCATTTTTAAATCGGATATAGGATATGATATTTCTCCGCGTATTTAGATGTGATATGGTGCAGAAGGTATTGAAGATTAATATATAAAACTTTAATCCCACGAAACCTTAGATTTTCATGTCGTAAAAAAATTCAACTATTCGTATAAAATATTCGTTAAAAAATTGTAATTATACCTTTTATATTAATTATTCTTACCTTATCCCTTATCCCAAATAGGCGAGCAAGTTTTACACAGAAACATTTTTATTTCATTGCTCCTAGACTTTACAACAAAATGAATAGTGTTTTTTCTGCAGGGCTGAGATCTAAGACTAATCACGGAGTAAAAAAAACTTAACTAAGTCACTTTTGACTATGGGCCGGCACAAATACGAGGCAATATTAACATATACCTACATATTAAAATAACTCACGAATCTGCCAAACCTATATCGTATTATTTAATATATATCTATAAGTATATATGGATGTATATTTATAAATATAAATATGTGTATGTAGTTGTATATGAATGTATATATTTAATTTTTCATATTATTACTTACTATTATATGTTTTTATTAATTTATCTATTTAAATATATAATATTTTATTCATTGCATAGAATATTAAACAGTTAAAACCCTACAATAAGTAAACTGCAATACACGCATATAGATTAAACCTACCTTAGTACATCCGAGGCTTAGTTAGGATGGCTTTGTAAATTAAATAAATATACCTTTTTCTATTTAATAAAGAAATTTTAATTTGAATTCTAGGTATTGCTTTGCGCCTCCGCAAATATCTCCCCCATAAGTAAAAATTAAATATGATAAAATTGATAAATTTTCTCATAAAACGGAAGTATTCATGAGCGTTCATGTGCGCTAGATTCAATTTAAAATTTTAAATACGCCTTATAGCGTAGCGTAATTGCCCTAATCAAGCGGGTTTATAACACACATTGGACCGGAGTGGATGAAAAAATGAGGCGATAACACGGAAGAGGTGGAATCGCTTACAGGCGGATGATTGAATGAGTGACAGCTAAAAGAGTCAGCTGTCAGAAGTTGCGGCTGGGCGCCGATGGGAGTGACTGCTTTCGATGCGGGCCTTCGGATCATCGTGTATGGGATCCTTTATCCGCGCTAAAGAGGCCGCACATCGCAATTAGAGACACAATCCACATTGTAATTGGCTCTGACATGTCGGTGTCGTCGGGTGTAACTAGGAAGTGAAGTCAGCGCGACATTGGAAATGGTAGTTTTGAACACTGAGACATATTTTGAGGTTTGTTTCATTTTATGAAGTGAAAGAATGGCCTCAGGTTAGAGCCTCCAAAGCTCAGTATGTCCACATTAAAAGTCCTACACGATTTTATCGCGATTTGCGGTTCCGTGCATATAATTTTAGACGTACCAAGATATGGACGATTTGACACTCCGTTAAAGTTAAAGTCACCATGTTAAGGCTCCCTTCCGAGTGACGCGACCAAAAATTTAGGTATTTTTGCAATGCCACGCGCCCGCGCGCTTTCGATATATACATAAAGATGTATAGGTATACCGCGGCGACAAGGGAATACGTCCCACCGTTGGCAGTGGTCAATTACGAATGACGATTTCGGCTTCGCGCGTCGTCTAATATAGTTGATTTGGCTTTTCAATTATAATATAATAAATTATCAAATGACTAGTTTTTTATAAAGTAAAAATTAGATAACAATAATTTTAATAACTTAAGATCACTGTTATTTTTATATCACCCAAAGGTATCTTTAATAAATAAAAAAAATATAATGTTTGGCCATATTTCTGGAAATTACGTAATTTCAAACATTTTTTTCTTGTATTTTTTGTATGGAAGTTTCAAAAACTGCCTTGGTACTATGCAAATAGACCATACGCTGGTGTAAACAGTATTTTTTAATATTGATAATCATGTCTAGGTTTTCAAAAACTGAAGACAAATCTCTCTCGATTTTATTTTTTTGAAAACAGTAACAGAATAAAGATAATTTACAATTAATATGGAAATAATTTACCAATTTTGTTTTGGCGAAATGATAGCTTAAGGACCGGGTTTTTAAAATGCGGCATAATTGTATTAAAATTCTTCTTCGTGTTCTCACAACCAGGCTACAAAATTATGCTTCATACAGCTTTTGGCCGCCACGGCCTCTTAAAGTCAAATCCGTTAAAGGCAATGCGGTTTCGAGCATTGCAGTCGAATATCATGGCTCAGAAAGGGCATTAATGTCCAAAAATCCCAACCAGTCAATTGTGACGGTCTGCCTGCTATCGAAAAATTATGCTCTATATCAGAAAGTCAAAAGAGTAATTAAAATTATTCTTAATTGTCACCAGATTTCCTCCTTTTGTTACGCAGTGTCAAAGACTGTGTTACCGCCCATCCCTATAAATGGGAAAATTTCTCAAGACGCATGCCTGATACCAAAATTTATCAATGACTGATAGCAAAATATATTTAGCAGTGAAAAATAACTGAAGCTCTTTAGCAGTTTAAAGTTGGAGGTTTTTTTAATTCTGAACTTGCAATTTAAAATGATCGTAAGCTATATCTCAATTGCAGTACATCTAAAGGCCATCGAATTTGGAAAGTTTCGAAATTTAGACGATCTACACGCAGTTTTGAACCTGACTCGAAAGAACCATCATGGAGCAAGGTTGGTAGAAAAGACGAGAATGACAAAAAATAAGACAGACATGGTAAGAGGATGTATATGCTATTCCATTCCGCAGAAGCGTTTGAATTTGTGGAAAAGAACAGTTTACCAGCGATTACACTTTTAATGCGTTTGGGTTATAGCAATTATTTCTCCGCTTTTTGTTTTTATTTATTAACTTGCTGTTGCCCGCGGCTTCGCTTCGCGTAAAGTTTCGAATCGATTTGTTAATTTAAGTAGGGTGGCGTTTATTTGCCTTTTTAGACGCTACCTTTAGATATACAGTGCAAGATGTCCCCCCTCAGATGCACGCTACCTATATCGTTGACGTACGCGTCTTGTTCCTTGCCACCAGCGCCGACTTTCGCTAAACGCTGAACTTGCTGGGCCAGCAGCCGCCGACGCCGTCTGCTAGGTATTTCAAGGTGCTTGCACGCGTTACTAATTTTATGATATCTCTATACCGATACCACCTAAAACCTTACAGTAAATGGATAATTTTATCTTTTTTAACCACCCATGATAATGGATTAATTTATCTTGATAAGGATTCTTATGTTTTTGCTAATGCCTTCAACAAATACTGCCTATTTATTTTTCCTATTTTTTGAGACTTTAAAGCAGGTATTGTAGCTTAAATATATTTTTTTTATATATTATGCTGTCGCTGACTATTTTAGAGGTCTCTGAGGTTGATGTTTTTGTACTATATTATTTTTACCATTGTATATCAAACCGTTTTGTCAGCGCACACCGATAAAGCAACTCACCGGCTTATTTTCTCCAACTTGAATTACAAATATTATGATTTCGTATTAAAAGACCATTATTTATCATTATACAGTATAGCCTGTAGCACTCATCCATAATAGAGCTTTCTATTAGTAAAAGAATTTTCGAAGTCGGATCAGTACTTTCGGAGATTATCCCTATATACAAACTTACAAACATTACTTTTTTATAATGTTATTATAGATATAGGAATAAATTTCTTTAAAATATTGGTTTTTGCTACAAAAATAACGTGAACCGAATGGCAAAACCTGAACCTCGCTTATTGGAATGTGTCACCCAACTGAGACTAACCCGTTCTAGGCTGGACAGTGCTCTAATAATATAATACATTATTTGAACATTGTAGTAAAATGCTCAAAAAACTAAACTGCCTTGAAATAGGGACCCCAAAAAATTGGTGGCAATAAATGTTTTTATTTAATTACAAGTAGTGTATAATAATGAAACATTTACCAACTTACTTATTTAGGTATGTACAAAATCATAAAAAAATGAAAGAAATTATTGAAATGCAATGCAAATAAATGAAAATTGATACTCCATCAGCAAGGGAGTGTCTAAGGTGTTCTAAGATGACCTTTATTTTGTTGATGTGTCGAAGAATCCTTATAGTATAATAAACATCAATACCGTTAAATAATAAAAAAAAATGAAATTAGCATTATATTAGCTGTTTCAGTAGAACAAAACTGTTTTGTTTTCATTTTTAGGTAAAACAATAAAATAAAAATTCTATGTTATGGCTAATAATCTAAATAATCAAAATATCCAATATAATAGTCAAAATAGCCAAATTAATCAAAATAATATAGGGAACTATCGGGGATATATTTGATATTGAAAATTGCTTCACATAATTAAATTTTAATCTTGATTTTGGGAATAAAAGAATGTTTACAGGAAATAAATATGAGTAAGATGTCTCTTTTAATTTAAATTTTAGTTTTTAAAAAATGGATAAAATAATTCAGTAAACCATCCTCAAAAATGCCATGACTCTTCTCCTATTTTGTATACGAGGCTAAATTTTGACAATGGCTAGATGTAATTATCATTTAGCGTCCGTCTATTAAAATATAGTAATTATTCATAATTATTGTAAAACTTGATTTTTCAGATGATCAGCGAAAGCTTGCAAAGCGCGGAGCTGATATGCTCGCTCATCCGACTGCGAGTTTCCGCTCGCTGCAAGCCAAATGATGTGAAAGTTAGAAGCAATACGCCAAAGTCGCTGGGAAGTTCTCGGCCGAGAGGGCAGAAAAGAAGCAGCGCCGATTTACTTTTGCTTTAATAAAGCAAAAGTCTCGAGACGCAGATAACGGGCGCAGTTGCCATATTTTAAATACCGAAAGTTTCCCCCGGCCGCTTTCGAGTGAGGCATTAGAGAGCGCGGGCGAAACTTTGTGCGCCGCCGCGCCCGCCCCGCGGGGAATATTAACTGAACACTTTTGTTTCCAAACAATTATTGCAACAACATTTTCATGCGACTCGGAAAACTCTCGCCTTACGCTGCACAGTGGTTTCATTAAAATTTCATACTCATACAAGCTAGACATACGAAATTCATTACCGATTTTGTATAGTTACTCAGACAATAAATGAATTGCTATCCGTGCGCCTATGGCGTGGACCTAGCATTGAACATGACAATTATTTTACAACTAAAATATGTAGTACAAAATATGAAATACAAAATTCTTCATTACAAAGTACAAAATATGTACTTCATTATGTTCTCAAATGTCACAGAACCATAACAATTGCATTCTGACTACTGGCAGCGATTGACGGAAATCTGGAGTATAAATCTCCCGAAAAAGTAAAAAGCAACTAACACCAACCTGCGACTAGTTAAATGTTTGGTCTAAAAATAAAACTAAAAATTAAAAAATAATGTTTTTAGAAGTATATTATCTAAATATCTATAAAAAAAAGTTTTTATAACGTTCAATTTGTTGTCTACAAAAATCGCCCAAAGTATGTTGTTGACTGCATTATGGATAAAATTGGCAGTAAATACAATACAAAGTGCCGTACAGATACTTCCCACAAACGGCCTAATTAAGCAACCTTAACTGATGGTGGACTTTGCCGCCTACTCCAAGGGTAGGCGGCAAACCGCTGCTACTGCGCAGATTATAATGGTGGTGGTGGGTAAGGTTAGGTAAAATCACCGAAACATCGGGTGCTACAAAAATCGTATGTAACTACGTAAATTCATTTTTAAACCTTTTTATAATGTCAAACAACCGCGATAGTCTTCAATTTCACTCAACTGATGGCTTTAAAAAACTAGATTTACAAGTCACTAAAACTTTAATTTTAAAACAAAATATTTGTTTTACTCTAAAGAACAACTAGCTTATTGGTTTTTTATTTGCTTTCTTTTGCTAATTTGGTACTTTCATTACGAAATCATGTTACCTTCCCTGGATCGGCAACTTCCCTGTGACATCTGACACTTCAACTGAAGAGTAATTCAACTGAATTTGAACTCACCTCAACTGCACGCGAAGCCATCGTTCTTTTGTAGAAACTTACATGGGAACCACATACTTTATTGCTAATTAGCTGGAGTACACTCTTAATGGTTAGACTGAGAAAACCTGAAACTGTCAGCCTTATTTCTATCCTCATCTAGAAAGCTCTACTTGTATTTGCATCCATTCAGAACCGCTTAACTCGCAATCCAAATGGTTGAATTCTGTGGTTTTTAAATTTACACCATATTTTCTTGAGATATATTTGAATACCTAATAACTTTCGCGTGTATTCAAAAATCTATGCAATCTGTACCCTGTACGATTCTATTATCTATCACTATGCTAAGTTTCAAGACAATGTTTTTTTTTAGATTGGGGAGTACTTTTTCATTTTATATTTATGTTATTATGTTTTATTTTTTTACATTTACATTTACATTTACATTTACAGTTACATTTTATATTTATATTATGTTTATGACACTATAATATGGTATTTAAAATAATACCGAGAAATGTCTTGAAGAATAACAAAATCACATATTTTTCAACCAAAATGATGTAACGATATGTACCAATATAAATAGAGCTCTGAAAATAATACAAGGGCGATGAGGCAGTAAAAGCTAAAAAGAAATAAATATCTTAGAAATTTCGATCCTTACTGAAAAAAATATAAAACCAATCACAACGCTGATTTAGATTTAAAATACAGAAATCACTTTTACTTTCCCGTCCCACCAACCGACTCGGGACACAACACGAAGTATTGTGATCGCGTACATTTTTTATTCGTGATGAAGACGGAAATATCCATTTTAGCCCACCCTGAGACCATTAAGACCATTATCAGAATTAAGTCTCCCTGTGTCTGTGTATCTGTGTGTCTGTGTGTGTATACATTCCTCCATGATAGCACCCAAACGCTTAGTCCAGTTGAGATGAAATTTGTTATGCAGGCATATATTGGTAATGGCAAGAGTGGAAAAGATTGTGGTTGAATTCAGTCCACCAGGGCTTACTAGTCATATATCAACCACGAAATATTGGACTTAGAAACTTTCAATTTAGACACAGCCTTGTTGGGCCATAATTATAACCCGAAAATTACTTGTACATGTCTCATATACAAGCTGCACTAATAATATTTGAATTCAGTTATACATTTTAATCTAATATAGTCGCCCGAGTCTAGCCGAAAAAGCAACTGCCCTGCCTGAGGCATCGCAATGGGACCCAGCCGATTTCGACCGCTGGCCGAGAGATGATGCTCATCGATTTTATTTATGAAATTAATATTCAGATTAAATCAGTCTTTGGCTCTATTGGAAGGTGTCTGGTCGGTTTTTTTCTGATGCTGTGCGGAAATCAGGGTTCCAATATTACGTAGATTTTTACCTCGGCGGACAAGAGAGTAGAGAAACACAATCATTAGTATTTACAACAATGTATTATCTATTTAATTAATTGTATACAGAGGCGCTAACCATCGAGTGAAGACAGTGTGAGTAAGAGTGATTTTAATACATGAAGACTTGCGGTTTATATAGCCAACATATTGAAGTTGAAATGTTCAGAATGACGTTGGACTGTACATTCGTGGTATTGAAGGAAACGTTTGATAAAATGCTGATGGCGAAAGACGCAATACGAATTCTGGTTAATTGTGTTGCTAATAAAGTCAGACCAAATTCTATTATTAAAAGTAGTCGCTAAATTATGCGTGTTGCTAACCGTATAAGCTACTTGCCTGGAAAGTGTTTTGGTGATACGACCGATTTTTATATCTTACTTAGAACCACGCGTATCGCACGAGAAATTACCAAAGTTCGGCAGACGCTACTGATAATAGGTTTCGGTTAAGAAATAGAAATAGGATTAAAAATGTCGTAAATACTCTCGTTTATGATACGGTAGTTATCACAGCAAAAACATTTAGAGAATTTCGAATTTCGGTCAAGTCCTGGCCCTACAAACCCACCGTGCGCCGCTGCACCGTCCTGCCACCCGCCCTGCTCCTCTCCCGTAGAGACTTTTATGCTGCATGGGAAATCTGCTAACTTACTGAACGGGAAATCCTTTTTAATTAAATAGCATTATCATTGCGAGGCAGTTGTTATGATTATTCGTGGGGATATTTATATGCCATTATATCTGGACATATACACTCGGTGGTTTCAATATACATGACTCTTTCCTTCTACTTCTCCATTTTCCTCTCCTACCGGTTATATAACACAATTAGGCGGTTTTTATTTTGACCACAGCCACATGGGTCAGTTCTAGTCAGTGGCGTAACTACAGTTTGAAGCCCCCCCCCCCTCCTCCCCCTCTTGTAATGTTCGCGCGGGGACATATAACCTATTTTTATGAGTTTGCCAAAAAATCTGGAATGTTTTAGGGAAACGGCTATAATTCTTTAGAGACAGGAAGGCGGTTTCGACTACAACGGGCGAACCCCAGGCTGTTATAACGATATTGATCGTTCTTTCAGCCGTGGGGATGAGCGTAGAAGACTTGGGGACAAGACAATCTACTCTCTAGTTGACCAGCAACCCGTTAGACAGGTCCGCGATAAATTCAAATTGAATTACCGCTGTAATACGGGTAATAGCGGGTAGAGGCAGCATAAGCGACTTTAGACCCGTAACCAGTCGGGGGGATGGAGGTATCCTAGAGGATAACTCCAGATTGAGATATCCTACCAAAACTGGTAGTCAGGGGGCGAGGCTGCTGCTGAATACCTTTCCCATTGGTCTCTAACGGGCTTGCTGGCGGAGCTAGATAGTAAATTGTCTTGTTTTCTACGTTCATTCCACGGCTGAAAGAACGATCACATATCATTATACTAGTCTGGGCTGAAAGGTTCGCCCGTTGTAGTCCACACCGCCCTACTGCCGATTTGCTAGCTACGCTGCCCATACGGTGCTTTACCGGCGCGGGGGGGGGGGGGGGGAGGTGGAGTCTGGAAAACGGTATGTTTCGCTTATGTGATGTATGTCTGGATATGCACAACTTTCGACGGTACTATATATCTAAACACTGCAATTAAAACCTTTTAACGGTAGTCTCTTTGTCGCCGGTAAATAATCATTTTTAACCCATGTATCTCATAAATTAGGTTCATCCTTTCATACCATAAAATGTCTTCACGAGCCGAATTTAGGCGAGAATCAATGAATAAATCACTGTTTAATCACATTATCTGAATAATCACATTGATTAAATCGGCGAATGCCGGTTCTTAAATAAAATATATTACTTAGAAATATTTGATATATCATACATATATTTGTTATATCACAGAAGAACTACGCGTCACCTTAGTTAGAACAGCTTGATTTTTTTCGTTCTTACCCATTTCATAAGTATGGGTTTGGAAGCATATTCCCTCGAAATCGTTATATGCGAAAAAAATTACTTCTTCTTTATCCGATTAAAATTTTGGGGAAACCTTCACCCAGGACCAATAGCAGAGACTTCAGAGACAAAAAGAAGAGGAATTTATTGCGTAATAAGAGGCATCGTATGTTTTCAGCAAGCCTTGGATAACTCTTTAAAATGAAGCCGAACCGTATCTTCATCCAGTAAAAATAACCACCATCACCAAAATCCCGAAATTCAAGTCAAATTATTATTTTGCAAGATAAACATCCCATAATTGTTTATTTTCAATTACGAGATAGCATCAAAGTACATAAAAATCAATTCCTTTCGTCCTACTAAAAACTCGTTTCGCCAGCTTCGCGATGAACGATTGACTACCTCGAATAAATAAGATTCCACTTTGACAAACAAAATTGATTAATCGTTTTTAACTTCTGCCAACGACCCACCCCAAACCTGGTTTCAATTTAAGAACTGGAATGGAGAATCGATAAAAATCACAAAGGATGAACCTTTTTAATATCTAATGATAGAAAATTTACTAAAAACTTTAATAGCAAGGTTTAATGAAATATATTAAGTACATTGAAATACATTTTTATTTTATTTATTTATTTATTTTATTTCAAAGTTTATGAGAAAATATATAATAATGGTCATACAAGTAATGGTGCGAAGTAAACAACGGCCCACATTCACATGACTATGCTCAGCGCATAACCAACTAGGCTGAATATAGCCTGTATCTGGACATACGACCTATTTTCTGACTTCCGTAGAGAAGCATAACTGACGTAGGTACTGAGAAGCATAACTAATATAGATACGTATACACATACCCATACATACCTACATATGCATACATACACACGCATATAAATATAACGATCTAAATATATTATAGTATTATTCCTTTGCACTATATTACATTATGTTTATTATCTTATAATAATATGATATTATGTAGTATAATAGTAAAGTTATGCAGGCATATTATGAGATTATTTGCAGAAGTTCTTTCTCTGTCCTTGAACGACTTGTGTCGTCATGAAGCCATTTTTTTATTTAATAAAATGGTACTTTCTATTTCTTTTATTTTTTCATCAAGACGGTTGAATATTTTCGGTGCTATACAGTTCCATTGTCTTTAAGCAAATGAAGAATTAACTTGGGGAACGGCATAATTCAGACCCGCAAATGCTCTTGTAGTACGGTGTTGCTGGCTTCGTGGTCGTCTATCTATCGTTCGATGGAAAAACATGAGTGACTGTTTCACAAACAGCTGGCGTATATCTAACTGTTTACTTTCTTGGAATAGCATGTTGGATTTTTGGGACGCGTGCTTTGAACTATAACTATATCAACCGAAACAAATAATATGATGGTGTCTAGTTTAACCAATACCTATGGCCGTTTTCAGAGAAATACTCCCTCACCGAACAGTGCCCCGTCTTTTTAAAAATCGAAAATTTTTCTTGAGCTACATTAAATATCACTATATTCAACTGCCACGAGATATTTTTAAAAAAGTTTAATAACAAGAAATATTTTTACATATTACGATATATAATATTGTATGATTAACATGCAAAAAAATACACAATATATTATATTTTATCAAATAGAAGTATACGCCTAATAAAATGTATAAGCTTGATATAGGTGCATTCTTCCGTTAAAAGTCCGGTTGTTAAGTCCGGTTAAAAAAAATACATGTGGCACTCGGGCACTGCCACGGTAAAGCTATTGCATAGCATTTTTAACAACCTATTTAATTATAATTATTTATTTATTTTATTTATTTTATTTTTTCTGATATCAGATAACTGCGCTCTATCGAAAAACGTTTAAATCATTCCGAATCATTTGCGGCTGCGTTAGCAAATGATTCGGAATAATAATTTAAACGTCTTCCGATAGAGCGCCGCGCACGTTTTTTTTATTGGATAAAGCAAAAAAAAACGGATTATTCGAAAAAAATCGTAGATAAAAAGATAGATAATTAAATTATCTTTAAAATGGTGCAGGTTTCATAATAATACGCCAGATAGTATTTGCGTAGTAGTCGTTTTTGTGTTCGGTTAGACCTAATTTCACAAATTAATTACACTATGTAATATAAACAGAATCTAAAATATTCAAAGCTAAGAATATTACGAAAGTGTTCTTGTTTAACATATATTTTTTTCGAATCGTAAGCAGTACTCGTTTAGACCTAATTATCAGTTTAAAATCATTAATTTTCGTTAAGAAATTTCTCCATTCGGTCGCCGCGCTGGCCTAGGCCCGCGATAAAAGCTATGCAATAGCTTAAAAATATATAAATATGAATATTATAATATCCAGCTTATCGCATCGCGTGGAATAATTCTGAATTATTTAAGATTAAACACTCGTATGTACAGACCAGCCATTGCCGTGTTTATTTCACAAATACCAATTGTTTCAAATGGTCTTTCCCTTCCGAATGCAGCTCCACATTTTTGCATGAACTTAGAATCCTTCAGCGAGCGATCGGTATTGTTTTCAGCGTTTCAGCGCATTTCACTCGCATTGGGAATGTGCCGTTTCCTCTTTTCATTAAATTTATCGCGTTAGGTCACGTAATAGGCTAACGTGATTTCTTCTTCGGAGGGCTATTTTGTAACTTCATCGGATGAGTATAGTACATTGGTTGCAATGAGAAAATATGTACGACTGTATAATGTAAATGGAAATGCTTTATGATATGTATTAAAAACAATATTGTGAATTGTGTAAGTTACGAATAAATGTATTATGAAATTGAAGATTAATGTAATAAAAAGGCTTTCCTGATTTGAAAGCTGTTTTAGTTGCTGCGCCTATTTTATAAAATATGAATTATTATATATTATTGTGTACTACGATATTGCGGCGTATTAATAGCAAAGAATCAATTTTGCTTTATTATCAAATATGGAGAAGTGATGTTGTTTACGAGCTGGACACGGATACGGAGTACGTTATACACGTATTAGAGCAACTCTGATGTCGCGTCAAGACGGGAATACCTCTATGGTTGTTGAACCCGATTCACCATATCATGTTGGTTTCCCGATTCTTCAACACGTTGCGCATATTGACGTCATGTATGAAATTATTATTTCACAAAACATCACAGGTTCTTCTAAATCGCGTATTTTATTACTGAATTTACATAGTTTATATATTTTTCTGAATATTATGATTTTTATGTAGGTATATTTAATTTTATTTTCAATATTTTTACTTTATTTTTTTATTATTTTGAGTGCTTCAAAATTGAGTATTTACTTTACCTCGATTATTTTATTAATTTGACCTTGTGTTTATTGTTCTATATTTATTAGATTTGTATTTCTTTTTGTTTTTTTATTTCTGTATTTCTTTTATATCTTTAAGTTTACATTTGTTTGAGTAGTATTGCACTGTGTACTCTAATTTACGATGTTATAGGTCACCCAATGGGATGGTATTTTATTTAAGATTTATTTTATAAGTCAAGTGATTTATTTTAGTTTTCGTGCCCAATTTATGTTTTAAATTAAAATGCTCTGGAACGGGTCTATCCCAGTTGGGCAGCGCTGAACGAAAATAGCTACGAAGAGTTCATTCCGTTAATATTTCGCCATTGGTATAATGTAGCAATAGAAATATTTATATAATGTAGCAATATCAACATATATTGTTATTGACTATTAAATAAATAAATAAAAAATTCTGTATTATTTAATTTTAAGTAATATATACAACGATATGCACTTACGCATGTGAATGGAAATCCGTGTCATATCAACGATCAAAAACAAACTTGCTTTCGTATCACGTATTTATTTAATAAATCAATGCAGAATATATAATATAATATACGAAAAAAACCGTAACGACAGGTAAGTGAGAATATTAGCAATATTGTAATATGTTGTATGTCGGTTGAACGCAAAACCTTCAGATCATGCAGCATTTACACTTAGTTAGTTGCATTACTTTTCATTAAGCTTATTGATATTGTGTTTATTAAAATACATTTGAATATAATATATAAAAACTTACTTTCAAATATTGTTTAAGAAGTTACCAAACTATGTTGAACTATTGATCATTGTCATATCCGAGTAAATACATAAGTAGATAAATAATAATAATTTTATTAAAACTGTATAAAATTTTCTGGAACATCAATAAGCAAGTAATATGAATGAATTAGTCAGTCCTTATAAAATGTAATTTAAAAAAAGGGAGAATTCATGAAAAATCGATGTTGTTAGTATTTATTTACAAAATCGACCAAAAAGTTAGAGCACAGTTTTTTGCGAGCGAAAGCTGGACCGGTTAAGGGGGGCAAAGAAGATTGTATACATTTTTTCTTATTCAATCAAGTAGGCATCATTTCATAGGGCTCAATTTCACTGAATTCGACTCATTATCGTTTTTATTTTTGTTCGTATTACGTAAGATAACATTTACATGTAAATAAATTATGTTGAGATTTAGTCTTCTTCACCTTTTATCAATAGAAAATCTTTATGGGAAAAAATGTAAACAGTAAAATACGGTTTATTTTTTTATAAAGTCAAATAAAAAAAAATGTCAACTGTGAAAAACCAAAAATATTGCAATATTTTTATCATTATTCTTTCCAATTAAATTTCTAGAATATTATTTCGACTGTATAAACATAATTTATATATAAGTCATATTATCCGATTTGCGTTTTAAAAATATATATATTATGTCAATTTACTGCTAAAGCTCCTTTTCTACTCAATGTGTAAGTATAAATGTTTCATAGCTAAAACCCATTTCTTAATTTAATACTGCACCCTCTGTATGCGAATAAAATTTGCAACTGATCGGTTTTATTTCTATGTTGAATCAATTCGTTTCGTTATCGTTCCGTCGCCTGTATATTATACACCTGTTTAGATTTTTTCCGCGCTCAGAAGCGTCACGAAAGTTGAAAGGTGGTATTTCGCAAATGCAAATATTTCCCGCGTTGGAAATTCAACACTTTTTCCGACCCCTTTTCCAGTTGCATTAATGAAATTCTCTACAGCGACACGTAAATCATTACCGCCGTATTAGCGGTTGGAATTTCCTTCTGCGTGCGCCTGACGTGGACTGATTTTATTCAGTGGATGTTTCTGAGAACATAGTAATATTATAATGACAAGTATTATAATATTATAATTGTATATAATATTGGGAGATAATGGGCCCAGTGGAGTTGGGCCACTAAGACCCATGTGTTAGGGTCCGCCCAAAACACAGAGCAAAACCCATCCGGTAGCCTCCAAGCATGCGAGCCCGGGTAGGATTCTGTGCCTGTGGGCCAGTTGCCCTGGGAATAGTACTTTGGGCGCTCCTGGACAGTTAGCGTTCTTTGCGGCGTCAGCCAATCGACTGATAACCAACTGATAACCGGGGGCGTCTGGAAACGGTTTTTTTCCTATAGAGGTACCCTTTGTTCAGGGTAAAATAATAATTATTAAACTTGCTGTTTATGCAATTTTCTTTCTAGAGCTAATAATTCTGGAAATTAGGAATATTACATGGAAATTGAATTTCAAATAAATTTAAATGATTTTCCTCTACATTTTTAAATGTTTTTCTTATTGCAATTTAAAATAACATAATCAAAATATTGGTCTCTATAGAACCGATCTAGCTGACACGGAGTCCATCTGCAGGCTAACATAGCGATAGCTTCAATGTTTGTTTCTTGATTTCGACGATTCTTTAGGTACGATTATTTATGCATTCCCTACATGACATTTATACGTTACTACGCCAAAAAATTATCGAGACGGGACCACTATAAATATTGACGGTCCCGAATAATGCCGAGGTAACGATCCGTTGTGTAACATAATCGATTCCCTTGCATTGAGCCTATCTCCAGTGCGAACGAAAGACCAAAGGTAGTGTGCAGTTATACAAGCCGTGCGACCATTGTCTAAAATTGTACATCAATTAATTGGCTCAAAAAGTGTCGACTAAACTAACACTAAACTTAATGAAATTAAATTAATTAGGCAATATATGTACATATTTCATTTAAATCAGTCCTCGATGTCTCGAATAATTGCTATCGCATGTTTCTACATATAATTGTATCTAAAATTTAAAACAGACCTGCCAGATTGCTACCACTATGGCGAAATATTTATGAAATGGATGCTGCTTATTAAGAATTACATCGTGTCTGATTCTGGACGCACTTGGCTAAGACTGTAATCTTCACCTTCCTGACCTCAACGACCGTACCTAAGATGTTTGAATTCGGAGCCATGATGTGGCTCACAAAAATAGGCTGACGGTTTTTCACTACTTTCCACACTGTTGTTGGAACCTCACGACTGCGGATTTCAATGTACCGTCTTATGTCCGGCCTATAATCGAAGATTCAACTCGTCAGCATCCATGTTCTAGCTGGCATTGAGAAGACAAATGTTACATACTTTTCTAGATATCTCTTTCATCTTATTCTGCATTCTATATGCCTCTACAGCCACTGACTTTTAAATTTGAAATGAGGTTGTGGTTAAGGATGGGCGCAATGAGACTTGAGAATAGACTCGAAATTCGAGACAAAACTGAGAGGCCTTATTAACGACCCCCAACATTTGGAGATGTACACTACAACGACTACAACGGGCGAACCCGTCACGGGTTCGCCCGTGACGGGTTCGCCCGTTGTAGTCGTTGTGCTCAGGAAGTTTTAACGATAAAGATCGTTTTGTTTCCCGTGAGGTGAGGTCCAAAAAAGCCATGTACCCGCTAGAGTCCAACGCCTTACGGCGAGGCACTGGGAAGTTAGCCCAATGAGCTACCTCGCCCCCTGGCGACTAGTTTTGGCAGGATATCTCTGAGCCCGACGGCAGCGTGCCATCGGCAGTGAAGGGCAGCTGACATGTGCTAATTTCATTAAGAAACATCGCTCTAAAATGCTCGCACGCTGCCCCGTTAACAATCTTTTATAAACCGCCACACAATACTGCAAATTTTTTCGCCGTACGCGGTCAGGGCGTGCGGAGAAGCTCTAAGCGCACAGCAGTCGCGCTGTGGATTGACTGCGTGGATTGGCTGCTGATTGGCCGTGCTGTGGATTGGCTGCGAACGTTAGGATACTCTCATACCAGCCCATACAACACGCGTGACAGAGTATATACGCAGTTTTCTGCCGTATTTAAGGATCCGATAAAGGGGTAGTTCTTAAGTCCGGTGTCATGAATCTTTGCATAAAATTAGATTACAGTATTGTACTGATTGATTCAGCGCTGATTTAGTCGAGTATTAAAAAAAAATATTATTATAAGGAAGTAATTATATGGGATAAAAAAACGACAATTTACTTTAATCGATCATTTTCGTGTTAAATATGTTTTTCAAAAATCGACTCAATCCGCACCATGTACGATACTACGATCTAACACTGTTATAGGTTTCATGACATTGCGATTTTTTATTCAAGGTTAATATGAATTGTCGTTTTGTATGTAGAAGCGTTTTTTTACGGCGAACGATGTTATCCCTAACAACAGCTCTAGGGCTAAATCTTGTGTTGATGCTCACAGTTAATTCGGGACTTTGAAATTTAAGGTTTAAAATGAGGATTAGAATAAGTTTATGTTGTACCTATCACTAGTTGGAGTGCAATTACTTTTTAGATAGTGTAAACACTTTATAGATAGAGTAAAAAAATGGTAAATCAATGTTTTTAACATCCGATATTATTCTAGTAACTGATATTATTGTCGCTTCCTATAAACATTACAAATTACTCGACGCGACGGGATGTCACCCTATCTCACAATGCCGTGACTACTTCCTCATGGCTTGTATCTACGATAATAGCTGTATACGGTCGACCGCATCGCGTCGGCCGCGCGGTCTTGTCCGCGTGTGCGGCGGACAGATGCGTCTTTCCTGCGGCCACGGCCACAATGGCTAATTTGACACAATAAGCTCTTTGGGGAGCTATGCTATTTTCCCTTACCGAGAAGCGGCCTTTGCTCGCGTTTTATTTGTACGAACGCTTTTGTACGGTCGGTGATTTATCATTTGTTATTTTGACACTGAATGCCCTTAAGGAGGCAAATAAGGAACGGCGCACAATGCGTCTCAGTTTCACTTGTATATCGGACGCGGTGCAAACTGCAACCGCAACATTGTTCCCTCGCGTAAGCTGGAGATTCGAACGACCTACGTCAAAGATTTTACTATGTTGTGCAAACATATTTGATACGAAAACAGATATAGCATCACAAAGACCTATCATAAAGATCTATAAATATTGTCATAGGTAAACTGAAAAAAAAAACAAACAAAGAGGGATTCAAAAAAGTATTACGTTTATTTATTCAGCTGTTCAAGAATTGCGCTATTTTTTTTTTGTATGACAAAATTTCAAAGATAAATTTATAGAGAGGTGTTGTTTAACTAATTCTTAATGTATTATTTAATATTACAGACTGTTAAGACGTACATTAAATTATAATAATTAATCATAATTGCACAGATATACATAAAGCATATACGATAACATATAATAATAAATTACAAACATGATTTTTTAAAGACTTTTCCAGATTAAATTAAGATTTACAACGTGCCATTTGAAAAGATGAGGACTCTCAGTTAAAAAAAAAGATTGGGATTATTGTTCTGTGCGTACTAACACAATACATTTTTTAAACCAGTTCAATATCATCACATTACAAAAAATACTACGTCAATATAAAATAGAATTTTACGTCAATATAATATAAAAGACAACGATAATATACGTCAATATAAAAGACAACAATACTTAAGTTTTGCAAAAAAAGTTTTCATTTGCAAAACATAAATACTTATTGTACACGACTGTTCTATGCCAATTTGTTATTTGGCCTATTTGTCATTGTGGATTATTTGAACCTTACCTTACTAAACACTTTTATGTAAAATAGAAAAACTTTGGATTATTATAGTATCTTAATAAATCGTAAATGAAGACGTATAGGTAAATATAAACAAGATAAAAACGAATTTACCGCGTAAAGTTAGGTAGGGTCTGCCCTGTACAACGGCGGTAAATTAGTTTTTAACTTATTTATAATGCCAAACAACTGCGATATTAGTTGAGGAGGCATATAGTTTTTGTAATGGAACACAAAACATTTTTCATACAAAATTTCTGAAAATGTAGCCCAGATATTGTTATTTTGTAAAACCATTTCAATATTAATATAAATGACTACCGTCAGAACCAGCATTAATGAATGAACACCAAATATGTATAGTTAAAGATATACGTCATATATAGGTAATTTACTTTATTTATTTTTATTTATTTTAAAGTCACTATCAAATACTATTTTAATTGCCTTATATTTTATAGACGATAACTAACTTATCGTAGCTATAACTGTTCAACGCCGCCCAACTGGGATAAACCCGATTCAGGGCGGAGCGTGAACCGTTCCAGAGCTAATTATATCCATGGTTCTATATATGTAGCTGATTGCCTTTATAAGCCTATGATTTGCATAAATATGTTAAAACATTTAAAATGACATGATTTTGATAGAGTAATTGCTCCTACTGATAATACTCGTATAGTTATATTTTATGATTTGGAATTTAATTGACTTATACGATTCATTCAGGTATCTTGAATTAGCTGCAAGTTTTATTAATTTAAATTTTCAATTTTCCAAAGTATCTCGCAATAAAATAGTGTGCTTCGTAGCCACATGACGTAATACGTGTTTATCCACACTCGGATAACAAGCGGAGATTGGTGCGACGATTACAATGTAATTGTAATTGAACATTGCAGCGATGACGTAAATTGCCTGTTATGAAATATCAACAATGAACTCTGAGCGAGCTTTCGTGTACGCGCCGACCGCTTGTCAAATTAAACCCTGACATAAATGCCGCTAATTTTGTATCCATATAATTTTGGGAACGTAAACAATTACGATTATATAGAAGAAAAAAGATGAATTTCATTGTGTAACTTTCGGACAGGCTCGTCCGCATCGGGTGACATTTTGTGTTGTACCTATTGTTCTCCGCGCCTCGCTATTTTTTTGATAGATTCTAAAAGAATGGCACGAGAATCGACTGCATGCAAGCGACTGATGACTTTGGCGGTTGTACGGAATCGAGTGGGAGTTACATTGCATAGGACGTCCGTATCGATATAAATATTTAATGAAAATTAAAGGGTCGTATTTTGGGGGCAGTATAAATAAACGACTTTTTTTGGTTTAATTTTTTTCCTTTTTACTATTTCTGTTATCAAAGGGAGGGGAGGGGAGGGGAGTCCGGAAAACCAGGTCAAACAGAGCTGAGAGCATCCTCATTTGCAGTGTTTGTGTATTGATTACCTGGAATATGTCAAGTTCGCTCTTTTAATTAAAATATATACCTATCTATTATTTTCTGTGCTAGCTTAGAGCCAAATTGTTAAATAAATAAATTGTGATATCAATAAATTAATTTGTGACACTGCTGATTTCTTGGAAATAATAATAATTATTATTTTAAAGCAAGATTTTTACTGCGCCTTTATAGCTTTATTTTCTTTAAATAGCAGCAGTACTAATTTTCCTTAATATTTTGCCTACTTTTATCAATTAATTCAATCCGACGTTTTAAATACTGTTAAAAAATATGATTTATAAAATTTAAACATATCGTCGCCTTATTTTAATTAAATAAATTTGATGCTTTCTTTACCGACATTTGCTGCATTCATGCCAATACTCTCTCTGTCAATATTAACTCAAAGTGTCTTTAATAACCTACTCCAGCTATTAAATTATTACTTAGCAAGCAAAAACACTAAGCAAAAACACTTAACTTTACAAAGGCTGATTTCTCAAACTTTATTAACGAAGAAATAAAATTTTATTGCAATGAGGGAAAGTTTATGTTGTGTTTCTATCTTTTATATTAGTAATCTACACCATCGAATTGTCGATTTTTCATCATTTAAAACCGATTCAGTTGATATATTAAAAGCATGTATTTATAATCGATCTAGATGCTCCCGATATGCTATTATCTACAATTACAACTACGGCATTAATCTGAGAGAATCCCAGTTACACGCTCGCACAGGCCGGCTAAATTGTAATCTACGAACCGACTAATGTGAAACACGAGCAACAGACAGCCGGCCATCTTAACGAGGTGTCAAAATCTGTGATGCGAGAGTGCCTAGCTCTCCTTTTGCCGAGGAGAGAGAAGCTCTCAACGCGATCGAGACTGATAGGCTAGGTGAGAGGCGGCCGTTTAGCTTACAACACCGTAATATACCAGGAATAACATAACTAATAAATAAATATTATTATGTGAAGGAGATATTTAATAATTACGAATCTATTCCTCTGTTTTTATATAATACCTCGAACATGCTCATTTTAAAAAGTTATTACAGTCAATTTATACAAACATGCCCCTTCAAAATTAAAAGAGTATTATAATCATGCATAAACATTCAATATCATTATTCTTTTAATTTTAGATTATTTAAATGTTTTTTATTATTGTTTTCGTATTTTTATACTTTGATTATTTTATTTCTGTAATTATTTAGTCCGGTTTCTAATATTAGTGAGTTATATGGTTTAATTTTATAGATTATGTTTTTAAATTATAATCTCAGTATTCTAGTATTATCTCAGTATTCCCAGATTAGGTATCCTATCGTAAATGGATCCATCTGACCATTTTTTTTAGGCCATATTACGGATTCCAAATTTCAGATGCGAACTCTAAAATGCTACGAATATAAGAGAAGTAACGCACTTCGAGGATATTTATATTCGAGAATGATTTAGATATTCTGCTCACAAACCCCAGAGTCATCATCGCTTTACTCTAAATTCTAAAGAAGACGTGTTGTTCTGATCTTTTTGTACACCAAGATCTCAAATCCACCGAATTTCGGTGATATATGCCTTTTCTTTTCCGATTGAAAGTAATACTATTACATTTGGTAGCATTTTTTAGTAGTTATGTAGGTAACCGCCCAAACAATACTAACGTACGTGGTACGTCCGCTATACTATGATATAGAAAATATGAAATAGAAAACTATCGCGATTTTTTGACATTATAAATAGGATAAAAACGAATTTACCGCGTGAAGTTTGTAACGCCCAATGTTACGGCGTTGTTGCAACCGCCGTTATCTAGGGTGTAGACTGTCTAGACTGTCTACCCTAGACAACGGCGGTTGCAACATTGCCGAGACTTCGGGAGTTAAAAATTTCATGCTGTAAATTCGTTTTTATCTTATTTATAAATACATATAGAAAAATGTAAAAAACAATATATAGAAATTATAAATTTACAAATTTTTATATAAAACCCGCTTATATAAACCGCTATATATTTTGTCTGATATATTTTAAAGAAGTATTGTTATTGAGGAATCCGGTGAAAAATAAACAAGGATTTACCTACTTTTTGAATAATAGCCAAAGGGAAGGTTTGTTAAAGTCAGTTTATTTTTCACGCAATACTCGAAGAGTTAGTCACTTAAATATTGACAATATGAAACCAGAGTAATATAAACAGTCATTTGGTGGTGGTTGAGGTGGTGGTGGCATGTAATAAAATTAATCTGTATAGTATTCTGAATGCACCGGACTTATGGCAATCATATAATATCAAAGAACTACCCTCTTTGTCGAAACACTCTTCATGTTACGTATGCTATAGATATTGTCTCTCGCCACAAATAAAACAAACAAAGAAGATCCTTAAGAACGGCCTTGTTTAAAATATATGTACCTAAGTATTTACCTATATAATTCCACGCTAAAACACAATCTTTCGAGAAAAAACCTTAGGTTATGTTCATGCTAAATACAACACCTAATGTTCTACTAATTCAGAAAATTATATAAATCTAATTTATAAAAACTTATAATATACCAGCGAAGATTTCACTCATCGATTGTTGAAGCTCTCGCATGTACAGCCAGTTAAGGAGAAGTGTTTACCGCTACAGATTCCATTTCGATAAACTTATCTCTCGTCAGCTGACTCACGACTGCTCTGATTCGCCTTCAGTTCTCATGTTTCGCTTCATAGCCTGCCAATAATACCCCGACAATAAAGATTTCTGATTCAAGTAGTACCTATTGATGTTATTATACAAACGTAACAGAGCCTCCGCCGTATGGGCAATTGTAAGTTGCAATAAATCACAGGTAATCAAGTCTATTTTTGAGATCATGGAAGAAGGTGTGACAAATGCGAAAGCGCCAAAACAACACATCTCATAACCAAAATAAAGACACACCTACACATGTTCTAACTAAGTATAACATAGTTAGTTAAAAGTCCAAAATTTCTTGTGATTAAAGTATTATATAATAATATTCTATATCGTAAAGTATTATATAATAATATTCTATATAATATTGATAAAAATTAACCAAAATTACTTTATTTAATTAACATATCCTTGTCTCAATTTTAAAGTCAGTAAGTTAATGAACCATCTGAAAGAATAAAAAAAAAACACTTTTTTATATCTTATTTTTGATAAAATTCGTCAAAAAGTAGGTATATAAAAAATCTGCAAAAAGAAATAAATCGAAAAGAATAAAGTACTTTTTTTTTATTTTTATTTTATTTTATTATTTTTAAGGAAACATACAGCTGTTACAATAAATTTGTTACAGAATTATTAGGTTAAAAAAATAAAGCTAATTACATGTTTCCACTTAAACATTCATAATTTAAACACAACAATATAATTTTTTTGAGGTGGGACAGGTGGGAACTGGGACGAAAGGAGTCATAATAAGTAAATAAATTTTTATGTAAATACACGTTCCATAATATAGACATACATATTATTTAAAGATATTCTTGAATAAATATTATTTATAATATATTTATATATAATTACAATGATAAATCAATACCATCATTAATAATTGCTTTCTTAAGAGCGAATGATGACGTATTGAATACGTCAATATCGCCGAGCTGCGTATTACAAATTTTACATACCCTATACATGAAACAGTTTTGTGCATAATTAGTACTAACCTGCGGAAGGTGGAATAACTCCGTTTGGCGAGTGAGTCGCGATGGTACACGGAAAGATATCATTCCAAGAAGATCAGAACAATCAATATAACCTGCCAATATTTTGTGGAAAAACACCACGTCTGCGCATTTTCTTCTTGATTGTAAGGATTGAAGCCCATGAAAAGCAGCTGCTTCGTTGTGATTGGGAAAGGACAAGAAGGAGCGATAATTCAAATGTTTCAGGAACACATTTTGAATACGTTCAATTCTTTTTATGTGAACATTATAGCTAGGAGACCATATTTGAGAAGCATATTCGAGGTGACTGCGGACGAAAGCGTAGTACAAGAGTAATAGAGAATTTTTAACTGCGAAATGTTTTGAAGTTCGAAGTACGAATCCCAACATACTATATGCTTTTTTTGTGATGTTATCTATGTGGGAGTTATATAATAACTTACTATCTAAAAGAACACCTAGATACCGGATTGCATTTTTCTTGGTTATCGAGAAACCATTGACAGTACCTATAAATAAATGGTAGAATATTGTTTTTCCGCGTAAAACTAACGGTAGCACATTTCGCAGCATTCAGGAATAAACGTACTGAATCTTGCTTCTGATATTTTTTAATTTATTCGCGACGTTCTTAGACTTATTGTTTTATAAATTACGTAGGTGACGTTTGTTGAAAAAAAAATTAAATATAAGAGAATATGATCCCAGCAACATCATTTTTGAACTTTTTGACTTATTTTTATCACTTAAATCTCACAGTATTTAGGAGTTAAACAAAATAAGATTAATTACCATGTTTAGTAATAAATAAACTTAACCGTATATAATAAATTTTATATATTTTGCTAGGCTTCAGCAATTGTATTTCTAGTTGTAATGGGTTTACATGGTACCGAGCCATGAGCAAACTATTTGATATTCTGAAATTATTGATATTGAAATGCAATATTACAGTAGATTATTTTAAAATAATTACATATGATTAAAAAATAGTTTTAAAATCTGTTTTGTTGTCAGACAAAGGAGGACATGACGTATTTGCAATATATAATGATTGCGGCTGGGAGATAGTAAAAGAATAAAATAAGGAAAATGCACGTTGAAAATAGATAAATATTGCCATCTCATTTAATCTGCAATTTGTTTTCTGATAAAACATAATGACGGTAAGGAGGTTGTGTAATAATTATAGTATTCACTCTGGTTTCATATTTCGTAGAGGTGAAGCTAGCAACTCGAAACAAGAAACAAGAATTTATATTTTAACACTGTAATTTGCACCGCTGTCGGGTTGCAGTCAATTGGGGCTGCCAGCAACATCGTGAGACACCATTTTAGCGTTATAGGAGGTTAATACTCTAACTAACCCTCGTTGTTTCCGCCGACAGCGACGATGTTTCCAAACTTTTGATTAAAGAAACTAAAGTTTTTTATCCGTAAATGATATTTAAATAGAGTAACATGAACACGATCAATCAAAAGAGGCTTTATGCATCACGAGCCAAACTTTTTTTAAAAAACTTAAATAGATTATGTAAATATATATATATATACATAACGATTATAGAAATTTTAGTTTTATAAATTAAAGCTCATTAACTAATTCTCCATTAATCAAGAAACATTGAAGTATTCCAATACAACCGTGAGCGATGTGGACCTAAAGAAGTCTCTCTTGCGAGGATATTAGGCAACAATATATGGCTCACGACGTTGGCCTAGAAAGTCAGAATTACTGGGCAACAGTTAGAGATTTTTGTATTCCCTCTCTGATACACTGAAAGTTGTGTGACTGGATTTAAATGCCTTGAAGCATACTCTTCCAGACCATGGCAACATTGCTCGGGTGAGCTATTCAGAGGATAGTTCATATCCCCTATGCGGCAATACTCCTTGTACACTTAAAGGTGTCAACTACAACGGGATCACCGTCACGATACCCTTGCACAGCTTGAAATAATTTAGCCGACTGAAAGTTGGTCTTGAATCAGGGTCGGTACATCTAAAGTCATGAAAAAGTCCTTGCAAAGTAATTAGGTTCTCAGCGGCTCGTGCCAACAAGGGTTTGATAGTGCCCTTGAAACCCCCAATACAGTTTGTGCGGGACGGCTTAAAGGCTAACAACCTTCCAGTTCAAAACCGTTTTTAATAATCAAGAAAGCTTCAGATTGGATTCAGGAGGCTGATTCGGCCTTTAAGCAGTGTTTCGTTCCTGATAGTCTCGGATCCACAGCTCTCCGTGCAATAACTCTTTACTCTATTATTGTAGAATTAACAGTTCTATGTGAGTCAGATATTCTCAAAGATCACGTGTAAAAACCTAAATAAACACCATGAATTCGCAGATACTGTCACCCGGAATGGCTTTACTGTTCACCTTCACGCGTCGTAAGTTGGCGCTCGTAGCCAGACAAATCCCTGTTCGGCCTTGTTGTTTTAAGAACTTGGTCTCTAGGAAAATAATCAACAGATTATTCTTAGAAAAAATCTAAAACTACGATTTCCGTATCTCAAGTCCTATGGCTTCGAATTGGGAGTGAATGGTTAGTACATATAACACCAGCCAGAGTATACGCTCGCATGCGGCAATACAGCTCCAGCGGTTCGTTACTTCGGGGGTTACTATTCCTACCACGAAGTGTAATAACTTTATTATGATAGGCTCGACTCCAGTCGGTGAATTTCATAGCAGCTCCATTTATATTTATTATAAAAGCGTTTTTATTTAATTTTATTACACAAAAAGTACCTACCTTTAATAGTATGTATACAAGCAATATTGCATCCATATGACAGAGCTTTCGAACTTTTGAAATTTTACTGATGTTCTTAGGATCATTCATAGATAATATAACACTGCCAAGTACTGCAAAGTCTCAAATAGTCTATTCTATAGCCGTATATAGTTTTTGTAATAGTTTTTATACTGATACTTTTTAATGAATCATCAGGTAAATGGCACATAGGCAATATAATATTATACTCTTGGGGAGTACACATATAATATTATACTCTTATAAGAAATTATGTGAAAATATTGGTAATATTTAATGTACTCCTTAGAGTATTGTTTGTGGACATTAATATTCTACTCTATTCTAATATTATATTCTAAATAAATAAATAAGTATAACCTTTACAGTTATGTTGACAGTATGTACTTTTTTTAGATTGTTTTAAAATATTATTCGCCTTATATCACTAAATATTATATTAAAAAAGTTAAAACACCTCTTGTAGGTACAGAATTTCAAATAATTTCAAATACCGAATTTAAAGTTTACGTCATTTTTCATTTCGACAGAAATTGCGCAGAATACCCAGAATAAAATAAGGTGATATAAAAAATATCGTTTGATGTGACATTTAGGAATAATAAATAAATCATAATCATTTCGAATAAGTTTTACCAAATCAAAAATATATTATAATTAAAGATTGTTAAAATAATTCCAATTAAAAAATATAGCGAATTCGTATATTTTTACAGCAAGAAAAGGAAATATTTAAATACTAATTTAAAATAACTAAAGTACTTTAACTTAGGTTTTATCACATATATTTTTAAACTGACGTTTGAACAGAATGAAATAGGAATATAATAATAATTTTACGAGCTTTAGGCAAATATAATGGTATCCATCAGAATAAATATCTTCAATGTTCGGAATTGTATAGATAGAATAGAAAAGAATAGAATTAATGTATTGTGCTATAAAAACATTACTTGATGAATATTACACTGGTTTTAAAGAAAAAGACAATTTATGCACAAATGGCGGACTTATCGCTATAGCGATATCTTACATTCAACCATTTGATAAACCAATTCCTAATTGTCATCATACAATAGACACAGAAGTAGTGAAGTTCAATTTAAAATAAACTTTTTCAAATATATGTCCAATAACTTATGCTAAGGTTGCCCAGTGAAGGATAAAAGAGAGGACAAGCGAGGTATTTGGTTAGTGGCTGTGTAAAAATATATGTTTTTCCAACAACTTTTTGAAAGTGTGTAACGAAGATGCATGCCTGATAGAGTGAGGGAGCTGATTCCATAAACGAGAAGAATGGGCCGTAAAAAAAACGTATAACCAGAAGAATGATGTATCGGAATGCCGAGTGTGTTATCCCGGTTTTATCGAAGTGGAAGGCCGTGGAAGGGTGGAAATTCTTCTTGATATAGGAGGGCGAATAGGGATTATTGAGTATGTTCTAGAGTAGCGACAACGTATGAAAATTTCTTCGATCGCGAATAGGAAGCCAATGAAGTTGCTCACAAAAGCAGCTAACATGGTCCAACTTTTGCAATAATTAAAAACATACCTGAGGAAGATATTTTGCAGACGCTTCAGTTTATTCGAAATAACCTCACTGGCATCTATATGACATAAAAAACATAACTAAAATAAAACAAATAAATAGAAATTTGACACAGTTTGAAAGGCGTTGTTACTTTTTATTAAATAGCCTTACATCCATGCAAGGCCTGTCAATCATCGCCTTGTTTCGCGCGCAGCCAGACGTTCTTTGTGATTGTTTTGTTCGCGAATATCCTATGCACAAAGCGCGCTGGTAATCTGAGAAGCGTTCATCAATTGGGGGTAGGTAAAGTGTTCGTGAACGATTCCGGTCCAACTCCCAAATTATAGGTTGCGCATTCGAATGAAATTCGGCACGGTTGACAATTGCACGGGTAATGGGATCGGTTCTACCGAGCGGAAACCGCTTATACAAAGTCTGCAGCTATTTCAGCCGATACGTACATGTACATTCGAGGGTTTAGAACCATAACGATGTTTCATGAATGTTGCAAAACCAAGTCCATGACAGAAGAGGACCGGGCTATGCGAGCGGAGTCAAATGAACCTGAATATGAAAATATGTAAATAAGTCCACTGAAGATCTGCAAAAAATAGAGCCAATCTGGCTCGATAATATTCCAGAGATATAAACTCAGTTAATTTCTGCCAGGTACTCGCCATATTTAAAAAAACATGCTCTACTTGCCATCGGAATCAATTAAAAGACATGTGCATTCGATCTAATTGCAACATATGTGCAAACATGACTTGCAATAGGCGTTTGTCAATATTACTATAGCTTTAAGGGGATAACTGCACATTACCGACGACATCTGCAAGCTGTAAGCAAAGTTTCAGCAAACTGAATATAATTAAAACCAACCTGCGTTCAGCAATGAGTCAGGAATCTCTAACTGACCTCCCGATCCTAGCCATCGAAAATAAAACTGCCTATGATACGAACTTTGGTGCAATAAATTAATTCGCGGAAAGGAAATTTCGACGTGTAAAGTTGTAGGAAGATTCGAGAGTAATATTTGCTGGACCAAAGGATTGAAAGTCTGATCGTTTGTTTGTGCGTTGTCTACACTGGTTGTATGTATTCTATATTTGCCATAAATAGGAAAAAAATACTATCAAATAGGTAATAAAAATTGCAAATTTATTTAACGGTTCTTGTTTTCCGGGTCACAAGAAATCCCTCTCAGTATATTGGTTTCGTGAGCTTTTTCCAATCATTATCTCAAATGCTGAAAGGAAGGAACACGACAAGGGGACCAGAACAATGTTTCATTAATGTTTCGAGTTAACATCTGCGTAGATCGCCGGCTATAGGATGTCATCGAGAAGATAAGAAGAAAATTTACAAGTGCTAACACTTTTATTAATGTAATATACTCGCCTATAAGAGATTTAAGCGGAAATAATTAATGTTCATCCAAAAAAGGCTGCAGCAATTGGCAACAACGCGCAATACAAAAATCCGGTGGAGCGTATTTGACAGCCCGCGTTTCTGTCACTATGACGTTTTGACCGGTGGGCGTGATTGTCTGTTGAACGCAGACCTCTGTAGCCCAGCTACAAATAGAAATTCTGGCAACAATTGCACTACACATTTAAACTAGCAAAAATAAATATCGTGGTCTTTTTTAATTAGGAGACCGATATTCGATAACGGAAGAAACAAATAAAATCAGACGACATAATATCAAATGACATTGCCATGAATTGACACCATCATACATATTATTATTTTTTGTGCCAGAATAACGTATCTCCAGCAAAATATTTATCGATCAAATATCGACAAAATATTTTATACCAACATGCTGCAACATTTGTTGTTATTTGTATTATGAGTTGCAATAAAATAGAGCTAGGCGGCATTTGCAAAGCTATTTTACACAACGATTTGCAGTATGAAATTATATAATGCCGGTTAAGTAAACCCCAGTTAGTAAATTTGATCTAACAACGCCAACATGCCCGTCGGAGTTTAACGCCCTACGTCCTTTACTACTAGATTTGGACAGATTTCTCCGTCCTCCAGTCTGGTCACAGATACGAGGTGGCTTGCGCGGCCTCTACCTGAAGTTAGCGATAATTCGTATTTAATTGATTGCGGATCCGTGGCGCTTTTTGCGCGTCAATGTAACGATCATCAGATCGTTACTAAGCATAGGTGACGACAGGTTAACAGCTATTCCCGCTCTTTAGGAAACATACATCTCCAGTTCCCCCCCCCCCCCCCTCAGTTATTCGCCGAATAAGTAGAGTAGCTAGCAAACCGGCCAGTGCACTAACCCCCCCGGTTCGCATGAGATGTTTCCTGAATCAGCAACAGAAGATCCCATCCGCATCCGAAGATCCCAACCGCCTCCGACTGCAGCTTACAGCCGCAGTCGGAGGCGCGAAGAGGGACTTAACCCTGAAAGGTTAAGTCCCTCTTCGAGGAGGCTACCGGATGGGGGTTGAGCTTTGAGTTGAGCCGACAAATGTAATACAAAAATTGTCCAATATCACCCAAGCTACGCGGAGTCATTAGGAACCCACTTTTTCCAGTTAGTACAGCTCCACCAAATCTATTAAAGCCTCTATGCACCCCCGTGACGTCATCCAGATTAGTCATATACAAGCAATCGCATGCCGTCGCTAGCCAAGGCCAGCTGGACGCTCTGTTATCATACCACTTGGACCGTTGCCAAAGCGTTGTTTTAATTTCAAGTTCTTATTTACACTTGCGTTTTTGCAAGTAATAATAAGTACTTAAAACTAAATTAATGTTTAATACGAAATGAATATGAAATGTAATATGAAATATGTAAATATGAAATGAAACCACTCAAGTCCTAGTTTGACTGGCGTGCCGAGGTTTTTAAACATTCCGAAAGAGCTTCTTGCTTTGGAACATTTTCACATAAATTAACTAGAAAAAGAGCAGTCTGTCTCTTGTTATTCTTATTTGTATAAGCTAAGTAATCGAATATAACTTTATATAAGAAAAAAATATTTTATTGGATAAAACATATCCCATGCAATAATAGAGGTGATCATTTATTACTTGTAAATTGAAGAGAAATGCTTTTATTTAAATTAGTGATAAATATCTATTTACTTTACTAACAATTAAACTAATATAGGTTAGTAATAACAAATTGAAATTCTATATTTCCGATAATTAAATATGTGTTTCTTTAAATGTAGCTTGTACCCCGTTAGTAAATCTTGAGCTCTAAAACAGTCGCTCAATTAGTTAATAAGTGGGAATAATAAGTAAAGGTTAACAAATATGCAGATAGACAAGCGCTCGATCTATTCGTACTGATTTTTTGGGTATTTTTTATGAAGAGTTTATGGCCTAATTTTAAAATTAATTGTTTCTCCACGATCGCCGAACGGCACGATGCATATGTTGATGTACTGTTGATGCACTGTTGATGACGTCACGTGAACAGACGGCGGCGGCACTTGTAATGGTGGTTAGTACCATTCAATCTGTATTCTTAAAAACGATGATAATGGTTATTAGTGGAACGACAACCACAAATAATCTACTTCTCTCTACGTATGTAAAATTTGTGGACATTTATTTGACCAAAGTAACGTATAAATGATGGATGATAAAATATAAAACGGAGGATTCTGTCGCGTCGACGCTATTCATACCCCGATGGGGAGGTGGATAAACTGAGGGGGTCACCCGGTACTAGCGGGATGTGATCTGGTCGATTGCTTTGCGGATGTGAGATCAGATACGTAGATACCTTTACGCTCGCGCTCTAAATATGCCGCACAGTGAATTGCATACAAGATGCAAGAGTAAATTTAAATATTTAATTTTGTATTTTGTAAATTTTTAATTTGTAATTTTGTATTTTGTAAATTTAAATATTTAGCTATATTTTGTATTTTGATTATATTTAGAATTAATTTCTATTATTTATATTATTTACCGATTGTTTAAATTTTTTTAATGGTTAATTTATTAGTTTTTTTATTTTACTCTTAACAAAATTCTAATTATTCGTCAAAACAATGCAAAAATCGCCAGGCTAATTGGACGACACGAGGCAAACGTAATCTCTCACATTTAGGGGCGCACGCGGATGAACTCATAGTCAATGACGTGAGCGGAAAAGGCATCATTCGAGCAATCTAAGGCCTTTGTCGTACACTCCAGAGTCTACATGCTTTGTACCATGACAAACTTTAGAAACCCCTCTATTATATTTCGAGATCCGCAGAACCAAACTGGTTGTAAGTACAACGAAATATTTTTTTTGTAAAAATAAAAAACTGGAAGCACTGTTTGAATTTAATGGAAATAAATAAGAAATCTATTACTTTTGCTAGTTCAGAAACATAATCTTTTTTACTTAGGATATGTAAAATCTGAGAAAGTGACAGGAAAAATTAACGTTTTTAACGTTAAAAATAACTTCTCCGTTTTTGGTACAATACGTTTTCTAATATATGGTTTAAACCGGTTGGAATAATTGCATAATTGATGCAGTCTATTATTTTTATGAGAATTGTGTTATCCGTTTTCTGTTTAAATTTTAAAATATTGATTTGGTTAAGTTCCGCCTTTGATAAAAATGTGTCTATTTGTCAAATTTTAAAGCACATAGAGTATGTTTTTGATATTATGTTGTTGGAAATATATAAAAAAATATTAGTGGGCTTAACTCCTCATTATTCTAATTCATACAAAACTGGTCCGGAAAGTTCGAATAAAAGTGCATTTTTTAACACTTATTCGTTAATACAATATTGTCCTCTTCAAAATACTACATCGAGAAAGAAATACATCATCGCCGTTTCCACTGCTTGAGGTCCTCCATTGTAAGGCTCTTCAGCTGCCACAACGTATCTGCCTCGATGTTCTCCACGTTCCCTAAATATCGCCCCCGAAGAACCATAATGAATTTTGGGAACAGTAAAAAATCACGATTGGCCAGATCGGGCGAATGAGTAATAGAGCTTTCGACGAACCTTTAAAGCGAATCACGGTAATAGAGCTTTACAGAAGTACCTTGCTATACAGAAAATCATTTACAGAAGTACCTTGTACCTAGGGGTATGGTCGTGGTACAGGATCCCCCTCCCCCCTCGCATTGAATTCCATCTACTGCGGACCACTCTAGCTTGGAGATGTCTGAGAACTACTTCGTGATACTTTCCGTTGACTATCTGGTCAGGAGGGACGATTTCTATGTGACAGTCTTCAATGTGATTCCTCTATGCCAACGGAAGGTACAAAATGGGTTAACTGCAATGATCGAGCAACCGATCCAACTGACTCGCAGAGTGCTTGGGCTCAGACTGACCTACGTGGGGATCGTATAGTAGGGGAAACCGGCCGAGTGCTCCTCCGGTTAGCTTCACGCTCTTCTAGCAATTTTTATACGAAGTTTCCAGACAAACCTTCAGTGTACATAATTACCTACATAATATAGATAATAAATATTTTTTTGGGTTGAACCCACTATGCGCCTGGGTTGCACGTCCGTCCGTAGAGTATTCGCATCAACTGAACAAACAGAAGAATAAAAGAGAGCTCTCGTTGGGGCATATGTCCGAATCAAAAGGTTATCGCAAAAATACGATCGGGCTCCATTTCCAATTGATTTTCGACTGTCGGTGTTTGAATTATTACGTATGGATATCCTAGTCATACGTCGGGGTAAATAAAAAGGCGCTTGATTGAAATGGGTTGGCCTTTCTTTCCCTTATTTGGATATTTGCAGTCAAAGCAGTATCTGATGTTATAAGGCTGTTTGCTACCAAAATAAAATTTAAATGTACAAAAGATATTCTTATCATTAAAACGTAGACAGGCTACTGCAGATCCATAGCAGATTTGCGGGCATATTAAAATAATAGGGGGGAAATATCTCTACAGACATAAATTTATTTAACAGCCTTTGGAGCATGAATATTGATAAAGCCAAACCGAATTTTATACGCCCAATTCAGTATATATGTATTATCTGAATTCATAGCTTACGTTTAAATATCACGTTTATATGTCGTAATTTCTGTTAGAAATGTTTAACGTCGTTCTTACACTGAAATGATTATGATTTAAAAACATTATCCCCTTTCGGTCATTCGCTCGTCTCAAGGCCCTAGACTGAGTTCGAAAGTACCTCAGCGTAAAAGTCATGAGCCTTATTATAAATTTATTTTTTTAGTTTTTTATTTATTTTAATTATTGCATTGAGACGAGCGAAGCCCCTCCGGCTCTTTTGCTGACTTGTTCTCTAAATCGCAAATTAGGGTCAAATAGTAGTCCCAAAATTCTGACAGTTCACACTAGGAATCTGCGAACGGTTTAATATATTTTCAAGGGAATTGTTGAGATCTATTTTAGGTCTGACCGTCTTAGAACCAACAATCATAAAACAAGATTTTTCGGATTAATTACTAAACAAGTTTGATTGGACCAGGCGGAGAGTTTTTCAATATCCGAGTTTATTTGTAATTTGACGGATTCAGTTTGATCGGGATTCATAGAGTGCATACGCTGAGTGTCGTTTGCGCACAAATGATACAAACAGTTCTCTAAATTAGCTGATATATAAGATGTAAATTACCGAAACAAGACAAGACCAAGAATTGATTACTGTTGTACTTGACTTTATGGACTTTTAAAAGATAGTAGAAAAATTATCGACTTAGACAAGTCTTCCACTAATTTTTTTTGATGACGATGGGATAGGATGGGAGGGATGGGATTCGAAAGGAATTTGCTGGACAACACGGAAAACAGAAGGTGCAGAAGTTTTTCCAGCAGAAGCGAATGATCTGGAAAATCAAAATCCTTGCTATACTCGTATAGTCCAAAAGTATGAGGGCGGTTGTATTGCTTTTGTTTATATCGGTAAGACGCGTATCGAACTAGTGTTTGACAGCTGTAGAGGTGCTATGGTGGGGATGAAAGCCGGAGTGAAACAGAGGCGGTATATTGTTTTTAGTGTCGAATTAAAGAATTTGGGTGTAGGTGACTTTTTCCAGTATTTTGGAAAAGCTTCGGAGGGTGCTGATAGGACAAAGATCTATAAATCTTTTATTAATAACCTCTTGAAGATTTCTTTTATTTAAGTTTTTGTGGTATGAGCAAGACAGACGAACCAATGCATAAAGTCGAGTAGAATCGACTAGTTTTAATGTATTTCTGTAGGTATCCAATTATATCAAATCCCAAAGTCCCTTTGAATCGAAAACACTTGGGCTGTGGGGCGGAATGACCGAAAGGGGATTTCAAACTAATTGTAGTGAAACGAAGCATAAAATTGACCATGGTCATTGTCGCACCCCCTAAATTCTACTAATGAATGGGCAAACGCCCTCTGGTGATTGCACGGATTTCGGCAAGAATTTATTGATACTGGATCGTATTTAACTATAATGGGATGGATATGCGACTAAGTAGTACGATGGCGATCAACGCTTTTGTACCTATCCGATTGAGGCGCTGAGGAATATTGTGCTATTGCAGTGGGGTAAATTTGCTGTGGAGGCAAAAATTGAGACTTTTTTTACCGAATATTACAAAATTTTGTGAAGCGAAACTATAGCCTTAAAATATAATGAATGCATTTTATGAATTATGTCATTACTTAGTTTTTTTGTGAATGACAATTAAAATATTTACCGAAATTAAATAGTTTTGATTGAAAATCGATTTTTATCAAGGTTTTGAATTATTTCAAAGCTGTTTTGAATTAAAAAAAACATGATATATTCCCAGTATTTTTATTATTTATCCTAAATTCGATTTACCTACATAAGTTGTTTTGCATAGTAGAGTCATTACTTTGCCTGAATTTATATTGTCTTAACTAATAACACGTAGAATATTGATAGAATAGCTGTCATAATATTGACTTTAAAAACTGTAAAAACGGTGGCTATCAAGGGCAGTCGCCTTAAATAATGCTGTGATCATTATCAGCCAGCCAAAATGTAAAAATTAATAAAAAATTGATATGTCAATTTTGACGAAAGGAAACATCGAACTCTTTGTCCTCGATTGAGGCGTTTAAATTTATGTCAATATCTATGTATCTCCAAGATTTTATGGAGAGTGTTTGTGTAACAGGACAACATTGTATAATATTAATATATATTATACAATTTGATTTTATATTATACATACTACATAACATTTTTGTAAATTGTTAAGAGAAACGCGATGAACGTATTTGATGACAAATATTGTACAAAAGCCTAGTCAAAACATATCAATAAGAATTCACAATACCTAAACTAAAAAATCTTAGGAGTGTAAACTTTTATCGATCTTTTTTTTTGTTGATAAAATAATGACAATTTCACTTGTGTTTGCATTTAGTAGATACACTAATTTTTAGCGTCAATAATAAAAGCGGAGTTTTGAATAATATTATTTTGATCCAATATGCACGAAACAAACTACCCTAATTTCACTACCCTCCTCAATACAGTGCCGGGGCTTATATGAGTAGGTGTACATCTCTTTGACGACAGACCACCGGCGAGCATCGGCGTAAATTAAATGCAGGATTAAGGGATTTGGAGAAGTCGGCGATTGTATGGACATTGCGTTTAACGATGAAAGGGTCATTTGGGACAGGATGCAATATATTCGAAAATCCAATAAGGGTGATCGTTTGGTGTTTTTTTTAACACCCTGTGTGCAAAGTCATCTAAAATTTTAGTGGGCTCTGGCAAAATGGCTGAATTAAACGATAGCTTATTTTTGGCAGTCACGGCATACTTTTAGCTATGGTTACTGTAGATCGTTATTATCGTAGTCGTAATCGATTGCTATCGACGGCCATTCTCTCTATAAGGTAGAATATTGGAGATCCTCGCGTCCTCTTGCTATTTTACTATTCATTATTTCGATAAATCGTCTGGTTATGTTATTGATGTTTTATCTTGTTATACAACAGTTAATAGACACATTCATGCTTTTGGTATTTGTGCAATGATTTAGCTGGGTGTACAGATACACCCAAGAGTACTTAAAATAAGTTTACAAGTTTACAGCGCAAATGCACTTCTTTAATTTTAAGACTTTTTAACAAGATTTATTTTAAGAAGGATAAAATATAATTTATTATGAGTGCCATCGCATTTTAAAGTTGGAAAGCGAAAACTAAATTTAAATTTAAAAAAAATGTAAATAAAAAAGTAAGAAAAATAACTATTATGGGACATGCAAAAAATGCTACCTGTTTTGACAAAGCGGTGGATTTTCTTAAATAAAAGAAAAACATTAGTTCAGCAAATTCGTCGTAGTAGGTATTTTGTCGAAAGAGATGGCTGTTGCCACTACGCCTAAAGCTGAATAAGAAAATGGAAACTGTTTACGACTTGAAATTAAGTGACACAGATTACGAAGAAAGGACATATTCATCCAGCCCTTTGTACTCCCGACAAACTCGAAGTTGTTCAAATAAAAGCTTATTTAAAAGTTCCTGAAGTTGTGACTGAAAATAAAACTAAAAATTGTTTTGGATTCCTTATATAGTTTTAATTAACACCATCGACGTGTAGGGTCAAAATTTAGATATGATTTTCTAGATCCCCACAAAATTCATCTTACGACGTGAAAGATTACAGTTTTCTCTGTGCCCTTTAGCCGATATGTATATAGTGTATGATGTGTATATAGTGTATGTATATAGTATGTATATAGTGTATATGTGTCTATTGTGTATATAGTGTATGGTCCGATGTAGTATAATGATGTTTTTAAGTAACGTTTGCACTTACGACACGGGCGATGGCACAAACAGGGGTGGGTTTGTAATCAAATGACGGGGTTGTAGCGGCTCGTTAATATTTGCTAGTCGTAATTGGAATAGGTAATATCAGAACGCGGAATAAGTAAATTAAGGAATTAAAGGAATTAAAGTTAAAATTAAAGGACCAGACTTTGAAATGAATTGATAAGGTACTGCTGTAACAAAATATTTTATAGACAAATACTCATATCCCGAGCGCTATCACAGATATTGACGATAATTAAAGGATAATGACGCCATCAGCAATATGCACTGATAAGTAAGTTATAATAGGAAAACCTTTGAGCATATATGTTTTGTTCCTTTGAGCCGGATTTAGCACTTAAAAGACGCCATACTATAACGCAATGTAAAGGCGATTTTCTTCAACCGATTTCGAAACCAAGAAATATCATAACATTCCTGATAATCTCTCTACCTAAGAGTTATGAGTATACATATACATACAGGTTATGTGTCTTTATGTTGGACATTAAGAAGAAATAGAACTATTTTGAAAATAATATAATGCATCAATAGCTAAAAGCTTATTCTAGTGAGTGTGGTCAATTTATAATACATTCACCTGCACTGCAAATTAGATTTGGCGACTATATGAAATTTCCCAGTATTAGAGCATTGCATCGCATTTGGGCGTTCGAATCAAAGCGTGACCCAAATTGGCAGAGCAGCGCCCGAGCGAGCTTTTCGTTTAATTGTCAGGCAAGTGGTTCACTGATTAGATATTCATTAAATGGAAATATGTTCGCCTAGTTAGAGGCACATATTTTCAATAGACCAGATGTAAGTATATTTCATGCTATTAAGGATTTTGTATATTTTTAATATCTAATCATTGCGAAATTTAAATTCTAAGTGTCAACATATATTTTGAAATTTTCTCAACAATAAATAATAATTAAATAATAAATTTAGTGAATATAGTGTAATTCGGCGGTTAAGTAACCCGACCAGGTTGCAACAAGCCTAGGAATTGGAAATATTTTCCTGAAAGTGTGGAGCTTGCCAAGACGTATGGCCGACGTGGCGGGTATCGGACTGAATACCTCCAATCATGATGAACAGTACAACCTTATGACATCAAGGAGACAGCTGGAACACCGATCGACATCGGAGAAACGGACAACCGATCCGGAAGGAGAGTGATTGGAGAGTCGTATGCCCAACGGTGGGCGAATGCGCGCTGATGAAGAAGAAGAAGAAGAAGAAAAAGATTTTTTCCTTTCTATTAAGGAGATTCTTCTTTCATCCGCCTTAGAACAGACTATTGCCTATTATAAATAAGATAAAAAAGGATTTACCGAGTGAATTTTGTAGCACCCGACGTTTGTAGCGCAAACGTCAGGTGCTTCAAAATTCAAGCAGTAGATTCGTTTTTTATCTTATTTATAATGTCAAACAATCGCAATAGTCTCCGATTTTATACAGGTTATTGCCTAATCAGGCGACATTAAAATAAGATCACTAGCAATAGTTTCTGGCATTACATGCTATCAGTTTTTTGCTACTGGATTTTCGTTTATAACATTATAGTTGCCCATTTACTGTAGATAATTGTAAATTAAACTACAGTAATGTCGGAAGGACGAATGTCCGGAACGTGAACCTGATATACTTCTGGAGGAAGTCCGTGCAGCTATCTCGCGCTTAAAGCCCAAAGAATGTGGAGGTGACAACATTACGGCGCAACATTTAAGGAACCTGGGTGAGGATGGTGTTTGTATGATACACAATATATGCCAGAAGGTGTGGAGATCTGGAGAGTGGCCTGAAGATTGGACCGAATCCATCTTGGTCCCATTGCATAAAAAGGCTCGACTCGGAAAGCAAGGAGTATGGACTGCACATGAACCGCAGCAAGACCAAACTCATGTTTGTGGACCGGGCTGGAACCATGCAACGCACCAACGCGCTGAGTGACCTTCAAGCTGTGGAAGACTTTGTTTATCTGGGCTCCATGATATGCAACGACGGAAACTGCGAAAAGGAGGTCTCACGCAGAAGCCAGATGGCAAGATCGGCCATGAGCAAGCAGGAAAGGCTGTGGAAGAATCGGGGTATAAGTAAGCGGACTAAGGTCAGGCTGGTTCGAGCTCTGGTTTTCTCGATCTTTCTCTATGCATCGGAGACATGGATCCTGAAGGCTCGTATACGCACCAAAATCGATGCACTGGAGATGTGGTGTTGGCTTAAAATGCTAGGAATCCCATGGACAGCACGCCGCACCAACAAATCTGTCCTGGAAGAACTCGGCATCCAAGTGAAGCTCTCCACCGTATGCATGAGAAGGGTCCTGCAGTTCTTCGGTCATGTTGCCAGGAGAAACCCAGAGAATCTAGAGAAAATGCTTTCCGGGGGCCAAGTGGAGGGAAGAAGAAGCAGAGGCAGATCACCGGCCAGATGGAACGACCTCATCAAAGAAGTTACAAAAGGGTCAATACAATCTGCGACCCGCCATGCAGAAGACAGGTCGAAGTGGAGGAGCCTCGTAGGCAAACTGTTGTCTAGTGACCACGATCCTCAGTAATGAGGGAACGACGGAGAAGAAGAAGAATGTCGGAAGTGGAGTTTGATGACGAAAGTGGATCAGAAGACAACGATAATTAACAAAATAGCAAAGATATAAATAAAAGGAGAACTTTTTCTCTCTCACCCTTATTCCCAACTCACCCACTTATACGCACGTACACCCACGTATATCCTATCAAAAATAAATTAAAATTCAACGTCAATAAATGTTCTGTTCTTACAGTTTCAAGAGTAACGTACCTAAGTATGCACTAATATTATATGATCAAAAATTCAATAAACAGATCTTCGGAGGTAGAGGATCTGCGCAATACATTTGATTTACAGCAGAATTTTCACACCCACTATATTATCACTGTACATAATTATCCCTGTAATACCATATCTTAGACAATGCCCTTGTACATTTTAGAATACCATCTGGATTGGATATGACGCTAAGTACTTCCTGATGATCCTTAGATATATGATCCTTGGATATATTTATTATCATCAGCTTGAATTTTAATCTTGTTTACATTCAATTTTATTAACCAACTTCAAAAAAAGGAGTGTAACAAAACGATATCAATTCGGTTGCATCTTTTTTTCAAAATGTTTGTTACCTCAGAACTCTGCCATTTATGAACCGATTTTTAAAAAGATCTTTTTTTATTTGAAAGAAATTTTGCAACACTTGCAGATTGCAGGACCAACTTGCAGATTGGTCCCATTTTCTCAAAATCCTGTTCTGATGATGGTATTCATAAGGCATTGAGGGAACTACTCAAATAGTATCATATGAAGTTGAAAATGCACATGTTGATTCAATTCCGATGGCAATGTATTTTTTTTAATGGTAAGCATGACCTGATTCTACACCCTGTGTTGGCTACCGACGAGGAGACTCCTCAACGATCAACAGCACAAACACGAAGTTTTGTTTACTCATTCAATTATGATAGCCAGTTCTAAGTTTTACCATGATATGGTTGCTGCTGCACCAGGGTTGGTTCCCGATGAGGCGACTCCTTAACGGAAATAGCACAGAAACGAAATTTTGTATACACATTCAATTACGACAGCTTGTTCTAAGTTTCATCCAGACAAGACTGTAAATCAAACTTTTAAATGGAGGAAATAAAAATTTGATCCACGAAGTAGCGACAGCGCTTTATGTTTTATCATGTGTATATCACATTTTTATTACAAATAATGAAAAAAAATACCCAACGAAAAAAAATTCTCACAAAAATTCACAATGCGACTGTTATCACTGGACACAAAGAGGGAAGTCAGCGAAATAATAATGCTCAACGACATAGTTCACGATGGGATAGAAATTCCATATTTTACAGATGAGATTTAACATAGAGTACACCCTAGGTAAACGCGGCTAATGGCTAGGGAGTATTTCCCTTACCATTCTCCAGACCAACCATCCTATACACTAAATCTAAAGTCGTACATCGATTACTTTAAAATCGTCGACATTTTCCAACGAATTGAATTGTAAATTTATAATGCGATTACTCGCACCTTAGCAACCCCTAGCTAGATTTTTGCAAAAATATGAATCATACATACATTCATATAAGAACAAATCACACTCGCACACATAACACTAATTAGGATATATTTTCTAAAAATTTATATTTTTTATACATACTTACCTACCTGTTTTAGTTCGTGTTGTTTAAATAAAAAATAAATATTTTTAGGACATTGTACCGAAAGTAATTATAACTTATACTACTGCCTTTTTTGGTAATATAATTACCAGTTATAATAAGCTGTCTGTTGTACAACAAACTCAAAAATTATATATAATATATATTTTAATGTCTCAAGTTTAATAACACGTTTCAAAATTAATTCCATCAACACGTTAAGTGCCAAATTTTGGATAGACGCTTAGACATTTGGTTTTTATTTGATTTTAGTCACGTAGAGAATTATGAGTACCGTACGTTAATTTTAGACGGGCGGGTTACAATTATCGCGGTCTTTTAAACCCGCATCCAAATATTTTCCTCTGACAATGACCTCAACGGAGAAGCCTTTACAATCACGGTATTGAAATCACAGCGGGCATTTATGATGACTGCGCTTCAAAGCGAATCTGGCGGGCATTATTGTGAGATTGGAAATAGGTTGAAAAAAATCATTCGAAATATGGTTTGAATGTTGTTTGCTTATTACTTTGTCTTTATCTTTCTTTTTCATTCTTTTTGATCGACTCCTGTATGTAGGTTTGTAAAATTAAATGACTGACTCTAAAAAAAACCTTCTTTTTTCTATTTCGCTTCAAAAACGGGCCATTAAAATTTAAAATAGTCTTGCCCATATCGAATCATATCTTGGCCACTTCAGTCCTGATAATACTCTCTCAATGCCGTTACATCAGGATTCCATTTTACCAAATTGTTTTGCAATCCAGGCCGCCTGTTTATGGAATCAGCTCCCATCGAAGATTCGAAGTGCCCAGTCACTTATAAATTTAAATAAATTCTTGAAAGATTTTTTTCCCTTAAAGGAGATGTATATATGCTCTATACCTTTGACGCCCTATCCCATTTCATTCGTTCCTTTTAGCTGCTTTTATAAAAAAAAACTTTTGTGATTTTGTATTAACTAAATAATTAATCATGCTAGAATATATTGCCGCCACAATATTTTCATTTATGTCTTCAGTGGGCCCGATTGCGTTTCTTTGTCAACTAAAACTAAGATTAGTCCAAGCGAACGAGACAGAGCAATACGTTAGAGCGGAATATGAAACGAACGATTGTCGATAAATACTACCTGCCGAACTTATACTCGTCCGAATAAATTCGAGCATATTTCGTGCGGTGTAAGATTTGAACCTTGGCGGGCAGTTTTAATGCGAGAAAGTGACAACCGGTCGTCTCACACTCCGCTCTAGCGTATTGCCCTGTCTCGTTCACACGGACTAATTTCCGATTTTAGTTCACGAAGAAACGCAATCGAGCCCAATGTCTACCTATATTTTATTACTAAATAATTTCTTATTATATTTTTATTATTAAATAAGTCTGCCGTTTGTACATTTTATGTTTTGTGTAATAAATTCGTATACGTACGGAGCCGTAACATCCTCACTTTTCCATCTTTATATGTGTTTGAATGTATTATGTTAGTTATTAAAAAAATTGGTTGTTTACCTAAAGACTTTCACGGTAAGCAGAGAAGCATCCCCCTCCCTCAGCCAAACCACCCCCCAACCCCCTCTTCCATCCCCTTCCCCCTTATCCTACCCTCTTACCCTTCCCCCCAAAGTGATTGTGTCAAGTGATTACGATCGCAAATGTGGTATTTTTGTAGTATTTTTCTTGTACTTCTGTGATATTAAAATGGCTATTGTCATATACGATGTAGTATTTTCTTAAACACCGCGGTTTCTTTTGTGTCGCTTGTATAAGAGATATTTCAACCGAAACCTAATTTCACAATGTGGTTTCGACCCAACGACGCATCTGTGTACCGAGTTTCAACTCCCTAAGTCCAATATTTTGAGATTGAAATATGACTAGCTCGCGGTGGACCGACTTTAACCACAATCTTTTCAACTCTTGCCAAGATGATCAAATGATGCCTGCATGCCATTTTAGCTTCGCGGGGGGAGGGCATACGTCTTTACCCCCCCCCCCCCTTCCCTCCCAGTTATTCGCCGGATGGGCAGCGTATCTGGCAAACCGGACAGTGCATCAACTGCCCAGTTCCGCTAAGGTGTTACGCCGATGTGATTCTGATTGTGATCTTAACCGCCTTCGACTGCAGTTTACAGCCGTAACAGAAGCTCGCAGCGGCCCTGACAGGTTAAGTCTAAGATTCAAATATTATCTAAGTAAGTATATACTCTGATTCATACTCAGGCTAAAGAATAATATAGGTTAGTGTTCACCCCTTACATGGCTTTTGCAATGCACTGTACATGGCTGGGTCCGAGAAAAAAAAACGATATACCTATACAAGAATAACAGATACGAGTAGGTCGAAGTACCAATAGCTAATATAATAAGAATCTAACAATTATTAATTGAAGATATCAATATTACGTTCTTAAATTACCAAAAAGACATCAATTAAAAAAAACGCAATCTGTTGTATTTCACTGGGATCACTTCAGAAGATGAACCGTAACAATATATACATTCGAATGATTACAAAATATATCTACAAATTTAATATTTATATAAATACACACCGAAAAAAAAACAGGAAAACAATATAAAAAGAAAATTATAAAGGTTTTTTTTATGTGGTGCATCTTTGAGCAAAAGAGCGTCCCTTTTTTTTGGTCGAAAACCCAATAGTATTATTTTTATTATTTTGCTCAATAAAATATACTTACCTATTTTTATTAAAAAGATACAGATTGTTAAATCATCCAACCTTATCAAAGCAGCATTTTTTTTATTGCGATAAAATTTGTTTCGCATATTTTAAATGAAGAAGCCGCAAAAGGACCTTTCATTGCGTGACGAAAGTGATAAATAAATGCACCTGGGCCGATTCCTGTTTATCACAATAGCAATGTTAATGTCACTAATTTTAATAGTAACATAATGGATGCTAACATAGTGGTTACAAGTCTGGTTTTACCGGTTCGTAATTATCCGTTGTAACTTCAGTTTATAGGGCAAGGACAAAAAAAACACATTGAATTCCTTTAAGTCTTCTTTTTCATAGATTGCTTTTTCAATTAACGAAATTTGACCAAATTGATTGCATTCGCTTATTGTTAGAACCACTGAGTTTTCTCTCCATCAATAACGGTGTTATTGTTCAATAACAATAGAGTAGGTATTAAAATTAATTAACTACAAGTTAAAATCAAAACAATAAGCAATGCAATATAAATATCTCGTGATATAGAGATAACCTGTAACATTTAACAAGAAAATTTGTTTGCAAAAAATGCAAAAAATGCGGCTTTGTACGTAAGATTTATATAGAGTGCGGCAGTGAGGACGGACGGTTTTAAAAAAATCATAAAATAGTTAATTTTTACTCAAAAACATATTTATTGATGGAATCAGGTTCACAAGGAAATAGCATTTGAGACAGTCAAGAGTGGAAAATCACATCAGGCATGTGGTGGCCGAAATCGTTGATGCAGTGCTGGAGGTGTTCTTGGAAATTCGCGTAGACTCTCTCCAACATCGCTCTTTCAACTTGGGCGACTTCCACGCGAATTGCGTCCTTCAATTCGTCCAGAGTTCGGGGTTTGTTCTCGTATACTCTAGCCTTGAGGTGTCCCCTTGAAGAAAAAAACGCATATGGATAAATCTGGGGACCGAGGAGGCCAATGAACATCGCCAAACCTGGAAATAAGGCGACCAGGGAAGAGAGGGCGAGTAACGTCCATTGATGCTCTGGCTGTGTGGACGGTCGCCCCATCCTGCTGGAACCACACACGTCGGATTGGAACTCGTCGCCGTCGTAATTTAGGGAAAAAGAAGTTGGTGATCATTTCGACGGTCTGAGTTCACGGTAACAGCACGGCTATTACCGTCTTCGAAGAAGTAAGGGCCAATGGTTTGGTGCGCTGTATACAAGAACAAGCCCCGAACTCTGGACGAATTGAAGGACCCAATTCGCGTGGAAGTCGCCCAAGTTGAAAGAGCGATGTTGGAGAGAGTCTACGCGAATTTCCAAGAACACCTCCAGCACTGCATCAACGATTTCGGCCACCACATGCCTGATGTGATTTTCCACCCTTGACTGTCTCAAATGCTATTTCCTTGCGAACCTGATTCCATCAATAAATATGTTTTTGAGTAAAAATTAACTATTTTGTGATTTTTTTAAAACCGTCCGTCCTCACTGCCGCACCCTGTATTATACTGGTCACTAGCTGACCAAATATTACCAAACTAACCAAGTACCTCATCCTGTTCTCTTCTTTATCCTTACCTGGGCAGCGTTAGCATATGTTATTGACATATAATTGTATTAGTTTATTTTAAAATAAACTTTATTACTTCCATGTGTATTGTACGGTGACAATTAAGAATCAAATCAGTTTATCAAATGTTTGACTGTAAGATATCGCTATAGCGATAAGTCCGCAATTCGTGCATAAATTATCTTCTTTTATAAAACCAATGTAATATTAATTAAGTAATGTGTTTATAGCACAATAAAGTTATTCTAATCTATTTTGGTCTATTCTATACTAGATAGTCTCGTCACAGTATATAAACCAGTAGCTTTACTCTTGAGCGACAGGGCGTTGCGAGAAGAGGGTGCGAGGAATGTGGACAGAGGGGGTACGTCCCGACGAATGCCTTATGTTATCGCCAGTTTTACCTGCGCGTAATGCCTAATGCCTTATGCATTACGCGCAGGTAAAGCTGGCGACTTTTTTAAACGCTGGATATCTGCGTGGGCCAAGTAGCGGAACATCTGACTGTCATATCCGAACCCGTGCGACTAGTGACGTATTCGCTTTGATTTCAATATTGTTCTAAGAGAAGCTACTGTCTGGTATACTGTGGTCTAGTAGTGCTCGGGCGGCGTCCTTGAAGTGAGTAAATCAGTACCCACGAGCAAATAAGCAACTTTTGATATAAACTTGGGGAAAACGTAAAAATTTTTTTTTTTTTTTTTAAATCTTAAATTTTTTTTTATTTGAAAAATAGTATAAAAAGCGCTAAGTGCGCTGCGCCATCTAGCGGTAAGTAAAATATCGCGAATATTGTTTATTCGCGATACTTTACATACTGCCAGATGGTGCAGCGCGCTCAACGTGTGTCAAACTTTTATTCACAAATGAGGTTGTTCAAATTTACAATAGAAAACATTTTTTTTGCAAGTTTTATATTAAAGATTGCTTACTTGCTCGTACTGATTAACCCACTTGAAAGATGCTCAAAATCATAAAATTATATCTGCGTCCATAAAACGTTAGGTTATTGACTGTTTTTCATCTTTTTCTCAACGTAAGAATATTTTACATTAATTTATAACATCGCTTTAAATCAAAGACTCGCGTGACGAAAGTGATAAGTGTTTCGACGTATGGGCGATTCCCACCCATTAGAATCATAATACACTTTGGTACTGTTACTAATTAATGCTAACACAGTGGTCCGGTTGTACCGGTTTGGTGTCCCGTATGCGGTTTGGCTCGAGTGCAATATTTGGTTGCTTATAGAACAAGCGCGGTCGCGGCACCAACAAAGCCCATTGTTCGGGTGCGTTGGGTGCAATCGGGCGAAATCAATCATACAAAATTACAATTTCTGCGTGGTAACATAGAAAACGGGAGAGAAAAAAAACAGTCTATTCAGGGTCTTTCCGTTGGGTTCAGTCCCCTAATTTATAGAGGATCGTCAAATATAGAGATGATATTTATTAGACCGGCATGAGACTTGTGTGGGTTTATGTTTGATCGTCTTCTTCTATGATTAGACACTATATAGGTATAACAAATAATAATTTTGGCATTCATTTATCAATCTCAAGCTGTCAACACTGGCACTTCATCTCTTACAATTCTTTGAAAAGTTTCAAGCATGTTCGCCAACTTAGCCCCAACATTTAAAATAAATCTTAAGTAGGACCACATAGAATTCATTCAGTTATTCATATCAGATAAAGATGATAAAAATAAAGCGAATATTATTATATATATGGGGTTTTAAAAAATACGTAATGATTATAAACGTTATTTGAGCGGCTCTATGCACTCGCAGCCATTTGGCACTCTTGCAAATCAGAATTAAATTATAATAAAAATTAAATAATACTACTAAGAATCAAAATGAAGTAATAAATATATTTTGGTTTTATTATGAAGTAATATTGTAGACCTTAGTTTAATACGGGAAACTGGCAATCTGCGATTTTTCAGCGGTTATATACCTGAATCGGTTACCTTTTTGGAGCGTGTCATGCATTTATACAGAAAACAGCAAATAGTGAGATATAAATAATTAAAAGCAGGGGTCGATAAAAGCGATAAGATACGCTATAGATAAAAAAAAACATTTCACAAAAATAGTCAAGCTAAAATCTTGTTTTCCGTTCGGTATGTTATTTTAATAAATGGGGAATAAACCTAGACAGATTGTTGAATAGCCTTGCAAAAAATTGTCCATTTTGAACTCAAAGACCATTCAATACGAAAGAAGTCCATTATCCACTATTATCTTAGATTTTACTACAAAGATATATTCAATAAATAAATACCTACTTTACACTTTTCTTGACACTTTCGAAAAATATTTTAAAATCTATGGCAAGCTACGTGCCTATGACTAGAACGTGAAAATAAGGATCCGCCTACGTTGTTTGTAAATTATAAAATAATGAGACTGGCTCCTACGAGATCGTCTTTACTATTAACTATGAGAAGAATGATTTCTGCGAGTATAACAAGAACAGAAGAGAAAAAGAGTTTTATATGCGTGTCACAAAGATAAAAAATGCATTTTTGCAATTACTTACAATCAATCATTCGGACACAGGTCAAAGAGGCCATATATTGTCTAAATCATCTCAGTGTTCCAGTAGCATAGTGTTTTCTCAGACGGCCATATATTCATTAAAGGCGCAACGGTGATGAACTCCACGTTTTAATTCTGAAATTATCCAAGATTTTTAATTCTGAAAACAGTCGGTGACAGTTAGGAAGAGTAAGGGAGTCCATAATATTCTTGTGTTGTCATACAGGGCAATCATAGTACGAATAATCGCTAGCGAGTTAGCCGTTAATTCATAAGGCACAATAATATGTATACGACCGTACTTCATCAGAGAAAGTCTCTTAGACTCCTTCTAATGCGGCTTACCAGGACGATTATTGAAACCTATATTTTTTTAAATCACAATGGATCGCGTGATAATAAATCTGACAAAAAACATTCACCGTTTTATGAAATGATCCTAATATACGACACCTGATCTCAGGCGTTATTACTAGAGCTGAGGCGGAAGAAAATGCCACTCAACAGAGAATGTGATCTTGCGGTGATCCAAAGAGGTTGCCACAACGTGGAGAATCTAGTCTCTAACTAAGATCACGAGCGATGCTTGACGTACAGAGTATATGTCCACATAGTGGTAGGAAGCAAATTTAAAAAAAAATGTTGCCGAACAACTAAACCATTTGGTTAATGACTTTTAACGCTGTATGAAAATTTAAGGCATTTCCAACATTTCCGGCGTGATGAGCACGATATCTAATAAATTTTAAAATAAAAAACAAGGTATTTTGTCTCAGTTTTTATTTTAGGACTACGAAGTAAAGAAGCAGTGAAATCTATCATTTATGAAATCATCTGGCAAACAGAAAATTTCCAGAACTAAGAAAAACTTCCGGAACGAAGATGAATATCCCCGAACATAAAACCAGCTACATACTTCTACATTCTACATAAAAAAGATATCTAAGGGAATGTTAAAACCCTACATCTTCAATCAACTGTCAAACTAAAATTGCTATTATTCATTACGCTATAATATACAATAAGACATTAAAACGTAACACAGGTAAATTCAGCCTTTACAGCTCCAACGACAACCAATTTCATGTTATTACGTGAACATCCCCAGTTCGCACGCAGGCCTGCCCGCCATTTGGGACATATGGCGTGCGGTTTTGGCAACATTAATAGCGCACAATAGTTGGATACTGTTGCGCGCAGGTAGGCAGGCATTGTACGCACTCTTGCGTTCAAATCCACAACTGCAAAATGGCCCCATTACTTTAATAAGCGGCGGTAATGGTGCCAAGTTGGCGCTTTTAAAATAATTATGGTAAATGCCGCGAAAGTGTGAGCGGTTTTGCTGAAGGGATGAAATACTGAATGCGGAGAATCAAAATAAATGAAAGAAGATAGTACTAAAAGCTGGATGGTGCTTACAATACTAAGATTTGATCAAATTTAAATGCAAATATCTCCATTAAATCTTTTAAAAGTAAATTTATTTAAATAACTAAGCCATCCTAACTAGGTCAACTTATTGTTAAGTTTAAGCCTAACTTAAAGATTTCTTAAGCCTCTTTAAGATAAAAGATTTCTTTTAGCAATACCTTTAGCGCATTGACCCTTAGAAAGCTATCCATGGGAATGAAACTTACGACGGCATGTTTTCAACCCTCGAACATTTCTTTGTATGGGGTGTTAGAGTATACTAATGCATAATGGTGCCTTATTCAATGAAGGTGAATTTTTCATATATGATTACATAGTTGTCGAAACGGAAAACCGCCGATCGCAATCCAGCGGATAATATCACTCAAGTTATTATTTACAGGAGTGCTTTACTAAGGTAGATTTGAAATAGATTTCAGCCGAACCTCAGGAAATTTTCCAGTAGGTAGAATTTCCTGGGAATTTCGGTAGGTCACAATGCCGTTGTCATTAAGTATCTTTAATATTTCGGCCTGCACCTGGTCTGGCCCGACTGCATTCCCACTCTTAATATTTTGCTGGGTGGCGTTTGGTGTATTTCTTTAATTAGGATATCAGATTTATTATCATTTTTGATTTTAGCTGGTTGGTTAGGCCTTTTGTCAGAAAATAGATTGCTTATGATGTCTGTCACTGTAACTGATACATGTGTCCCTAAGCTTTTCAACTTTGCATTCATATTCTGTATCAGGTTTCACATTTTTAGCTAGAAGAGAATTGGTTTGTTTTATTTTCACTCCGAGGGTTTCATACTTAGTTTAAGGTCTTTGAATTCCTATTTTTTTAACATACGCTGCTCATGTGCTGATCGATTTTTAAGCTATTGCATAGCTTTTATCGCGGGCCTAGGCCAGCGCGGCGACCGAATGGAGAAATTTCTTAACGAAAATTAATGATTTTAAACTGATAATTACATCTAAACGAGTACTGCTTACAATTCGAAAAAAATATATGTTAAACCAGAACATTTTCCTAATATTCTTAGGTTTGAATATTTTAGATTTTGTTTATATTACATAGTGTAATTAATTTGTGAAATTAGGTCTAACCGAACACAAAAACGACTACTACGCAAATACTATCTGACGTATTATTATAAAACCTGCACCATTTTAAATATAATTTAACTATCTATCTTTTTATCTACGATTTTTTTTCAATAATCCGGTTTTTTTGCTTTATCGAATAAAAAATTCGTGCGCGGCGCTCTATCGAAAGAGGTTTAAATTATTCCGAATCATTTGCTTCCGCAGATGATTCGGAATAATTTCGACGTTTTCCGATAGAGCGCAGTTATCTGATATCAGAAAAAATAAAATAAATAAATAATTATAATTGCTTAAGTTGTTAAACATGCTATGCAATAGCTTTACCGCGGCAGTCCCCGAGTGCCACACGTATTATTTATTTTTTCTATCTTTTTTTTATTCCACAATATGGTTAACCTAACGTGGGTTGAGTTTTTTTCTACTATCGTCATTCTGCCATGAGGTTCAGAATTTCACACAAAATTTATTACTAAGTCACCGTCTCTTTTATGATTTCAGGGTCTTGAACAATGTACACACTTGCTTAGTTTGTCAGAAACTTAAGACTCATTGATTTAAGACACATTAGGTATGCCAAGAAAACGAAAACGATTGGTATCACGAAACAGGCAAGAAACAGACAAGAAATCAATTTAAATCGTTTTAAAATAAAGCTGTGGCTAAAATACATATGATTCTTTAAACAAAGTGAAATACCTACATTAAAAATATTTATTTGATATTGTGGACGCAGTGAGTGATGTTTTCAGCAATCCTATGCTGGGTACGCCCATATAAGATACCTGATTATAAATTATTACCATTTAACCGGTGGGACTTTAATATGGGGAAACTCAAACAGTGCTCACAGGATTAACAAATAGTGCAGTCACTTAAGCAAAAACGGGGGTAAATCTCGGAATGAGAGATAATAAGCTGGAAACTCATATACACCTTTATTTCAGCGTTTGATAAGTTGCCTCAAAAGTTGTATAAAATCTCGTGTCTGCATCGAAAGTTATTCAAGGTTAGGTCACAAAAATTGGTTTTTCGTGATTATCTAGGTTTCTATCTACCTTTGACCTTGAATAACTGACGACGCAGACACGAGATTTTATGATACTTTTGAGACAACTTATAGAACGCCATAATGAAGGTGTATACAAGTTTCCAGCTTATTATCTCTCATTCCGAGGTGAAACCCTAATTTGACTGGACTAAAAAGGACATTTAAAAACAGTATAAATTTGTTTTGCGTAGTTGCACAGGTAGAAATTTAGGACACTTTTTTATATACTCGAAGCTACGTTCTCTTTATTTTTATTTGAAAATGCTGGAACTGAATAACTAAGCTAAATAAAGTATCAGGCAATAAGTCAAATTTCAAAGTAAAGGTCTGCATTATTATTATTATCATACATTGCACTACACTTTATATTTTAATACTATTTATTTATTTGTTCTACAAACTTCATATTACGACATTTTATATCAGTACATATTTATTTCCATATTTTATATTCTATCATATTTTGTATATTTTATTTTAATACTATGTGCACATGAATAAATCTTTGCCATAGATAGAGTCTTCCTTGGTACGGGCTATGGCCTAGTTAGTTGTATTAGTTATGTTTTTGAATGAATAAAATAATAATAATTATTATTATTATCTATGAGCACACCACGAAGTAAGTTGCAACAAAATACTGCAACAAATATGCATCCGAAAATATTCCATTATGAAAGGAGAGAACTGAGTAAAAGTGGACAGTAGTATTTAGGTGGCTCTCTACTGCAATAGAATTAAATAATATTAACATAAAATATTTATCACAGCCACATTCTATAGAATAAAAAAATATATTTATTGTATACGTGTAAGTATAAAAAAAATAAAACAGTGAAAATTATATGATAAAAAAGTTCATAAAATAATCTGCGACTATAAACTATTTCAATTGTGCAGAAATTAGAAATTCGTGAGTGAGTAGTATTATTACGTTTAATCTTTAAAATCTTTTAAACTGTAAAACTATAATAATAATAGTAATTATTCTGATACATATTTATAATTATAATTAATTTAATTATAATTATAATTTAATTCTTGCTATGTAATAACTACCATTTTGATTTTATTTTTTGCCAGAATGGATTAAATTCGGTGGACCAGAATAATGCTTGAATGGATATCACTCCTGAATATAGGACCGCGAGGCCATCCACTTTACGCTGGGTGCACTAAATGGAAGACGAGACTGGATAAGGAGGACTTAACATCGGCGAGCGTTGAAGATATCTAAGGAGCCCTAATGTCCAGAAAATGACCATACAAAGGGCACAGTGATTATAATTTTTAATTATTTAATATTTTACATTTTTAAAGTAAACTGTGGCCAAGTTACGACTAAAGAATCAATGATACCACCATTGATTATAATTATTCCCTATTAGATTGCGCAACCCTATAGAACGATTTGGCAACGTTTCTGTGCCGGCTAAATACAGGAAGCGGATATTTGCGCTTCAATGATATTTGATTGACGACCAAACTAATTGCAATTTATTTGGCCAGCTATAATAAAATTGATAAAAAAAATACGTGTGGCACTCGGGGACTGCCGCGGTAAAGCTATTGCATAGCATTTTTTAACAACTTATGCAAATATAATTATTTATTTATTTTATTTATTTATTTTTTCTGATATCAGATAACTGCGCTCTATCGGAAAACGTTGAAGTTATTCCGAATCATTTGCGGCTGCGGAAGCAAATGATTCGGAATAATTTAAACGTCTTCCGATAGATCGCCGCGCACGAATTGTATTCGATAAAGCAAAAAAAAACGGATATTATTCTTTGACTATTCCAAAAAAATCGTAGATAGAAAGATAGATAATTAAATTATCTTTAAAATGGTGCAGGTTTCATAATAATACGCTAGATAGTATTTGCGTAGTAGTCGTTTTTGTGTTCGGTTAGACCTAATTTCACAAATTAATTACACAATGTAATATAAACAAAATCTAAAATATTCAAAACTAAGAATATTAGGAAAATGTTCTTGTTTAACATATATTTTTTTCGAATCGTAAGCAGTACTCGTTTAGACGTAATTATCAGTTTAAAATCATTAATATTCGTTAAGAAATTTCTTCATTCGGTCGCCGCGCTGGCCTACTAGGCCCGCGATAAAAGCTATGCAATAGCTTAAAAATGTTTTTTTATAAAGGACTGATAATAAAACCCTATAATTTAACCAATGATAACAATTACAACATTCAGTTATTAGTGATTTTATCGCATTTTTTATATAGGCTCAATGACATAACAAAATTAATACGGAGAGATTGAATGTCATATATTAGTGTGTAATTATTATGTATTGAAACCTGTATAGGTACCGACCAAATAAAAAATTTATATCTTTATGTAAATAATATCAAAATAACAAGAACTATAATTTAAAAATTCGTTTATTGTTATATTAATATTGTATAGGCGTGTTTAGAGCGCCATTTACAGTGCTCCGCCATACTGTTATAGTTGTACTACAAAAATCGCTATTAAACATAATAATCAATTTTAGGAACTATGAGTGTCATCTACACGTTACCTTTTGTAGTCGAATACTGGTTTCCAAGTCATTGTACCTTGTTAGGCAATCTAATGCTGCGTACAGACTGACGAAATGTAACATGCAATGTAACATGAAAGGAGCATTTCATCAGTGTGGACGCAGCGCGTGCACGAACCGAACATGTACCTACTCGCGTCTGCTTCCGGCGTGTGCGCGAACGTCGTTAGTCTGCTGAGAACACGCTGGGTCCATTCCTGGTTCAGTTCTAGTTTGCGCGCGTCTCAACACAACCCGTCCATAGTAGCGCTCTTAGCACACTGCGCGCCCCTATGTATTCGTTCGAAAAACCTACAAATCACGGATCGCTCCGCGCGTGACTTAAAATGCTTTAAGCGTTCGCATGAAATGCACAGTTCGCGCGCGCGAGGCGTCCACACTATGAAAATTTGTTACAAAGTGTGTTACATTGCATGATACATTGCACTAATGTGAACGGCTAATTCTTTCATTTCATGGTACGTTTCATGTTGCCGTTTGTCAGTCTGTACGCAACATAATACGCTATTTAATAAATGGTACCACCCAGGTACATACATATATGACAAATGACCTATGGGTCCCATGCCCATTAAAACAATAAAAGACCTATTCCATGAATGACATAACAAAATTAATACGGAGAGATTGAATGTCATATATTAGTGTGTAATTAAAACGTATTGAAACCTGTATAGGTACCGACCAAATAAAAAATGTATATCTTTATGACAAATGACCTATGGGCCCCATGCCCATTAAAACAATAAAAGACCTATTCCATGAATAGACCAATAATTATAAAGAACCAAATCAGAGTCAAGTTATCACTTGAGGACATTGTATCGCGACTAGTTATTTCTTCCAGAACATCAGTTATTCAAATATACAAGAGAGATCATGTTTATAGGCGGTCGCGAAGGCGTCTTATGCCGCCGTTGCGCAAAAAGGACGACACCGCGGCCGGGAGGAATATTTATGTAAGAATGTCCCTTTAGTAGGATTCTGTTATTTTTACAATATTGCGGCTGATGCCATTCTATAGGCCATTGTTCGCTTTAATATGATAATACGCTTGTTCTCTTTTTCACTCACGCTTTGTTTACCTTTGTAAATCATCTTATGCTGTCCCTACTCCGCCGTCCTTTATTCGGGTGGCTGAGTTTCTTTTCGTCTTTTACTAAGCCCGCCGCACACTTGAGAGTCAACACTGTAAACGAACGCCAAGACAGTTTTTTTATGCTACTGTATATACCATGCTGTCCAAAATTATTCAACCTTTGGTCGACAAAGTACACATATTCACTCTATTATCCTACTTCATTCACCATGGTGAAAATTAATATGCCAAATGGCGCCGGAAAGACACGTGTAGGCAATTTGTCTTTTAAATATAATTCATTTCTATGCGATGATATGCCATTAACACCACTGCACTCTATCTCAATATATTATGACGTCCAAACGGTATTATTAATCAAGTCACTGCAAGGTGAAATTAGAGTCAGTGGTATAGAAATAATAGTGTATTATGCACATTTTCAATACGTTAATACTGTCAGGTTCTCGCGCAACAAGACATAACTGACGACTGGCAGTCAGCTTACTCATAACATCAAAAGTTACGACTCGTGTGAGTATAGGTTGGTCGCGCATTAATAGATCGCTCGACCGAACGCGAAAAATATAGAGGCATAAAAAAGTGTCGATAGAACGCACCTGACTGCACCACAGTGGCGTTACAAAAAATGCTATAAAGTTAAGGTAAAGGTAGTCAATTTAGTAAATAGATGCAGCGTGTGTAATACTGCCAGACTTGTAAAGTCGGCAAAGACTTTTACATACCAGAAATAGTCATAAAACATTATGCTCCATATATTATCGAGCATGACCAAATGTCTGGGTTGAACCGTGTCTTTTTTGCCATTATTTTGGTTAGGAATATTGTTATTTAAGGAGCTCACCTCTTGTCTTTTCTAAGTGTAATCCCCTTGGTAATGCATCAGCACAATTTCACCAGCGGTTTCAACAAAGTGTAAAACATTTTTGAAACGGTGTTCAAGTGGGTCGTCCCATCAAACATAATGTCTTTCTTGATCAAAATAGATCCATATCAGCGGCATTTTCAAATTGTGAGATTAACCAAAAAGCACACAGTTAAAGTATCTCTAAACTTGCACTAAGGAGTGAGTTTGATGAAGCACTGGAATGCTGGTAATGCCTCCATTTCCGCCATCCCAATATCTTGATCCTGCATGACCAACGTCCACATTACTCAATGAAAATGTGTAATTTGAAGATGTTGTGTATGGGCTACCGGAACGTGGTTCGCTGTCCATTGAAGTGCGCCCATAGTTGAAGCGGTTATACCATTCCTTTGTACGTGAGATGCTTATGGCGTCGTCTTCGAAACCCCGTTCGATTTTGTGCATGATTTCCACTGGGGTATTGCTAAGGTTTTGGTAAGTTTGATACAATTTCTGAAACGTCATTCGATTCGTCATTCGTCATTCCGATTGCCAGCGACTGACGCTTTAGCATTCTTGAAAAAAATCACGCATGTCCTCTACACATCTCTTTGCGGCGAAGCACCTTTTCCGTGCCTCATTTGTTTACGAGAAAAAAATAGGGTTTAATACTTTTTGAACAGACTACGTACATGCATACCGAAAAATACATAAAGTTGAATAAAAAATTTCATCAAGTTTGTCAATGTTATAGAGAGTGGTCTATAGAATGGATATTACAATAAGATGTATACATTGTTCGTATCTCAAAAGAGTGTCTTTCAAATGAATGTTTCGCTAAATAAATCCCAGTGTGTTAAGACGCTTACAAGACACTGTAGCTACTCAAACACAATGAGCACCCCAAGCAGCTTAGAGGATTCAAGCGAACTCGCAGTGTTGTATCCTATACAGACAAGACTGCTATAAAAGGCGATATAAAGCAAGAATGTTAAAATTTAAGAGGCTGCAGAGATCGGACGAAACGCGACGTGACCGGTTTTTTCCTAATATTTTCGTTTCATTTCGTTTTATCATCGTCGGAGAATTATGACGGATGAAATGGAATCCGTCGACTCCTCCTTTTTGTCGACCGTCTGCTAAGTCCTTTCGGCGTCGGCAAACGGGTAATAAGATTCCACTGTATCAGTTCCATTACTGGAGATTTATTATTTTGAGTAGCAATATGGGGAGTCTGAGGAAGAGCGATAAAAGGCGAATAGGACATCATTTCTAAGTGGGGCACAATGAAATGACCGGTAATAGTAAAAACAACAAATAGACAATAAATAAAAAAAAATCTTTTCCTTTTTGTACTAATATTCATTAAAATAAATATTTTACCCTTAATTAAAATCAATATTTTTCATTCCCACAAACATACTGTTTGTGGGAATGAAAAATCACGAATATTGCGATAGTAATATCAATCCGACGTTAAGTGTTGTTAAAATGGCCGTTTTCAACGATTGGACAGCTTCCTCAGGGTTTCGAAACCGATGACTACGCAACTTATCTTCGATTCGTATGATTGAAAATAATCATTGTGACTCGTATCAATGTGAAAAATAATCATTGCAAATGATCAGGACAGTAAGCAGTGGAGTAACTACAAAAAATAGGCCCCGGTGCAAAATTCAACAAAAGGCTGCTCCCCTAATCACTTACCTTGATTATGGCATATAGGAAGTAATTTCTGTATACCTAGTTACAATACATATTTATATAGCAGGTACATTATAAATCGGAGTACTAATTTGGGGGCATTGCCTCGAATATATTGCGGAAATGTAAACGAACTTTCTGCTATTGACATGTGACAGGAATGGTTAGAAATAATATTAGTAACCAATAAACTTCAGCAAAACTGGCTCTCATAGCATTGTCTTTTATAATAACTGATTCAGCAATCTCAAAAATAGTAATATTTTGTAAACTGAAGGTGAATTTCGAAGACCCAATCTGCTAATTGACTATTAATTTTTGGCTCATATAAGAATATCCACGATTTTTTAACAGAGACTCTGTTAATAACATCATTCGACATTACTACGTATTGCGGCGTAAACCTACATCAATCACCACAGGCTGATTTTTTTTTGCTCTCAGTAAAATTATGTGTTATCTAACAGAAAATTAGGTTTCTTTAATTTTCATTTGAGTAACAACTGCTCGAACTGTTTTAAAAGGTGATGCTCTCATTTCAGTCCTCTAATAGCATGAAAACAATGAAAATAATCCCTCATGGCGTTTTTACAAAATTATGCAACTTTTGACACGTATAAAACAAAAATTAAAATATAAATAAAATACTTACATATAACACATTCAAGCAAATATAAAAATATAAAATGACAAGTTCTCATACTAAACTAGAAATACATATTCACTTATTTCATCAAACATAAGGCGCCTCTTATCCCCCAGAATCGGACACATCCAAATGACTTGTTCTATAGTTTTATGACCTGTTCACAAGACCACCAAGAGTCTTTGTTTGGCAGATTGGTCTTTCAAGTCTGCGTGAATTTCAACAAGTTGTGTGGTAAGGTGATCAAAATGCATGAAATGTCTTTCCATTCACTCCGAAACGGAAGGGAAGAAAAGGTACTCCTATCGCCCACGGAAATAAGGCTTATGTGACCCCAAACTCATCAAACAGAATCGTTTATTACAGTCACACCAATGTCTAAAGATATCTGAATTTATAATCATTAAGTCACACGCCGAGGTTCTTGTATTAGCTGGCGCACAGCAGAGATTTCTTCTTATGTTACAGATGTTTTCGTCGACCTATGAATTGTACGGTGGTAAAGGATGCACTCTCAGATCAGAATTCTGTATACCAGCTACTTAGTATTGTTTAACTATACGCTTCACCACAGCAAAGAAAACCGAACTTATTTAATAGAGAGTTAAAAGTCCTCGAATGTTGAAATATATTATGCAGCCGTAATTTTCTCGCGTCAGTTCCATTTACTCCATCGACACTTCAAGTTCTAGCTATCATTGTTGCCTAACTATAAGGTTAATTAAAGATTTTGCGGTACTAGTTTTTTCCGAAGTAGAAACTTCTCGATCATTTGACACTTCAGCTAACTCGAATATTCATTCGCATAATACGCGAAAGAAAAAGGACTTGCGTCATTTCAAAGTTCGACTGAGTTGGGTTGGAGATACCTTTCTTTGTCAATCTAACCTATTTTACAATAAACTGCCATTATACATCAGTAGCCATGGGGAGGTTCACTTTGAGAAAAAGATACAGTGTATTTTAATTAAAAAACCAATTTAAGGCATTAAGGATTTTCTCAATATCAAGTTTTCTCAGTTCTCTTGAGTTTTTTGACCATCTTTATTCTTTATTCTTTCTATTTTTGAAGATATATAATTGTAAATTTTTATTCTTACTATTGGCGATTGATTATTTTTATTATTACCTACATTTTTTTTACTATTTGTAATTTTAAAATGTTTCTATTACGGTTCATACGATTATTTGTTAAATCAAGTTGTTCTGATTGATTATTAATATTATTTTTATATGAATTTGTGAAATTATCAAATAATTTTCATTCTATCCAAAATGTTGTTTATTATACCCTAGAAAATCTGCACTTGAATGTTCAACCTTCATATCAATGTGCCTTAAAATGTAGACACATATATACATATTATGGTACCATATTTTGTTATTTGTTTACTCTATTGTATAGGAAATCCTGTCAACTAGTTTAAAAAAAACAAAAAAAATGCAGTTATGGCTTCCCTTTGCAATTGTGCTGAGCCGTCCCACCGATAATAAAAATTCACACTTTGGCTACCGAAGAGTCAGAAGAGTAATAATATTACTGTAGTACTTTTAACAATTGATTGAAATTCTTTTTTTTTAATAACGACATTAGTAATTTAACAAACAAGTTTAAAAATATGTACCGTTCAGGATCTACATTTATTAAATCCTTAGAACATGGAATATGGAATAACGTTGTCTTTTTGGAGCTGATCCAGACGAAGGAAATGTACGTCGTTCCTAAATGCTCGTTTTGTAGATATTTGCCAGTTCGATCTTAGCTGGTAGGGAATCTGTCCATTGAAATGTTTCCGTCGAACTTAAATAAAAAGGGGAAACTAGAATAGAAATTAATTTCATGATTATTAAAGAAGATATTATCATTTTCAACTCCTTCCCTTTCTGATACACCACAAAATTTGGAAGTCACAATCGAGAGCGCTGTTGAAACATGAATATAACAGAAGCCTAAAGATTTTTTTTTGTATAGTTCAGACATATCAAAACAGTTTTATTTAAATGGACACACGTCTTGCTTACTTTTTCTGGCGGCCATTAGAAATGCCTCAGGATTGAATACCTCCCGGCAGACATGTGTGTTGGGAAATCGATTACATTCAAGATGACTTGTCCGACTTTAATCTATGTCCACTTGACCACAAAAATGCCCGCACAGCGACTGTCAAATCAAGACAGTTTAGAGAGAACAAAAATCGAAAATCGAATAATGCTCTGCTTATAATAATCGAAAACATATTCGAGGTTCTTTCGTGGGTTACCCACGAGCGAAATAGGACTTAATATTTTACACTTTTTGTCTGATCTTCGAAACGTATGAATGTAACTTTTCAGACATGCAAAATGTTGGTTGTTACAGAAGTTTAATTTGTGGTGTTTTAGATTCTTGGACATGTCAAATATTTATATTCTGTATCCAAATCACAACAAGTAAATATATTAAGGATAATAAAAAACACGACTGCCGTTAAAGAAAGTGAACTATTGTTTTTATAATTATTTTTAACACGGTTTATTTATGAAATACTTATGGTTTATGTATGTATTCATATAGATACGTATACATTTCCGGAATGTACTCAATCAGATATTTTATTTGACACGAAACACGATATAATATTTAAGTTCATTTGTTGACATTTGGACATTTAGACAACTACCTACTTGATATTTGCTCAGTTCTACTACCCTATGACACTCGGGACGACTTAATGATTCTAACAATACCACACAATTCTAAATCGGTTTAAGAATTTAGAAGTTATGGTGGAATAAATAAACAGGTAACATGATTAGATGAACCCTGGAATGGAAATAAAAATGGAAGGAGGAGGTGTTGTCTATTAAAATTATAACATTTTTGTCGATAATAACGCAGCGCACGCTTATCAACACGAAGAGGTTTTGAATATCTCTTGGTGCCATGTGCTTAAGAAGTCAGATCAATCTGAATATTGATTGGGCTATATACGAGTATATCTATGCTAAGTTTAAGGTAAAACAGACCAGTGGCTTGAATGCCAGTCCTGATAACACGCTTTGAAATTAAATGACCAATGCATTTTTTTCAATAGTCTGGAGATATTATCTCTTTAAATATTTGTAGGTTAAAGTTCAGCGGAATCGCACTAGTTAGAGCTACGGCTACGGTAACATACTCATCCATCAAGCCAGACAGACAGACTGACTGATGGATAACTAGAGCTATCAAATACAACGGTCGAACTCGTCACCTCAGGAAGTTGAGTGATATTTGATCGTTCGTCTCCCGTGAGGTGAGCGTAGAAGACTTATTATAACAGCAATTCACTGTCTAGTTACGCCACTCGCCAGTAAGAAGCCAACGCCTTACCGCGAAATTCCAGTTGCAACCAGATTACTCCTTTCTCCCGACTGGTTACAGGTTCGAGGTCGCTTGCGCGGTCCTCTCCCTTACGTAGTGGTGATACGGTGTCTGCCGAATCTATCGCGGAACACGGCACCCTCTGCCCGGCTGTTCGCCTCCTGGTATGAGGTAGTAAATTGGTCGTTTCAAGAGCAGTTGCCGTAAGGTTAACTACACTCGCTCTACAGGAAACAAAGCCGTTTCCAGACTTCCCCGGCTATCAGTCGGAGTGCACAATCTATTGGCTGACGCATAGTATGCAAACCGTCCAGGAGCGCCCGAAGGGCGATTCCTATGGGAACTGGCCAGCAGGCCAGATTCCTACCCGATCTCGCAATTCTTTGTGGAGGCTGCCGGATGGGTGTTGACCCGTGCGTTTGACAGAACCAAAACACATGGGTCTTTGTGGCCTAACTGCAACAGGGCCCGTTAGCTCCTAATGACTGACTGAGAAATATATTTTTTCTAATAGAAAATAAGCCTGTTCATAACGAGCCGGTTACTATAAATAAAGCAGGATTTCAATTTGAGTTTATAGGCCGATCCAAAACAGGATAAAGAACTCGTTTTAAAGTGAATTGAGAGAAAAATCGATCACTCGGTACTAAAATTGCAGGTGTCAAAGCCGCCAATCACCAAAGTCTGTTTCTAGAATCGCATTTGCTACTAGGCACAATCATTCTTGTGACCCGTTGGGTCACAAGTAAAATTAAGTAACGATGCCTTCGGTGCTTGTCGACGCCACTGATTAGATACACGCCTCGACGTCGAGCGGAGCGGTCCGGCTAAGTGATTCTGGCTGCCTTACTGACTGCTTTGGGGCGCTGGACTTGGACAAGTAGCTCCGCCCTCTCCGTGACCTAGCATTGCTAGTCCGGATTTTTGACATATTTTGAAATACTTCATACGTTTTAATCGCTTAATATAGGTCGGTAACGGTAACAAACTCTGCACATCTCTTTCGTGCACTAGAAGTGAAAGATAACGTATAGTTTATTTTTATTCTCAGAATGTTGCTAGCTGCGCAATTCGGGTGGTTGAAGTAAATGAGTTCAAGCGGTTCTAACGCTGAAAATGTGCACTAGAAATATCAATAATCCAGACGCAGCTATAAAGCATAATATATTTATCTCTTTTAAGCACACATATGCGACATTATGCTAGAAAGAGAATGTCATGAAATTAGTTAGCTAATAAATGAGTAATTATGAAAACATACTAACGAATTATACATAAGACCCTTCCTTGGGAAAGAAAACCAACCCTCCCGTTTGCAACCAACCAACACTTTGACTCGATTCACGAACGTAAATATCAAGTTTCAGGTGAATAAAATAGTTCAAAATAAAAGTTTCTATAAAAGAGTTCGAAATAAGTTCGAAATAAAACACTCACCCTATTTATTACATAGGATAAATCACTTATTAGGTTTGGTGGAACTTCTAAATACGCACATTGCCTTGAGGCCTCCCTATGAAATGGACATGAAACAAAATCCTAATAATTTAAATCAAATAATTAGATAACTATTAATTCTTTTCTTCTGGGGTTATTCGGTTAATCGACATTCGATTAAAGTTTCAATGGCTGTTTTCAATCCCTATTCGAAGTTTTGAGGCAGACGGCATGTCATCAGGTTTTGATTCGTCGCTCGCCTTGTTCAAAGCAATTTAAGTATCATTCGTGTAGCAGTTCTAGCATCCTCGATAGATTTTTTATATACCACCAAGTTTGAAGGTCGTTAAATGATGATTAAAGCGAAAGCCTGATTTATGTAGGTTAGCATTTTTTTGTCCTTGTCAGATTTGCGCTGAGAATAATAAATTCTTCTGATCATAATTCATGGAGTTTTGCATGAAATTTTAAGGGGAGGATGTATGCGGAAGCTCCTAAATAACACATTGCAATATCAAAATAAAAGATATAATTACAGATCACTGATAAATTTTAAATGAATGGTTAGATAAAAATTGAATTTTTATCTATTAATCTCCTATATCTTATGAGATATACGCGCATAAGTATCGACTAAAACAATCCAAAATGGATTTATGATTTTTAAAATAACGTACCCCCAATTTCTAGATAATTAAACTCATGAATCCACTAAAAAAGTTTAAAATCTTTCAGATTCCATTTCTATTTCTGTAAAATTCGGAAAAACTAAAATTAATGTAATGAAATTAATAAAACTAGAGAAAACTTGTACACCCCGAAAGTTTTTAATTATTATTAAAATTTCTTCGAATTTTTAGGTTTAACCCTTGGAGTAAATGGGTATTTTCATGGATGCATCTGTCTCTTTTGCAGGATTTTCGGCGACATCGACTTAAAGTACTATAACTACGAAACTACTACACCAATCATAAAAAGAACAACTGCACAATGATTGCATTGAAATTTCGAATATAGAATATTGAAGTATCATTTTGTAAAACAATTAGATAATTATGAATAAATATGAGAACGTCAAAGAAGTGAAAAAAACGCGCGACCAGATTTGGTCGACTCGTACTCAACGGATAATTGTTTCGCGACCAGATTTGGTTGACTCATACTCAACGGGTTAAGACTAAATGGGTCACGGTCACCCATTTAGTTATCAGACTAAATGGGTGACAAAAAATCTTTTAATTGGATAAAAAGTGATATAAAAGCATCTATGAAAAGTTTCACTAACTTTTGCTACGTTTTTCACTGAGGTTTACAAAACGAGACTTGAATGAACATGATACCTTTATTTACCAATAAACAAAAACACCATAAAGATTTCGGCATATTGCTGCTTAAGTGTGACTAGGAAATAATGTTTTTGTGGTTCTATTTCATGACGTGATAATGGTCATTCTAGAAGTCCAAGCAATATAAATTTTCACATTGACTGGACAGTAGTATGTCCTCGTAGTGTCATCTATATGATTAATTAATAAAGTACTTCCGAAAGCGACTTCAAGTATTCTAGTTATACTTAAATAGCCGATTGGAAAAATAAAATGGTTTCTCAAGATATGTTATGTTATTCCCTTGTGTTAAATCCTCATCGTTTATACACCCAATATTTTTTAAATACAAATTCTAGGATATTAGAAAAGTTCTAATATAAAATATTGCCGTCCATCACTTGGATAGTTTAGTAACTTCTGCCAAGACATGTTTTAACAAAGGTAGGTTTAAAAAAATAGTCTGTTATTACTGAAATCTTAAAAAATAATCTAAGAGGACCCAAATTAACCACGCCCCCATCGTACACGATTTATTTGAAGACACAAAAATTTAAAAATAAAAGCTTTTAATCGTTTTTGCCATTAAATATCGATATATATCTCAAATGAAAAACTTTATTTATAATAGTTTTATATAAAAGTTAGTAGTCCCTGACAGTTTATATTGTAAGTATTTGATTCCATTGAAGACATACATAATTTTAAGGCTATTGAAATTAAATTTCATTAAATATTCTAGAGATAACTGCGGGGATTTTGAAGGAAATTAATCCTCACTGAAGCTTGTCGCTTTACTTTGTAAATATGTATGTCCGTAAAAATCTGAAGTTTTAAATAAAGTCAGTGACCGCTTCAATACAAATAATACAAATAGAAATAGGTTTCGCTTTTAAAAGATCAGGAAACCTTTCATATGGGTCAATTTTTTATTTTTTTAATTTAAAGTAAAGCACGAGATATACATTCCTGCAGCATTACAAAAAAATGTGTTTGGACCAGTAGCGGAAAATAGAGCACACTGCAGCATTTTGGTCACTATGTTAACACCGCCTAACTAGGCCTAGGCCTGTATTAAGGCAGGTGTTCCGGAAAATATATTATATGTTTACACGTTAAGTTAAAATTAAAAGAAAAACAAAAGAAATCAAATTAGATATTCATAAGTATTTAAAAAAGTCAATAAAAAAAACCTTCAATCGAAAACCGTGAAAAAATTTAACAACACTATTCTACATATGTTTTAGAATTGCTAGAAAAACACTTTATAAATGGTATAAAGATCTATATATTAATTAATCATACTATAGGAATAACGACAATCCGAATGATAACGATGCCGGGCGTTAATATACCTTACTTATTCTCCGGATTCACTCTATACCTACATATAAAATTCTACGTTTTTTTTTGTTAACTTTCCGATTTTATATTCTAGCTCTATTCTTTCTGTTTCAATTGTTATCTACTTAATAGCACTATCTAAAGGAATTGGAGAAAAAGCAATTGTTTCTTGGCAATAAAGTGGTAATAAAATTAACATGACATAAGAAAAAATCTAAAAGTAACTTCTAGTTTTCTTTGAAACTCATAGAATTAGCGAGAAAACAGTGGCTGTAATTGATTTTTGACGAGTAGTATATGTAAAGTGTATCTACGCAGTGTATTTAGGTTGTTTTTTTACATTGTATTCAAATAAGATAATATAATAACTTTTCGGTTAAAATATGCACCGATTTCGGCGCCAGCTCTCTGTTGCCCTATATGGAGATCAATGATCGTCAGTGATAGTTGTGAACTTTCTTCATCCCAGTATCTTTTATTCTGAATAACGAGAATGCACGTAAGGTGAATTCCCCAATTCAAAGCCCTAATTGAGGCTTACGACCCCAAGACGGCCCGTGAGGCCTTATCGCTAAATAGAAACAATCTACGCATACTGGTGTAGGCGCTCACGGGGCATTGTGGCCTTAACCCCTCAGGCCCCGATTGGCCGATATCGGCCACAATACGATTTAGCGTGACGGCCCCGTTTTTATTTTATTTTAATTTAATTTGTTTTATTTTATTATGTTTTATTATGTTAATATGTTTCATTTTAATATGGGTACAGTGGTTTGGCAGTAATTAATGTTTTGTTGAGAAAGTGTCGTAATTCAATAATTTTACTAATTTAAAAAAAAAAAAAAATGAGACAGCAACTTGTCAATCGGCTGAGGGGCCGAGGCCTGAAGGGTTAACAAACACATGTACAACCTCAAGCTCTGAGACACAAAAATATGCAGGTTCTGCCAAGGGGCCGAGAAAACTCCCCTGAACCTCATGTGCTAGTGTGGACCGCTGATGCGTAAAAGATACACCCTCTTGGGTGGTCATTACCTCCAACCTGAGGACGTAAAACAATCTGGTGCCAAAAGCCTGTTGCGGTTCTTAAATGACACGAGGTTTAGCGCAGAACTATAGTAGGTGGCGAACACAATAGATCAGCAATGGTCGCAGTGTTACAAGGCACATTAAGACCTTAGAAAAGCCCCACACAACAAAATAAAAAAAGGTGAATTCCGCTCCATGGCTAGAGGTCCCTTAAAATCTAAAAATCTGAAATGCAAAGAAACGTTCGTTTCCTTATGAAAGCTGCATAATAAATGCAATTGCTTTTATGTTATATTGTTAGTGATACCACATTTTAGGATAAACTATAAAACCGCAATATCAAACAGACCGCTGGGCCATATCATCCAGCGCCATCTATTTGTATTTCGTTACGCTCCATTTATGCAGCTGCATTCAAATTAATTTGATATTCATGTCAAATTATCGGGAATGAATGCGGACGCACCCGCCTGTACCTACTCGTACTAAAATATTCGGAATAGTACAGGCGCAGCAGTGGCTAACGCCAATCGCTATTCTCCGAACTGTGAAACGCCAGACGACGTGTGACATTGCCGAAGTAAGAATGTCCCAGGATCGGAAGATCTTATCTCGCCTGCTAGACGGCGATAGAACAACATTACAAATGCTACCATGACTTAGAGAATCTATAATTCATAATTTATTTATTTATTTCAATTATATATACAATGCAAATCCCATTCGCTTTTGAATAATAAAACTAGAGTCCATAATAAATGATTTAGGTAAGTAAGCTAATGCTGTCAATATATAAAACCAACTGAGTAAATAAACGGAACAGAGACAAAGCTTCTAAAGAGCGTACAAATATTTTACCTATTTTTACCTATTACACAGGAGGATACAATTAAATTAATAAAACATTTAACAATTTTTTGTTATATACTTACCTGCGATGGAATAATTTCTACAAATTTTTACAATATTTATATTTGTAATTTTATAGAGATAAATAGTTAGGTACCTATTCTGTACAATTTACTTTTAAAAAACTATTTATACAATTAACGATCTACCAAAACGTTTTATGCACCACCGGGTTGAGTTTTTTTTTCTCGCAAGACATATTATTATGTTTTTTCGTGGAACCTGCCTTGTTGCCTATTGGTACTATCGTGGGCATTTGTAGCATCACGCGGTCAAACACTCAGGCGGTCACCCATCCAAGTATTGACCGCGCCCAACGCTGCTTAATTTCGGTAACATCGAGGAGAACCGGTGTGAACGTGGCTACGGATGCTACTAATCTTTTATTTTTGGTGTTCCATACCAAATTATGCATATTGAATCGTATTGGTGAGAGAATCGTATTTAAAACGAAATTTCCCAAAATACATTTTTTTTAAATTAGCTGCTTGTACATTTTCAGGAAAAACCTACAAAAATAACGTAATATGCGAAAAAATAACCAAAAATGCGTATAAAATAGGAAAGTGTGTGAAAACGCAAAAGCGTAAAATTAATAAAATGCTATACCTATAAATTTTCTGCAAGAAAAACCACATGAAAAGGTCTTTTGAAATCATCAAATAACCATTGCATTTTAATGACCTATATACGGAGTAATATGGGGAGTTTGTGATCGTGCGAAAAGTCGATTAATAGTATCTACGTGGACCCAAAAAGTGGCTTTTAAAGAATGTGTGATCGGCGTCCGTTATCCACGTAGTCACGTAGTCACGTGAGACCTTGATGAAACTACTATTACTATTTTGTATAAAAATGGAATCTAGCGTTATTAAAGGTGTGTTTCTTAGTCGTTTTTAAATTATTGTTTTAAATACAAAACTAAGGGTAGCGTATATGGAAGCTAAAACTTAAATATAATGTTACTCAAAATCGGCAATAACGATTTTAATGAATATATGTTTATCGAATGACGTTATATTAAATGGCCATCGGTGATTGTTCCAGAAAAAGTCTAGTTTTTTCCAATCCATATATACCCGTATATTACGGTTTTTTTTTCGAGAAGTGTCGGACTCACCTGTTTCAAATGCATTATCATTCCTCTACTGCTTCCATGCTTTTTGGGGAGAGAGAATCGACCGAAGCAGCGCTGGAAAGTTCTCTTTCGAGGGTTGATTGGTCTGGGGCCTCAAAGAAAACTTTGGTGTACCATTTTATTTTAATAAACCAAATAAATAAAATGTTTCCGGAGGAACACCAACCAACAAAATTCCACAGTCTAAAGAAACGCTGAAATTTGTTGAGTAGGAATCTGGGAATCATTAGAGCCATAATATTGATCGCCATAATGCTCAAGGTCGTGGCTAGATAAAAGTGATTGTCGAGATCAAAATGATTCAAAAAGAGTCCAGCTACATTCCTTCCTCAATTATGCTTGTCGTGGATCAATCGTGTTGGGGCACATGGATCTCCTATGGCGAAAAACCCCTCCAAAGCTTTATAAATAAAATAAAGACGAATATACCGCGTAACATTTGTAACACCCGAGGTTTTGGCGATGTTGCAGCCGCCGTTGTTCAGGTAGAAAGAAAGAGCTGTCAATCCGTTGTTTGGCACGCGCGGTTTTTTTTAAATCCACCTTGAACACAACACTTACTGTATCCTGTTTTACGTTCCTGCGCTTGGCGATGGGATTAAGAAAATGTTCGCGTTGTAAATTCGTCTTCATCTTATTTATAATGTAAAACAACTGCGATACTCTTGGATTTCGTACCCTCCAAAGTCCACGTGATATACTCTGCTATTTTTTTAATTCTGTTTTATGAATTCTCAGTAGTCGACCTGATATTCTGTACTGAAATTCTGTCTACCTAGCATACGTAAACGTACAACTACTACGCTGAAAAAATGGCGCTTAGAAATATGAAAAAACTTCAATCGGCAGATCGTATCTTCAAGACTGGTAGTGGACCGAGGAGATGAATCATAGCGCATTATTTTATGAGATTTTTTGTTGCCTATAAAACTTGATGGTGTTGCATTTATTATCTTTGATCTCGATGTATCTTAATCCTTCGTCGAATTGATTAGTTAATCTGGAATCGAGATTGGGTATTAGCATTGATTTTATAGTGTTATTAGTTTGTTTTGAATAAGGATAATGTATGGTCCTTAAATGACGGCTACCCCATTACCCTGCCTAATATATTTTTTTTCTTTTTGAAGACGGTTTCTGTTTTAGAGGCTGGCACAGGTATGCAAATTCAAAACACAGCAACAACATTTGGTAAACTTTAGTAGATTTTGCTGGTAATCATTTAAGAAACGATAAACACTTAAGGTAAAAGGGAGCAAATGGAGGCTGACCTTTGAAAGAGGAAATATATTATAAGTAATAATGAAATAATATTTTATTGCAGAATATGCACTATTAGAGAATGGCCTGTTTAGTATTACATATGTAAACGAAAAACCTAATAATTACAAAAGATTAAAATGAGGTGAAGTAAATACTAAAACATGTTTTTTTTTCATTTTGCTTTTATGTATTGGACCATTTGGAAAGTTAAGAAGAGTTATACGAACATATATATTTACGTACCACAACGGTAATGAATAATTAAAGTTGGCAAATAATTCAAACATAACCTTTGGAAAGCTCCTATAGATCTTTCCTAAGGTTTTCATTATTATTATTTTTAATTGTGCCATATATTTAATTCTTTTTATATTTATACCCTTACATAAACCTTTCTATTACGCGCAACTCTTATCCGGATATAAAGTATGCATATTACTAAAATATGGCACAATGTAATCATCATTCTAGATACAATCTATGGAATTACAATAAACGTAATGAATAGCAACCACTATAGAAATTAGAGTCTCTTGATGAAAAATCCTGTTTTAAATAAAACAATTTCATGGCAAAGATTGCACAGAACATAGGTAACACTCTTTTTCAGCATTGTGTTTTCGCAGTAAAAGTAAATTTTATCAGTCGATGGCTTTTTTTATATACATACTATCAATGTTCGAAGTGGAACGACGAAAGTCTTGTTTGCCCTTCGTGTCCATTGCGACCTCCATTACCCTACTGTATTTTTCATTTGTTTTATTTAAAAATCAAAATTAATTTTTGTAAAATATAACCTTTAACCGCCAATTTCCCATATTAATACTACTAACAGATTGCACATGATTAATAGTATCAGAAGACAGATATTTATTTTTCTCTAATAATAAACATTTGAGAAATATAACTAGGGATTTGAATTTCAAAATAGCCGTTCTTTTTGTGTTAGTAAATACATATTTTACTTTTGCCCCTTTTGAACCATTTTGTCAAAAAACCTATGTAATGTGTTTTAAATATCCACAGTCGGGATGTTAATAACAAAGCCACAGTAGATTAATATAAACAGTAGCTCAAATCAGACCCATCCCAGAATTAAATACCTATCGTTGCAGCACTTCTATAGAGAGCTTAAACAGTGGCAAGTTAATTATAAAATGGATTCAAAACCGTCATGCGTGTGGCTTTTTATACATTCTGTACAATTCCTTGATCACGATAAACTCAACAACCCCTGGAAATATTCTAATTTAGTATACACTGTTGATTAAAATAAAAAAAATATTTAGAGGCAGGTTAAACTAAAAATAACATCGATTTCTGTAGGAATTGGACTAAGACGAATACTTCATATAGAGCCGATGGCCATCAAAGGGCCGGAGGGCGGTTGGAAGGGTTGGCTACTTTCTATTGATTCATATATTTTAGATCAATCATACTACACATTAGTCTTCGCAAATATTCGCTCAGTGAATATCTATATAAAGCTAGATAGCTTTATAGTTAATTTTGACAATAGAAAACGGCCACGCGTGTGACTTTTAAACTTTTATAATGTAAACCTGAAAGCGAAAGACATATACTTTTTAATTGGTGAGTCGACGGGTGCATATTTTCAGTGTTATTTTTGTTAATTCCCGAGATATGATCAAAAACCACGAGTTCTTCAGAACAACTTTTAAATGCAAACCATTCATGGCAACCTATTAATCCTTAAAAAATATTTTCTTTATAGGCAAGGCATCTACAAGACCTCGCAGTATTTAGTTATCACCATTTGTTTAGAGGTTATTGACCTTAAAACTTGTTCTGCAATGTGAATGCGAGAAAAGGACTCGACAATTATGACTATTTCGTCATATACAATTTTACGTGGCCCTTTCGAGCGTCATGTCAAAACGTAATTTACACATGTTAGCATTAGGAGGTAAATGAGTTAGTTTATTAATTACCTATTCTTCTTTTTCTTCGTCTTCAATTACGCTTTATCGATTTAATTAGACGTCTTTTGGACTAGGTACAAGAAATCATAATGACAAGTCTCCCTTTATTCCGTATTAAACGGAGATGGACTAATAATTTAGATGATCTGGAAAGTGCGGAAACGTGTTAATTGACTTTCGTAAAAATCGCAGTTTAATAGGATATCCATGTCGTAAAAAACCTACATGGTTTTCGTATTCTACGGGTTGGACGCACATCATAGGTCTGAGATCTAAATGTTATTATTTTTGCATACAAACTAGTCTACAAAACTACCATGCATAAAGAGGTAATTAAAATCAGATAATGTTGAATCAAGGAGTCAATAAAGAGGCAATAAAAATCAGTCAATATATTTTTAAATATTATGGTTGCATCGCATAGATCATAATTTCTTAAGTTTTGATTTTGGCGTAAACACACTTTTCTCCCAGATTTGTTACAAATCGTTGTTTTATCCATAATGTTACTTACACTCAAGAGACTACGTCAGTGGTTAATAACATAAAACTTTGATATTGTATGCATTGTTTACCCTTCCCTATTGTTGAAAGTGAGGTACTTAACGGACTCCCCGCGATGTAGTAAAATAATGAAGCTTGGACTTTCGGCAATTAGGAGCGCCCTTAAAACCGACACGTGTCTCATAAGCTAGCCTACGAATTCGAGCCCCCCTGAGTCACTAAATAAGCCCTCGAAATTGCAAATAGAGTATTGGACCCCGTTCCTGGGACAGTCTTAGAGGGATCTAATGTCAATGGATACAAATTCGGGTAAAAGTAATGAAAATATTATTGATCACATAGTTTTAATTAAGGATAATTGCAGCTCTGGTATCAGAGCTACGCAAAATAAAATTTAACAGTGATACAGAGGTATGCAACGCTATGGGCCATAGTTCTGAACAGTTGTAGAACAAAAGGATTTATTGTCAGTCTCATCTTTTTAATTTAAGTTAATGATGTAGCAAAGCTTTAATATTACAATGAACAAAGTTTTATAGTATAATTTGGTAATATTTAAATTTTTATAGGAAGAAAACCAATTTCTAAAAGAATTGTTTCTACATACAAAATTATGTTCTTAAATTACAAACCCACTTTTACGAGAACCAGTATTATAGCACTAAAGTTGTTCAAGGACCTATGAGCTATTCTTACTATTTAGGAATAATAAAGCTATATAGTTATTGCACGAGATTTGTCTTGACTATTATTTCGTTACTTTATACATTAGTTAGTTCATATCAAACCACAATACTCTTGCCATAATGGCATCCCTTTGTCATACAATCCGGTTTTGGAATAAGATAATCGTTGATGTGTAAAATCAATTAACCCTGTCAACGATGATATAAGGAAGGAATTATATTACACAAAACGGTAATATGATTAACACACTCTAGTGGACGCGAATCAATTTATATTGTTGCAAATCCTCGCATATTTCGGTCATGACTTGCACGATTAGGGACGTCAAGGTTGAGCAGAAAAAAACCGCACATTTGTTATGTACGATTGTTATAAACGAAAACACTATACATTCTATTAAAATCGGACTATTTGTATTGATAATTTAACACTATAAGTATTTCATATATTGCATATAAAACGGAACCATCTAATAAATCTGTTTGATAGAAAATTTTGAAATTTCTCGAAATTGATACGCCATCGGCCTACAATCTGAGAGCTGAAAAGGTCGTCTTATTGATAGGGTATTCAGTGTGTCGCTGGTCTAAGATTTCTTAGCTTAAATTACCCCAACCATCAATCGTACGATGTCCAACCATCGCACTATCTTCTACCCCGAGTGCCATACTTTCGGGACAAGGTAATCTTAAGCCGATTCTTAGATTATTTCGCGTTTCTGAGGGTCGACTTAAGCTGCCGCCCACCGAATGCTCATGTCGTAGCCAATTAGCCAAACAGTCTGTAAAGGAGGATCCCCTTCGGATGAGGCAGATAAGCAGCCAACGAGATGGGTTCTTTGAAATCTACCACACCGTAAATTCGGCTACTAAGTGGATAACGAATACCTATTTTTTATAAAATGGTAAAATGAGTTGAAAGCATAATTATGTGTCCATACATCATTAATTTTAGCGTATTAAATAATAATTCATGATTAAGGAGATTGTATTTTAAACATTGTATAAAGATAATAAAACAACATACGACTAAAGATAATAAAATGCAATAAAACAATATTAAAATACTAGATTTAAAACCTCTCACAAGATAAACAAAATTTTACCGTAATTTCTTTTTTTTAATTATTTTTATATTTGGTGATTTACAATTATCTACAGAAAATGGTCATACACAAATACAATATTATAAACGAAAACCCAGTAACAAAAAACTATTAACACATTATGCCAGAAACTGTTGCCAGTTATTTGAATGTCGCCTAACTAGGCAATAGTCTGTTCTAAAACAGATATTTAAATTGTTGTAATTATATTTTGAACCAATATAAAAAACTAAGTAATGTAGAATATAGAAAATTTGAGAAAATTTATAAACTAAGAGTTATTATTAATTCTAATGAAATGAAATTGATATTATAAAAGTAAAATTCATAATATAAAATTGTTAACCTTAATATAATCATAAAAAAGATGCACAATTAGCCAGTGTTTAGACAATCATAATTGCTTAAAAATAGAGTGAGATAGTCAAACCTAATTATAAAAATCAAAAATAGTAAAAAATATATTAAAATGGGAATTAAAATATACGATGAGATAAAATATATACAATGATAACCATAGCATAATCATAATAAATAATGATGAGCAAATAGAAATTATTGGTACAACAGAAAGTATGTAGCAAATAAAAATTAGTAGATAAATTTCTTAAGAGCTGGCGACTATATGATATCTCCTACCTATATGTACCTATAGGTAACTGAATTTATAGGTCTGAAAACAATCACTGCAGTTAGACTGACATTTTTATAGAGAAAAGAGTTTGACGGATTTAAAAAATATTTTTTGCACAAACCGTAGTGAAATGGTTTCTGTTGATAGATGTATGCCAAGGCTGGTGGACATCTTATCTGAGGTCTCTCAGGCTAACATACGGGACAACTATTTTTCAATTGTTATATACACGACATTGACCGATGTCTATTAAATACTGACGTATATGGCTGCTAGCGTCCATCTGCAAGTTTCTTCGTGAACTTCACCCATGTGATTATTCACCCATTATAACCCATGTGTATAAGAATAGCCCAAAATCACGGGTCAACACCCATCCGGCAGCCTCCACGCAGAAGTGCGAGCCCGGGTAGGACTCCGGTCTGCGGGCCAGTTTCCCCTAGTAATCAACCTTCGGGCGCTCCTGGACGGTTTGCGCACCGTGAGCGTCAGCCAATTGATTGCGCATTCCGACTGATGGCCGGGGGATTCCGGAAACAGTATTATGTCCTATAAAGCATGGGTAGTTGTTAACCTTACGGCAACTGCTCTTGAAACGACCAGTCCGCGATAGATTCCGTAGACACCGTATCACCGCTACTTAAAAGAGAGGACAGCGCAAGCGACTTCGAATCTATTGCCAGTCGGGAGACCGGAGTAATCTGGTTGTAACTGGAAGTGAGAGCGCGAGTGTCGGCCCGCTGGTTGTTTAACCTGGTTATCTCGCGGTAAGGCGTTGGCTTCTTACGTGCGAGTGGCGTAACTCGTAACTATGCAGTGGACTGTTTTTGTCCCAAGTTTTCTACGCTCAGCTCACGGCAGAGAGAACGATCTAATATCTTAAAAACTTCTCGAGGTGACGGGTTCGCACGTTGTAGTTGACAGCTCCAGTTGTCACTCTAAATGTAATAAAATCTATGAATTAATTCTAACCACATATATTTTTTAAACACAAATATTCTGTGTGTCTATAATAATCTGGTTCACAGTGTTGTTGAGATATTAGAATGTTTCAAAAATCACTTTAAGTTTAAAACCCTACCTTATAATTTAAACCCAGAATTACATAATCAAATTTCCAATGATACACATCTACATTCGGCTAATCTCACAAGAATTTCAGGTTTAGTTCAAATGTTATTTATTGTGTAAAGTTAACGTCGACGCCAAAGCCTGTATCGTGTTAATGAACAATATTAAATCAATTGGTATGGAGGTGTTCTGATCATAGTGAAATATACGACCGTAATCTCACCTTACGACAACACCCGACTTAACAGTCAGTTTATTTTGATCTTTAGATAAAAGCGGGAAACCAGTCTCGGTGAATAAATTGCTCGACTCATCGGATGAATTTGTACAAGTTGTACGATCAGCTTGAACCGCGCGTTCAAGCACTGTGTGTGAACGCTTTGGTAAAAGTTTTATATAATTAAAAGTATAAAAAATCACAACTGCCGTTACAAAAACCAAACTATTGTATTTATAACTAGCTGACCCGTGCCCACTTCGTTGGGCGGTAAAACTTTTAACTTGTGATCAAATTATGAGTGTGGTTTGGTTAGTACTGAGTGCTATGATTTATTTCCTGACTGCCAAAAGAAGGGTTATATTTTTACTGCATATGTATGTATGTATTTGCATGCCAATTTGACTATATTACCGTTATTTGTGAGTGTCTCCTTGTAAGTGTCTTATTTGTGAGTGTCTTATCTCTTTAACCATTTATGCAGTAAAAGTGAAATTATATGCAGTAAAAGGGAAAAGTCTTTTGTTTTAAAGACTTAAGACGATAAATTTACTTATTTTGATAATAATTCATAATTGTTGATAATATGACCAATAAACATGACTGAACGATTTATTTATTTTTTTTAAATTTGTAAAACTACTTTTTGTGACTTAAATATTTTGTAGGCATTATCAAGCTCTACAACTTTTCCCTAGAACTTAATCATATATCTCTCATCGTTAAGGCAGCGTTAGGTAGAAACATTTTCGTTCGACCGTTTATTCCGCCTTTCTTTGGAAATCAGACTATCACGAAAAAGTCTTTTTATTTTTCGGATTAATATATAACCTATCACACTCACAAATAACGTGGCTTTCTATTGGTAAAAGAATTTTCAAAATCGGTTCAGTAGATCCAGAGATTACTTCCTACAACATCACAAAGTTTACCTCTTTATAATATTAGTATAGATTATTATAAACATTTTATTCGCGCTGCAAAGCACGTTTTTTAGAGAATGAAGTTGTTATAACAATATTCTTTGAAAGAAAACTCAATTTATGAAGTCCAGTGATTATTATAGACGATTGAGCAATCTTTGAGTCGATTGACGGGCCTTATGTAAGACCCGTGACGTCTTCCGCTGGGTAATTGCTCTGGGGTAAGATTTTCTAATATTAGATTATTTTACATCTATTTAAAACTGGACCTATTTTTTTAGATATACAGACAGACCTTTTCCTAATATGGAAACATACGAAACAAAATGCAATCACAATGTAGCAGCCAACGATTTAGATGTGTTCTCGTGAGGAACGTTGACCCTACAGCTGCAAGGAAAATGCTATACTCGGACCCAAAAAAAAATACCTCGGACCCGGCGAATTGACGTCGCCGTAACACTGGTCAGAAATGTATAATGTCTTTATAAAGTCTTTGTAATACTTTATAAAGCCCACTGCCACTTACTACAGCTACTTAACAGAAAAATAGACCGTCCTTGAAATCACTTTATTTCGCACTTATCATTTGATAGTATGGTTGTTTACACGTTAATTTCGCGAATCACTAAACACCTGCACTCCTTACCTTCTATTGCTACTTAACTAACTGGAAATTAGCCTTAATCGATGCTGTCATCGAATCGAGCAATAATATTGAAAAAGTCAGAATAAAAATACAAGGTCGTGCTGAAGCAATTGAATTCTGGCAAACGATATTTCGTAAATTAATAACCAAAATTATTTTTCTGAAGTCATCTCACTAGTTTTTGATCTTATTTACTTTATTGGCGATCCAGTCGCGTCATACGGTTCTGATTCGGCCCCTTGAACGTCTCGAAATTCTAAGCAATTATGTGATTGTCAAAATCATCCACTAATGGCAATCCGTTCCCACACGATCATCCTCCGCTGAGCGGCCAAAAAAAGATTTAAAAGCTCTCCCAATGTTGCTTGTGTCAGGATTTAATTGCCCTGGGTGCGCGGCGCATTGGGTCGGTGAATAAAGGTAGACGGGCCTGTCTCCGCGCACCTCGAACAGAGTGCAGTGTCATCCCGCGTCCTATAGACACAGTAATAACCTTCTTGGACGCCCGTACAAACATAAAAACCTGAATTGGACAAACATGCTGACCGGAGAGGCGTATTCACGGACTATAAATTTAAATAGCCAGACTCAGGTAAAACAGAGGGACCGAGGACGCCCGCGCGTCGCACCGCGTACCCACCTGAGTAGGGCTGTGATTCATCTCGAAAAAACATTTAAAGAATTTCTATACATTATAATAACGAAGAACAGTGATTCTTTTGGCAAGCAAAACTAGATCTTATATACGAACATCAAGACAAATAATAAACCCGTGGGATTTGTATATCACAGGGAAGCTATTCACATATAACTCATTAATGTATACTTTTCGAAGACATCCTGTAATTTCTTTCTCACATATGCGAGAAAGAAGGAAAAAATATTTTTTGCTGATTCGCGGTCGCGTCAACATGCCTATTTTTTGCACATCATTGGCTTTAGATGAGACGACAATTTGCAGTAACTATGCCAATTCAAAAATCCATAAAAGTTTGTGTAAATAATGTTGCAAAAATATAACGATATGCAACATTGAAAAAAAAATCATGGTTTCGCTATTGTTTCACTTTTATATACTACGTAACTTCTATCCATAACTTCTATCACCCTGGATGAGAGGCCGCCGGATGGGTGTTGACCCGTGAGTGCATGACCAACCCTGAACAGAATGGGTCTTCGTGGCCAACTCAGCAAGGGCCCATTAGCTTCCATTAGGGCCAAGTATGTAGTACCAATACTTTCATGCCAGTTCTAGTACTGTCGTGTCACCATGCGTGAAATGATAACTTCATTACCGAACCAACCAGCTATGTAAGATGGCCATATTGGAATACTTTCAACAGCTTTACTAAAACGATTATAATTTACGCGTTTGATCGATCGCAATACGACAAAACTACACTCAAACATAGAAGTCGCTTTTCGTTGATAATTCTCGTAAATTGTGGGTTTTCAAAATTCGATTCTTGACCTTATTTTTTTTCAGGTTCTGTGATCTAATCTTAAGGGATGCTGGTGTGAACTGGCCACTAAAATCATGCGATTACCTATGCGATCATGCGATAACTACTTAAGACTATTTTCTCTGGATTGTGTTAAATTATTGTTCACTCTAAGCCCAAACCCGATATAACCTTAAATCCAAAATTATTCCTGTAATTAATTAAGTTAGTGCTGATTTGTATGGAAAAGTTGCAACAAATAGTGTTCCATAATCGATTTCTTGTTAAAAATCCAGAGGCGGCCATTTACAAGATTTTAATTTCTAATGAGAAATATGTAGCTTTGATTTTACGACACAATAGGTGGTCTCGTTGTGGCACCATGTTCTTGCGTATCTCCATCGTTTATCGCTTATCTATAATCAATCAGTCAATTTCAGTACCTTTTTCGACTTTCTTGTAAACATTGAATATGTCGTACTTCTCTTATAACCTTTCGATTTCTGAGTATTCTTTAGCATGGCATTTAGAGTTTTATATAGCAAAATATTACAATCGATATCTGTTGATATTAACCAGCCTTAAGGTTCGGTAATAAGGAAATAGACGTTGCTTTAAGGGTGATATTAGCCTTGTTACAAACGATTCTGCTGCAAGTTATATATGTATAGGTACGATTTATATAGATAGACAATTATATCGTAATGCGTTAGGTACATGTAATGAGAAATCCATCGACGAAGTTTGGTAAAAATGCTCGAATAGCTTTTCTCGTCGGAATCATTCATTCGACTTAGAGTTTTAAATTAAATAATGTTTCGTTAATCTCAGTCAAAGAGTTGGCGAACACTCTAAATAAATTGGAGGCTTTTCGGAATTTAAAAGATTTTTACTAAAATTCGACCAATATTAAATTGGTTGTATTTATTTTTGCGGAGTTATATTATAATGCTTATTATGTCTTATATATTTCGTATATTAAAGTAACATTATATTTTGTATGTTGCAGTTTTTTTTAATTTTATTTTAACAAAGCCAAATGTATTTTGACTAATTTCCAATCATGCGCGTTATTTACCACCACCAGATCACCAGGATTACACCAGGATCCTATTCACGAGAATGTGAGAGATGGAGTAGGGTAGATTGTAGTTGCTTACTTTCTTTTCACAGTACCTATCTCTTGTTCCGATTTTAAAAGTAAATTCAAATTCAAAGCTTATTTGCTAACCCTATCCACCGGATGTGATCGGCATCTCAACGGTACCCAAGGACTAATCCAACACGTATCCTTCGCGGCCGTATATTGATTTTAATTGAACATGAATCAAGGTGGCTTCATTGGTGCAGTAAGACGTTTCTACGTTCTGTTATGGGACGTGCAACCGCGACACGGCGCACATTAGAGCTTATTTTTCATTTAAAAAATAGGTTTTTATACCTATTTTGTGTTCGCCACGCCCATGTCAATTGCTATTGGATAAGCATTGCTCTTCCTAGAGTTTAACGCTTTCATTTTTGTTTTAATATATTTTGGATTTAAGATAGTTTTGAGCTTTTTAACTGCCAGTCCAAACAAGACTTTTCTAGGGTTGAACATATACGAAAGCTATATAACAAAATGGCATCCACACATGCTTTCTATATTAAATATTTTTTGATATTTTTTTATGAATATTATTTTTTTATTTATTTTATATTTGTAATTTAAATTTCTGATTTTTATATTTTGATAATTTTATTCCATTTTTTTAAGGTTAGTTTGATTTTATTAAATGTAGTTTATCTAGAACTCTTTGGATTCTTTCTATTTTTCTAGTTATTGTATAATTTTGTTATTGAATTGCTGATTCTTTATGTTTTCTCATTATTTCTGTTTTTTTTTATTTATTTTTCTAATTTTTATTTCTTTGTTATTGAATTTCTAATTTCTATGTTCTTTTCGATAATTAGTTTTTTTATAGACTTTTTTATAATTTTATGTGTAAATGGAAATGTAATTTTATTTGTAGAAATACCATTAGATATGTAATTTCTATACCCAGATCGGGTTTTTGAAAATAAATTCTTCCTCTTCTTCTTCTTATATAAGTCGGACGAGTTAATAGCTTTGCTGAACCGGTAGTAGTCTATAATTACTTCATTAATATTTACAGAACGACACTTCCAAATTTCATTGAAAATATTCGCGTGCTACTCGTTCAATATAAATTATTTTTTTATAATATTGGACATTCTTTACAAATATTTCAATTAAGTATTTGTTTTAAAAGCCTTTTCCTTGTTTGTTTTTGATGTATAATAATTTTTGTGCTATGATACATTCCTATCGTTTCTTGATTATATAATCTAGATATGGCATTTCCTATTTAAATTATTCGTTTATTTATTGAGATTATGTTTTTAAAATTGTATTTAACTACTAATTTTGAAATAGGTTTATAGATCTTGCTTAGTATTGTAATAGAATTTTATTATCAGGTATTTAGGCTTTTTCTAAATTATGAGTTATTTCGAATAGTTTACTATGTCTATTTTGTTAAACTACGGTTTATAATACCACACATGATTATATGTATTTTTCACTTTTACTAGAATAAAAAACTAGTATTTAAATTAGTAAAAAACTAGTATTTCACTTCTATTTGAATTAAAAAGAAGTATATATTTTATTACATGACTATTTACCGTTTTATTATGTGTTTGTTTAAAATTTTACGAATTGAACAATCAATATAACAGTATTGGGTACCTATCTATGTGGAACGACCACTGTAACTACTGTAAATTTGAAACACAGGCTCCAAAGGGTCAGCATTCATAAAACGTTAAAAAAATACATTTTTAAATATTCAAATGATTAAAATTTCAAAAATGTCATATACCATTGTAAGCCCTATGGACTAAAGGCACGGGGTAAATCCTGAAAGTTGTAATATAGACACACAAGGGATCACGTAACATAAAAAGCATAAAAAACTGTAACAAAAACCGCATATTTTGTTGTTTTGTTTTCGCGCCTTTGTGCAGATTATGTTCGCTGCACCTGTTTTCCATGTTTTCCCCGTGTTTTTTATGTTTCCTGGTGTTTTTTCGCGATTTCCGTACATGTCTCCCATACTTTGACAGTTATAACCTAAATTGGCAAAATACGGGAGAATTTCGCGTTTGACAGCCGTCGAAAGCCGAGCTCTCACGTGATTGGTGGAGGCCGCGGCTTTGTTTTTTTATTATTTAACGGCGTTCAAGCCGTTTTTGACGTAATCTTCGGCGACTTTCGCTCGAGATCGTTCTATTTCGATTGACCATGGCGCCGGGGCGGTCGCACAGGTTCGGCCGAGGAGATTGGCAACCGCCGTAAGGGAGAAAATGCCGGAGATTGACCGCCTGACGGTTAAATTTTTTATGTGAAGTTTTTTATGTGCTTTTCATATAGGATCCTCGCGATTTTAACAGATTCTTTTTCTATTGATCGTAGTTTGGCGGCACCTCTGAACTTCTGTTTTATGCGTATTTTAACTGCTGCTAATTAAGTGACGAAAGCGTCGCTAAATGTGACGGGACTTGCCTCCACGTCAGGGAATTTGCCTTCATATCCGGAATTTGCTACTTTTATTTGGCTGACCACATGTGACTCGCCGATAAGGCGGGAGCTGAAGAAAGGGGCCTGCGGGGCGATTAAACACGGATATTTCACAAAACCTTGTGTTTTTTTTTGTGTGCTTTATTCTTTTGTGTGTCTGAGAAAAAAGGGTTTTCTGGGGGCCGAATCCAGTGCACATCAATATATAGCCCACTCTCTGAGATCGTTTTTTTTAGGTTAACTTTTCCGTTTTGTTTCCTTTTTCAAAATTTCTTTTTGGTGTATATTTTTTTTAAATTAGTTTCCTTCGTTATCTTTAAAAGAACGGTGGCGTCCTTATAAATTCATTCTTTTGGGTTTTGGTGAATTCTGCCGTGTTTCCTCTAAACACGGTAGATTAGAAATTTGAGGTTATAAAACCTTTAAAAATGATCAAAATACGTAGTGAAATGATCAAAAGTTCAAAAATGTGCCAAACGGGCGACGTCAGAAATTTTTAACTAAACACGTAGACTACTGATGGGTCAAAAAAACGGTGTAATTCCCAAAAAGTAAAAAAAAAAAGATTTTCAGTTTACAAAGTACAAACGTCAAACGAATACAAATACTATTATGGCCTGAAGAAGGGCATGTTACTACTGGCAGAAACTTCTGCATCCGCCGGAGGCTTTGAAAACCGAAGTACATTCGTATACTAACTTCATTAGCTTGCGTCACAATTTCAAGGAGTAAACAAGGATTTTTTTATATTTAATAACTCTTCAAAGACCACTGCAATATGTAAATTTGTAAACTGTACGGAGGGTCTAATAATATGGCAAGAGATATGATACTATACTTTTAAAAAAAGGGTCATTTTGTATATCTACAAACAACCACTTGGCAATGCAACTGGGCGTTGATCAAAGAACGCCAAAAATGCAATAACGAAGTGAACACATATCTCGTTCGACTCGTAGAAAGTATAAATATGTTCTGACGTCACTTTTAGACAATTTTATAATGAATTTATCGCCAAATAGTTTGTATGAAATCGAATCACCGTACGGCGACCGCAACGCAACGCGCGACGGAGCGATCTTTTCTCCCGCTCACACGTCGATTTATGCGATTCGGGTCTATTAAGTGAGCAGATTACATCGATTGCAATCAATTAAGTTAATTGAGGCGGGATCGACACAGTTTCGCGGTGCCACGTTAGTTCTGCACGCTTTTGAACGCGACTACTTGCTCAGCGGCGCAGCCTTTTAATTAGACAATGCACGTGGTTTCTAACATCGCGGAAACCGCCATTGCGTACTTATTATGCTCAACGTCAGAAAAATATTAGTACATTCCACAGATTCTATGATTTTCTTCACTGGAAAGAACCGCCAAAGAAAATTAGATGGCGAATTCTTCTAGTAATATTATTATCAAGATAAGATTTGAATGAATACAGTTCCAATTATTTCGAACATATATTTTTTAATATATATTCTTATATAGATTTCCGTTCGTGGGAGAATATCCACGTCCTTGGCGTATCCGTGAATTGAACGCATGAAACAGAAAATAAATAATGATGGAAACAAGTAAATATATTAAAAAGAATAAAAAACACGACTGCCATTACCGGAAGTGAAAAATTATATGTATACTTATTTTTAACCGTTCAGGCCTCGGCCCCTCAGTCGATTGACAAGTTGATGTCCCAAAAAAAAATAGTAAAAATTAGTAAAAAAATTGAATTATTTCACTGTCTCGACAAAACTTTAATTACTGCCAAACTACTGAACCCATAATTAAAATAAAACATATTAACGTAATAAAACATAACATAATCAAACAAATTAAATACAAAAAATTAAAACGGGGCCGTCAAGCTGAATCGTGTTGTGTCCGATATCGGCCAATTGGGGCTCTACAGTTTATTATGGATCATTTGTAGATTATGTAATTAACCATATGCATATTTCCGGAATGTACATCTATATTTATGGAATGTTTTTTATCAGACCTTGCATTTGACACTAAACACGATATATTTATATTAATTTATTGACATTTGGATAAATTGGACAACTACTTACTTGATATTTGGATATGTAATGTACCCTATGATACTCGGGATGACATAAAGATTCTAAAAGTACCACAGACTTTTAAATCGTATCGTGGTGGTGAAAAGAAACGGAAAACATATAAAAAAGATCAAATCAAATCAAATCAAATCAAATAATTTATTGTCCTAAAAACTAATACATAGTTGTATATATAGTTGTATTACATATACATTTGGCCGTGATATGATTGAATTCTTCATTAATGATCAAATTCTTCTATTAATAATCAAAATATAAAAGGTTACTCGTAAGAATAAAGAAGGTATTATTGTAGAATTAAATGTAGATGAACCCTGAACACATTACACTCCTTATTTGTTGGGCAGTCGTGTAAAAAAGTAACCCAGCAATAAACCCTTTATACAATATATTGAATTGGACACTATACAATAACATATCTTATTTTTGAATATAGAAAAATCGTCTTAAATGGAAATATTAAAGATAAAGGTTGAGTAAATTAGGCTGTAGGTTATAGTACTCATAGTATTGACACACTATACTAGACAGCAGCTTCTCTTTGCACAAAATTGAAATCGAAGAGAGTGACGACACGAGTCCTAAGGGCTCGCATATGGCCGCCATGTGGCGCTACTCCGCATATGGGCGCTACTCCGCCAACGCAGATATTCAAAAGTTCGAGAATTTTGACAATCTCCCTTCCCCCCCCCCCCCCCCCCCCCTGCGTAACGCCCGAACGAAGGCGTTCGCCGAGACGTATCCCTCTGTTCACTTCCTTCGCACCCTATCCCCAGATCACCCTGCCGCTCGATAGTGCGGTTACTGCTTCTAACTCGGTATTCTGTGGTATTGAAGAGATACGTTGAGCAAATATATGTAGATTGTTTAACATCGTGCATCTTTATTAGTTAAGTAATCATCTATTTTATGACGTACTTTTTTACACAACGTGTTTTTACCTAAAGATTTGATTTGTTTCCACGGCCACTTTAAAGTGTCTTCAAGAAATACCATATAAAAGTAACTACACCGCCCCTAAAAGAGGATCCTACTTTTTCATAAACTAGGGAAATCCAAGCTGATTTATATTTCTCGTATTTACATAGTAGCATTATATTTACGATGATATTACGGGGATGCAATCACTGAATAACCAAAAGGTTAAAATGTAAATAATTGTGTGCCAGACCCTCAAACAGAATTAGTTATAAAGGTTTTTTCTTGTCTTATACGTCTAAGACCATAGGTGGCATATCTCTGTTGGTATTGAGGTAGCATAATTTATTGTTATCACTGAATAAACAAAAGATTAACATAAGGTTAAAAGGTAAATTGAGTGCCAGAACCTCGAGCAGAGTTAATTAAAAATGGTTGTATTCTTGTCTAATATGTCTAAGAATATAGATAGGATATTCAATTGGTATTGAAGTAGCATATTTTTATTGGCATCACTGAAACCAAAAGATTATCATAAGGTTATAAGGTAAATTCTGTGCTAGACCCTCGAACAGGGTTAATTAGAAAAGATTTTTTTTTGTCGTATATGTCTTGGATTATAGGTAGCATATTATTTTTTGATATTGAGGTAGCATATTTCTATTGGTGTCACTGAATAACCAAAAGATAAACATAAGGTTAAAAAATAAATTGTGTGACCAGACCCTGGAACAGAGTTAGTTAAAAAAGGTTTTTCTTGTCCTTTAGGTCTAAGATTATAGGTAGCATACTTATATTGGTATAGGTATTGCATATTCCTTTAGTACCTAGTGTAAGATCGAGGACCCGAGCCCCGACTAAAAGAGAGAATTTGAAAAGACTCTTATTTAACCCGTTCCATATAAACAATATATATTTAGAGTATTGTCTTGCCACCTCACGTTATATCAGCTCTACGTCTTAGTAGATGTTTCCGATGCGATGAACCAAATCATTTGTGCGATGATTCAAATCATGTGTTGCACTGGAATTTGCCTTTTCATATAGGTTTTTATCTTATCCCCTTGAGGATTGAGGTACCGTATTTCTATTGGTATCACTGAATAACCAAATGATAAACATAAGGTTGAAGGTAAATTGTATGCCAGACCCTCGAACATAGTTCATTAAAAAAGGTAATTTTTCGTCTTATATGATATCTAATCGGTCATGTATTTTCAATAACATTGCTAATCTAAAGATATAATTCCCAATCAAATAGTATTCATACATTACGAATAAATAAATGTTCAACTTTGCCTCCCGTTCAAAGCCGCCCCCACAGATGAAGTTGAAACTATCCCGGTTAATTATTAAAGGGAGTCAGCACTTGGGATGGTGCTTGTAACAATGCCGATGTCGGGTGCCACCAACGTCATCCGGTAAAATCTGTTTTTAATTATATCGATAACTGAGTTTGAGCTCGAAAAACTCATTTTTAATTTTTAATAGTGGGTTTCTGTATCGGACAGTTAGTCCGAATCGTGTCAATATTTTCGTTTTATTTTGTCCGCTTAGGATAGCTTTTAATTGGTTGCTATACTCACAGTGTGTGACTGGTTTGGTACAAAAAGGATATACCTGGTATTAAATTGCTTTCGCAGAGGCGGAGAATTCGACCAATTTACAATATCTTGGACCGACGCCAAACCCACGCGACGATACTAAGGGTTAGGTTATGAAGGAAGGTTATATTAACAGTAACTATTTCACGTGATATCTGGAATTTGACGACTGTAGTCGAGTTGAGGCAAGCATTTTAACGTCCATGCGATTAGTGAAAAAATACAACGTGATAATTATGCCTACGCAATATTTATTATTTTATATATTATATTGCAGTCAGTTACTAAAAATATACAGAGAATCGTATATATCGTATATACAGAGAAACAACGAGTTAAGCTACGGTCTGGAGATCACATCTCGTGACTACTTTAACCTCGTCGTTTGGTTCGTTGTACGGGAGCGGTCTGTCGATAGATCGACGCTTGCGTCAGCTACATGCGGTATACATTGTGCGAGCCCAAGTAGGACTTTGGCCTGAGGGTTGGTTTCACCCAGGAGTCATTCTTATGGCGCCCCTGGACTGTTTGCGCACCGTGCTGCGTAAACCAATCTATTGTGCATTCTGACTCACAGTCGGGGGAGTCTGGAAACAGTATTGTCACCTATAGAGGCAGTCTGTCACGTTACAAGCCCGTAAGAGGCGTTGGCCTCTTACTGGCTTGTGACGTAGCTAGATGGTGGACTGTTTTTGTCCCAAGTCTTCTACGTTCACTCGAGGGAGATAGAACGACTAATCGTTAAAACTTCCTGAGGTGACGGGCTCGCCTGTTGTATTCGACAACCCAAGTTGTCACCTATAGAGCGGATGTAGTTTGTGAAAAAAATCCACGCCCCTACAACCTCTCTTCACACTTTTCTACACATTATTTTGAATAGCTACTGGAAAGTCTCTTCGATTCGCTTAAGACACGATCTCGAGACCGGATTCCTGCAAATTCTTGCGACATTGCGTCATGTTGACACAACACAGTTCGACACTACAAATTTCCAAAGGCAAGTGAGGCCACCAGAACGAGTGGCCCAAATGAATTTTTTTTTTTTTGTGAATATGGTCCAAAATAGTTAAAGGAAATTTTCAAGTGAACATAGCAAAAAAAGTAGTATGCCACATACTTTTTATTTTGATGATTTCTTGAAGTTTGATGAATCCATTTTTTAAATGGATTTTTGAAATAAACTCAAAATCACTATAATGTCACTTGAGCAACTCTGGTTCTGGTGGTCTCAGTTAATCTCGGAGTTTTCGTAGTGGATGTGGATTAAACCTATGTATTTTATAAATTGTAATGTTAACGGAAGCAAGTTATTCTTAATCTGTCTTGTACATCCGTTGCTGTTATTTTGCGTGGGATTTAAAATAGTCACATACTCGCTGAATATGACATCGGATACGGTACGTGACAAAATGCATTTCGCGTTAACACTAGTCAGAATGCGGACAAGACATGCATGCAATATACGAATAAAATATTACACGTCTCACATTACGCCGGAAAATTCTACAGAATTTTATGAAATACTTGTGTTAAAATTCGTAAGGCATCGCATTTGCAGATGGTCGGTGTTATAACGTGGGAAAGAAAGTATTTTACTTGGAAATTGATATTGCGAACAATTCATTAAAAATATTACTAAATCCGGAAATATTACTGAATATATTCATATCATAATTAAGTATACTTGGATCTTATAACAAATATTTGGATAACTGCTGAGATTACTTTAAACAACTTTATGCAAAATTACTATGCTGTACTGAATTATTCCGTATTACCATTTTTACAATATAAATAAAATAAACACGTTAAAAGATTGTACTAAAAATAAATATATATTTATCTTCAGCATTTAAATTGGCGTAATTGTATACCACCCAATGTCTACCATCTACAGTCCTACCTAAATACGAGTACCTAATCAAAAATATTAAAAAAATGATTATGTGGACGGTTGTAAGAAACATAATTTACCTAATGCTATCAACTACAATGCTAAAAAAATATTATATAATAACATAACTATCATGATAGTTGTCATGGCTGTAATATTATATCCAATATTATCTACATACAAATAATCAAACTATGCTAATGTGATTAGTTAGGGAGAACAATATAGAAAAATAGAAATGCAAATTCTATATAGAATAATCACATTACAATTATTTTATTTTCGATTCAGCAATATCCTTTCGTATTTTTTTGAAATGAATAAATGTATAATAAATTATATGACAATTAGAATGTCAGCTATCGTAATACAATTATCTTTAAAAATTTACAAATTTTACCAATCATCACCATGGAAAATAAACTCAGAATTGTCAAACTACCTTATACCATAAATTGGGTTTCCTACCAAATTATTTGCAATAATATTCTTTAATTGGTCCTCTTCAAGGCTTTTGGTCCTCTCCAAGGCTAATCTTGTGTTCCTTTTATTTCTATTTGTCTTATTTATTTTATATTTCATAAAGCGACTTAATGGTGACCGAGATATTAACTGTTAAATTAGGTTGCGAGATATTAACTGTTAAATTTTGAAAATGCGAGTAGGATGCGGATAAAATCACTATGAGATAAGGATTTCAAGCTTACAATGGGGAAAAAAATCGCAGTTTCGGAGAACGAGAACCACTGGGAAGATTTCGGTGGGATTCTTCATATATGTACATAGCTTGATCCCTGGCGTCTATTACAGGCATATTAATTAGACTGCCATCTTTTACTATAAATCGAATTAGCTGTTTATTTTTTGAGATATATCCTAAAATGCCAAAACGAGAATAACTTCAAAATTTAATTCCCCATACTAAATTGCTAACTCAGATTTTACTTTCGATTTTTTTATATACATAGACTAGAGGACCCGTCAGACATTGTCTTGCCCGAACGTTGACTTGCCTGCTATTAGTGAGTTCATCAAACGTTATTTCGATATTCGAATTTTCGATCAACTATAACACTGTGTGCGAAAGAGGTGGTACTTTTCGTGAGATTGGTGGTAAGTATAATAATTTTATTGCAAAAAAGACAGTAGTGTTCTTTCATATTATATTGCGCCATTGAGATCATTATATTTCGCGGCACAACCGATGCGTCATAGACCAATGCGTGGCATGTATGGAGATGCTGACGCCATGCGTTCGATTACGAAGCAGTCTGACCATATGTTACGAGTTCTTTATTTCATCCACTGTCTACTGATACATTTTCAGCTTTTCCAAAACACGTTGAAATTAAAATTTCAATATTCCTAGTACGCCTGTGCCAGGTGTCCCGGTGAATCTGGCCTGCTGACTCCACCCCGGCATTCTATGGCCAAAATACTATCTGATCTGAAAATATCAGGTTTTCCAAAACTCTTGCACTTTTTTGTCGCTGGCTCATCAACTAAACGATCTTCCCTTTTTTCTTCTTCTTATTTTTCGTTCCTCTCGTTGCCATAGTAACCTATATCGTCTCTGGTTGCCAGGTAACGTATAATATTTTGTATCATGTTTTATTCGGCGTCTGTTCAGTGTGATCAGTCTAGCGTATGTTTTTTTATTAAAAAAATATTGGGCCTGGTCCCCACCAGTCCACAGGATAAAATTATGATTTTATTTGTTCTGATATGCGAAAAATCTAAAAAATATATAAAAAAACGACAAAAAAATAAAAGAAAGAAAATCTTGGAACCCGATTACAGCGTTACCTACCGGGTCAAAATATACATCACAACCATCCAGTGATTCATTCAAACACACACATACATAAATTGTCATCAAAATCGGTCCAGCCGTTTAGGAGGAGTTCAGTGACATATATTCGTACAGAAGATAAATAGAAGATGTATAAGATATATAAGATATATAAGATATATAAAGATCTCGAGAAACCGATAGGTATACGTTTAAAAATGTTATTTTCGATAGCTCTCGAGTTATGTATATGCAAAAACACGGAACCACAGCGACAAATACTCGTACCTATATGAAACAGCTCGAATCAAATAGTCATAATGACTTCTATTAGAGGTGCTTAAAAATGTGTAGAAATGACAAATAGCATAAAAGTAAGTCTAGTTTAGTATAAATTTCTATATTATATTTTCAATGGTTCTAAAGCTTTAAACAAAAACTCAGTCCAAAATCATTAAATATGAAAAAAACTCGAATACGAGGGCGGGTCGCACAGTACAGCTTGTAAATCAATATAAAGAAATTTATTACCGTATAATTTATAATTACATAAAAATTAGTTCAGTAGCTCTCAAGTTATAAAATATACAAGTTTAACTCAGAGAAAATACGCATTTCCCATGAATTATATTAATAGAGGTCTGAATTAAATTATTAGAGTAATAATAATAGATGTCTAAACTGTTGTTAGTTACCTTGTATGGTGGATTTATTTTGAAGGGGTTTGAATCGTTCTAGTTTTGTTGTTTGACAACATATCTCAAAATTAAACACATAGTACTTAATAGGTATGACATATAATTTATATTTACGTTTAAAAATAACCCTCACTGTCCAAAAATACATTGAAAAAGAGGAAAAGTTCTTTTGAAGAAGAATCGGAATTATGGATGGAAATATAATTCTAATAATTTTAAATAATCGTTTACGGTAGATAACTGCTATTCTGTGATATTTTTATATTGTGTATAACTACTTTCTTGTTATTAAGTTGCTAAATGTCCAAATCACCATTAGGCAAAATTTGACTAATTGTGAAAAAAGACGACAATAATGTCAAAGATTCTTTCTATAATGTTTTTTTTCCTCCTTCAAAATTACGACATTGGACTCTTTCGGCGTCGTTAATTTTCCGATTGCTCATAAAGTGGATGACATCATAACTGCCATCGCCATAAACGTTCGCGAAAAGAGGGCTGTCTTTTCACTACGGAATAGTACTTAATACCGTCCAGCTTAATGTTGCATCACACAGCTATGGGACGGCGTGGGCGAGAGGGGCGGGGGGGGGGGGGAGGGGTTGGGAGGGCGGGCGATGCAAGTAATTTAACGCATGGTTAAAACTCACAGTCACAGCGAACCCTGCCGACCTAGTGAGCGGGGGTGGAGATGGCCTGAAAGAGGGCTGGGGAGGGAACGGGAATGGTGGGGAGGTCTGGAAAAAGAAAATTACTCACCGCGGCTTATAAATTCCCAACGGGTATCACTGCCGCTGCGCTTTGGGAGGCAATTTCAAAAACATATCTCTGACGACTTTGCGCATTACCACTGTGACACAAGTTGGTACCTATATAATTACACAGACCTACTCTACATGAAGGAAAATTATATTACTATAATTTAGTTTTGTATGGAGCAAATATTATTCACTCCAACGTAACGTAACGTACGGCACTGGGTTATAGGGTCTTGTAGCAGGCAAGCAGCCAGCTCCCATCGTGCAGAAGCGTGCCGTCCTCACAGTCGAGCATGCTCCGCTTGATACGCCTACAAGGTTTCTGTTTATAATTTATTTATTTATTTATTTTTCAAACTATTTCAAACTATTAACTTTACAGATAATTCCAAATTTATTTATTTGTTCGTTACATAAACATTCAAACGCAGTAGCACAAAAGAAATAAAATGTACAATTCAGAAAATACCGCTATATGCTTCTAAATTTAGTCATCATCTGTCTGTGCCCAGGCCAAATTTTGCATAAATTATATGTTAAAAAGCATTAAAAAGTTAAAAGAAAAAAAATAAATAAACTTTATAGATAATTCCAAATCGTTAATAATTATTATTCTAGACTATATTATACTTAAAATCGAAGACTATCGCGGTTGTCTGACATTATAAATAGGATAGAAAAGAAATTTACCGGGTGAAATTTGTAGCACCCGACGTTTCGGTGACGTTGCAGCCGCTGTTGTCCAAGGTAGACTGAAGAGCTGTCAATCCGTTGTTATGCGGGTAGGCCGCATACCGCTGCCGCCACTGCGTAGGTTATAACGGTGGTGGGGGGCCGAGCTCGGAGCGCGCGAATTTCGAAAATCCATCTTGCACACAACACTCACTGTATCCTGCCTTACGTCTTTGCGTTCGGCGTTCGGCGGCGAGAACATTTCAAGAAGAGGGTTCCACGTAGAAGGGAGTTTGTAACCGTCGTCTCTATTGAAGTCCGGGGTTCTTCTTATTTCAATGGCTTCCCGGATCATGCGAGGAAAGTAGAATTGTTCCTTGGATAGCACAATGGGATTTTGAAACTGCATCCAGTGGTTACTTCCGCTATCCAAGTTCGCAGATCGTCGATTTTTCTCGCTGAATGTTTTTAACAGCTTAGGTGTGTTCTGTCAGAACACAAATTTCACGCAGTAAATTCGTTTTCTATACTATTTAGGTATATATTATACTTATATCCAATGGTTATCTAACCTTTATTGTACTACTTTTGGTACTTCTTTTTAACAACGTTTATACTATATACTACATATTTACTTAATTACATGATTGCTAAGAAAAGCCATTACCGTTATTTGCAGTTGTGCTAAGTTCACCATCCAAATATCTAATTCTGGCTCAGCCGATCATAGTGTATTTAGGGTACGAAGCGTAGTATTGAAAAATGTTAGTTTTAGCTTGCATAGCCCGAACAGTACGTGAGTCCTAGCACGGCAGTACTTAACGGGCACAAACAGACCGATTCTCCTAAGGATGGTCGGATTTTCAAAGAACCCCCTAAGCAGTTTATATATGTGGCAGATTGCCAACCAATCTCGTTTTACGCTTAGTGAGTTGTACCTAATTATCCCTAGAATAAATGCCGTAGTGTATAGGAAAGGATAATATCCAAACTGTTTAAAGTACAGGAACCTCAGAAAGCGTTTCTGTATACTCTCCAGCCTGGATATTTAGCTATTTTCATAAGGACTTCATATTGCCGCGTTGACTAATCTGCTCCGAAGTAGGGAATTGAATAGGAGGCGCATTAAAAATGTGTTGTTGAAGATAATGTTGATTAGAGATCTCCGCGTGATGACGCTGCCCTCCATCTAGATATTATAATGGAAGTCCAGCCCCGGCGACATGTTACACACAAATATATATAAAACTCTCACAAATGTTTTTGAAAATGCCTCACGATTTATACGAATTCCTTTAAATCACACGGGCTTCCAAATTCATTGCTAATAATACTTATTATATACATGTCAAATATAAATGAAATTAAAAAATGCAAAAAAAAGTAACTAAATACTAATATGAATATTTACTAATAAATAGGTACTAAATATTAACATGAACATACTAATAATATTATTTAAACTTGGTATTCGATTGAGTTAAAAGCCTTTAATAATAAAAATATCGTCTTTGTCACCCTAGGACTTTCATGGCAAGTAGCCGAGGACTGACCATCAAAATATTAATTTCATAAATGAAATCGATGCGCGACCTCTCTCGGTTGGCGGACGAAGCCTGTTGGGTACTTTGCATACGCTACGGGCGGCACAGTTCGTTTCTCAGCTAAGGGCGGGGTTGGGCTAAGCGCCAAAAAATGGCGTTAATATTTGATTAAAATATGTGTTCGAATTTAAATATTGTTAGAGTAGCTTGTATATGAAATATTCCAGCCAGAAATTCACAACATGATTTCGGCCCAGCAAGGCATATTTGTAATAAACTTCAAGGCTCTAAGTCCAATATTTCGATATTGATATTTTGCCCCCTATTACGCCCCCCCCCCGCCGGTGGATCAATTTCAACCACAAACTGTTCAGCTCTTACCATGTCCAAATGATGCCTGCATGCCAAATTTCAGCTCAATCGGTTGAGCGTTTGGACGCTATCGTGGAGGAATAGCATAGACACCGACAGCCTTGTTCTCAATCTTTTCAGGGGTCTCAAAATGGATAATTCCTTCTTTATCTCGAAAAAAACATTTTGCGCGTTCACAACACTTTCCTTCCTCGTCGGTTGGTGGGCCGGGAAAGTTAAACATCAATCGTCAGGGAGAATCGAATTTGAGTCGATAAATCGTTATAAACCATTATTTGTTCGTTTCGTTTGTTTCTCTTCTTTATTGTGAAATTTCACAATGGAAGTGTTTATTGTCATTAGACAATCTCTTACAACCAACCCTACTATGAAGTGTTTATATGTATGTGTACCTACATGTAACATGTGTGTAAATGTGTGTCTTGTTATTGCATTTGATCGACATAATTGAAATGCAATTCCGTTAATTTTATCCCAACGGAAAATGGTGACCCAGCCGGGAATCGAACCCGGAGTATTACAACTTAAGATCGGGCAACCTACCCACCATGCCACCGGGCTATTGCGAGCCATCGAAAAGATAACCATTTCGTGGAATGCTTCCAAAACCTTTGAATTTTCGACTCCAGCGTTCTTCCCAGCATTCCATAAACGTGAGCCTATTAAAATTATGATGGAGAGCATCGCCGATTTTAGCTCTAACGATGTGGAGAGCTGACCCTATTCGTAAAGCGCGATCCAAATAGATTTATAGTGGGAGATCAAAACGAAGTCGCGGTGATATATTGCGGTGTTCATTACTCATCGGCGTCGTGTAAAAGTGCTGAATCCGTAATTGGTGCTGCGGGTGGAAATGGAAATAGTTCGTGACGCGACCGAATGGACGGGAAAGCGGTGTTTACTAACGCTATATAGCTGGAGCATAGCTGAGAAAAAATCGGTTGTGACCCCAAAAATTATTTCTTCTGAATATTCATTTCATAAATATATTCGATGAGCAGTTAGAAAAAAATCTAATAATATGCGACGCAACGCAATGAAAATTTTAATTTACAACGCGCGTCATCTCCTTCAATCTATATATATAAAACAAAGTCGAGTTTGTTCGAACACTTATAACTCGAGAACGGCTGAAGCAATTTTCATGTTTATTGATTTGTTGTATTTGTCTCCGTCCCGAATAGCAGAATAACTATTGGAAACAAAAATTGTAAAATTGACGAAAAAAGAAAAAAAAAAAAGAAAAAAAATCCCATACAAAATGTTAATCCGTGTTTTTCTCATGGTCAGTTGTACGTGGCATGTTCACGTGTCAACAAATCATCAGCTTTATTTGTTGTTGCACCTGATGAAAACCTTGCACCTGATACAACGACCTACAAGAGGCAAACGATAAGGTCTTCCAGGCCGCATATTTTGATGATACATGTTCTCACCTGGCCCGGACGCCTTAACAAACGAACCTCGATATTACAAAGTAAGCAAGTTATATTGAAAATATAGCCAGGGGCTACAACTATGAACTATGAACTGATAATATGTAGCTTAATGAGGAACTAGACCGGCCACTTAGGTGACCGGTAGAGATATCGAAAGTTAAAGCGCAAATTCTTATATTTGAGTTGTAGAAGTGTTAAAAGGGCATGGATGTCCAAATAACAGCGGAGAAACAGCAGAGAGAATAGGTAATAGAATCGAGAAGAAGAAGATAACACATGTAGGAAGTGTAAACGCATCCGTACCAGTTGAGTAACTTTCAGCCGCAAATGGAGTAATTAAAAATGTTTTTATAAATTCTCATAACACCGCGCAGCGTCTAGTTTTGGCAGGAGAAAACGTATTAACCGTTAAGCATACAACACGTTTCATTTGCAGATAATTAAACGCGGTATTAATATTGTGTATTGATGAGCTGATGATTTTGACAGATGAGTAACGATTAGTTGTGTTAGTCAAAAAAACATTACCAAATGTTTGGTCCGAGTGTTTAAGTAGATACTGAATGAATTGTTGCGGTATATTAAAGCCTAATAAATTATTGCAGATCGTTCTTCAATACTACGGTTTGTAGAAACTTTATTACTTATATATTTATATATATACTAGCTGACCCGTGCCCACTTCGTTGGGCGGTAAACATTTTTACTTGTGATGAAATTTTGAGTGTAGTTCGGTTAGTACTGAGTGCTATGATTTATTTCCTGACTGCCAAAAGAAGGGTTATATTTTTACTGCATATGCATGTATATATTTGCCTGCCAATTTGGCAATTTGGCAACTTTTTTGTAGACATTAATAAGCTCTACAACTTTTCTCTAGAACTCAATCATAAATCTCTTATCGTTAAGGCAGCGTTCGTAAGAAATGTTTTCATTCGACCGTTTTTCTCCGACTTACTTTGCAAATCCGGCTACTACGAAAAAGTCTTATCATTTTTCGGATTAATATATAGCTTATGACACTCACAAATAACGTGGCTTTCTATCGGTAATAGAATTTTTAAAATCGGTTTAGTAGACCCAGAGATTAATCCCTACAACCTCACAAACTCACAAACTTTACCTATTTAAAATATTAGTATAGATAATATAAAAAACTACTTTTTGTGACTTAAATATAAAAGTTAGATATATGCTGTCGTTGACCTTTTACCGCGAAATTAAAAAATATATATATATATTGAAAAAGTTTCACGAAAATATTTTTTTTTATCGTTTTTTTAAAATATTTCGATTAATCTTAAAACTCTGCAAATTGTCATAATTTCTGTAATATCGGTAATTGTTATCGATATTACGATATGCTCGAATGTGTCGGCCACGATACGTACAAACAAAATGGCCGCAAATTTCTTGACATTGCAATGAACATTTTGAACGCCTATATCTCTCTTATTTATTGAGATCGAATAAAGATTATGGAAGATTAGGAATCAGCGTGGTGAATATAGCGTGGTGAATTACTTCATTTTTTATTTTGGCCTGTTTTTAAAATTTAAACTTTGAATGCCTATATCTCGCTTATTTATAGCGACCGACACAATTTTCTTCCAGATTTAGCATTAAAATGAAAAAAATTGTAGAGAGGTTCCTATACTGCAGTTATTCCACTTTTATAACTATGTGATAATACTTACATGTATATATTTTAATTAAAGAGTTTTGAACAACTTGGCTGATTTGGAGTACGACTTGCGATGTGCATTGGTGAAAAAGCGCTAAAACAGAGGCTAACGCCTTATACCGAACTAACGAAAGATAACTCTTTATTGAATTTTAAATAATTTAAAATATTGTTAAGTTTCAGTAATTTATAAAAAAGCAATAGCTAATAGGTTTTTTAACTCTACCTTTTTGGCGGGGTATTTGCTAATATATAACCCGTTTTACAGTTAATAAAAGGTTGGACACCGCTGGTCTAATGAATCACTGAATCTAATTTTTGACATACAAAAATATATTGCAGAGATATTTTTCTTTTTTAATATATATTACTTTGGTTTTGGGAAGTTATTTCAAACTCAGGCGTTATAGACAGTCTTCTCTCAGGTTTGGCAGTAACAACATTGCTGAATTTCCTTTTACAACATAGAAACCGGAAAGTAGGCAGTGTTAGAAAGTTATAGGCTAATGAAAAGCGTAAATTTGTACTCAAATGTATGATGTGTCTAATGATATGGCAACGCACTGTACTTACAATAGAGTTCCAGTGCTGGGAAGTGGAAACATTTTCGAAGACCTGTATGATGCATACTATTGGGGTCTCATAAGATGGTATTAAAGTAAGAGAATTTAGAACAAAAATTCTCTATTAACACAACTATCCATAATGACGCCGATTACGCGTAGAAGCGCCGTCGCCGTCCTTGATTTTTTACACGACAGCTTAACAAAAAATGAGTGTAATGTGTTCAGGGTTTATCTTTGTATGTTATCCGTTTATTTATTACACAATGACTTTTAAACGCTTGAACCGGTTAAGAAGTTTGTGATATTGTTAGAAATGTTATGTTATTCCAAGTGACATAGGGTACGTTAACTATCCAAATATCAAGTAGCTAGTTGTCTCAATGTCCAAATATCCAAATGTCAATAAATTGTCTTAAATTTATTGTGTTAGTATCAAATGAAAGGTCTGATTGAGTACATTCTGGAAATATACATGTGTCTATATGGATACATATATAAACCACAAATATTGCATTAAAAAAATGTAATAAAAATAATTATAAATTCAATTATAAATACATACCTATAATAGTTCTCTTTCTGTAAGGATGGTTGTGTTTTTTACTATTTTTAATATATTTATTTGTTAATCAGACGTCGCCGCCGAAAAATCTGATATAGGCAAAATCAACTATGTAAAATCGACATGAAAGCAAGTAAAGCCGCGGGAAAGTCAGAGATTTATAAATTCAAACGATGAAAGATACAAGATTGCGCGGGCCGTATTTCCGTTCGGCCGGTTCATATACGAAACCTGGACGATTAGTTATTCCTCCTTTTTAGTGTTTTGTTTGTGGGCAGGTTGTATGTTTGTTTTGGGCGGTCGTTGCGGTCGTTGCGGCGACGACGCGACGCGACGCACTTCGTCATCCGATCCCATCCTGGCTGGATGGCACCTTTCGACGCCCGCCAACCGGCGCGAGCCGCCAAACGATAAAATCGCCATAATGATAATGTATCGCCCGGCTGACGCTGCGATGGCGAACGGACCGATTTTCGGCAACCCTTTACCGCGACCGAGAGGAACCAGGGTCCACGTTTAGTCTGCAACGTGAAGGTTTTAATTGGCTCTTCGGTAACAAGCCACGAGCAAAGATAACGACGTAAAACATGGTGTATGTACATATTTTTTAGAGATACAGCAAAAAGGGGAACATGGTTGAAATAAAATCGTGTGTCACTATGCCAGAATGTATAGTCGACGAATTGGGTGAAAGCGCATCAAATCTAATGTGTTACGATTAATTTAATAATAAAATAACTTAACAGTAATTAGACATATTATAAAAAAAAGAAGCATTTATTAAAATGCTCTATTCCGAGCCAACCCTGGGTACAGTAGCCCTGTCATAGTGGAACGTAGAATAGGCTATCATAATTTAATGCTATACAGAATTTCGTGTCTGTGCTGTTGACCGTTGAGGAGCCCCTCGTTGGAAGCCAACCCTGGGTGCAGCAGCCCTGTCGCGGTGGAACTTAGAACGAGCTATCATAATTTAATGCTATACAGAACTTCGTGTCTGTGCTGTTGACCGTTGAGGAGTACCCTCGTTGGAAGCCAGCCCTGGGTGCAGCGGCCCTGTCGCGGTGGAACTTAGAACGGGCTATCATAATTGAACGCTATACAGAACTTCGTGTCTGTGCTGTTGACCGTTGAGGAGTCCCCTCGTTGGAAGCCAACCCTGGGTGCAGCAGCCCTGTCGCGGTGGAACTTAGAACGGGCTATCATAATTGAACGCTATACAGAACTTCGTGTCTGTGCTGTTGACCGTTGAGGAGTCCCCTTGTTGGAAGCCAACCCTGGGTGCAGCAGCCCTGTCGCGGTGGAACTTAGAACGGGCTATCATAATTTAATGCTATACAGAACTTCGTGTCTGTGCTGTTGACCGTTGAGGAGTCCCCTCGTTGGAAGCCAGCCCTGGGTGCAGCGGCCCTGTCGCGGTGGAACTTAGAACGGGCTATCATAATTGAACGCTATACAGAACTTCGTGTCTGTGCTGTTGACCGTTGAGGAGTCCCCTCGTTGGAAGCCAACCCTGGGTGCAGCAGCCCTGTCGCGGTGGAACTTATAACGGGCTATCATAATTTAATGCTATACAGAACTTCGTGTCTGTGCTGTTGACCGTTGAGGAGTCCCCTCGTTGGAAGCCAGCCCTGGGTGCAGCGGCCCTGTCGCGGTGGAACTTAGAACGGGCTATCATAATTGAACGCTATACAGAACTTCGTGTCTGTGCTGTTGACCGTTGAGGAGTCCCCTCGTTGGAAGCCAACCCTGGGTGCAGCAGCCCTGTCGCGGTGGAACTTAGAACGGGCTATCATAATTGAACGCTATACAGAACTTCGTGTCTGTGCTGTTGACCGTTGAGGAGTCCCCTCGTTGGAAGCCAACCCTGGGTGCAGCAGCCCTGTCGCGGTGGAACTTATAACGGGCTATCATAATTTAATGCTATACAGAACTTCGTGTCTGTGCTGTTGACCGTTGAGGAGTCCCCTCGTTGGAAGCCAGCCCTGGGTGCAGCGGCCCTGTCGCGGTGGAACTTAGAACGGGCTATCATAATTGAACGCTATACAGAACTTCGTGTCTGTGCTGTTGACCGTTGAGGAGTCCCCTCGTTGGAAGCCAACCCTGGGTGCAGCGGCCCTGTCGCGGTGGAACTTAGAACGGGCTATCATAATTGAACGCTATACAGAACTTCGTGTCTGTGCTGTTGACCGTTGAGGAGTCCCCTCGTTGGAAGCCAACCCTGGGTGCAGCAGCCCTGTCGCGGTGGAACTTAGAACGGGCTATCATAATTGAACGCTATACAGAACTTCGTGTCTGTGCTGTTGACCGTTGAGGAGTCCCCTTGTTGGAAGCCAACCCTGGGTGCAGCAGCCCTGTCGCGGTGGAACTTAGAACGGGCTATCATAATTTAATGCTATACAGAACTTCGTGTCTGTGCTGTTGACCGTTGAGGAGTCCCCTCGTTGGAAGCCAGCCCTGGGTGCAGCGGCCCTGTCGCGGTGGAACTTAGAACGGGCTATCATAATTGAACGCTATACAGAACTTCGTGTCTGTGCTGTTGACCGTTGAGGAGTCCCCTCGTTGGAAGCCAACCCTGGGTGCAGCAGCCCTGTCGCGGTGGAACTTATAACGGGCTATCATAATTTAATGCTATACAGAACTTCGTGTCTGTGCTGTTGACCGTTGAGGAGTCCCCTCGTTGGAAGCCAGCCCTGGGTGCAGCGGCCCTGTCGCGGTGGAACTTAGAACGGGCTATCATAATTGAACGCTATACAGAACTTCGTGTCTGTGCTGTTGACCGTTGAGGAGTCCCCTCGTTGGAAGCCAACCCTGGGTGCAGCAGCCCTGTCGCGGTGGAACTTAGAACGGGCTATCATAATTGAACGCTATACAGAACTTCGTGTCTGTGCTGTTGACCGTTGAGGAGTCCCCTCGTTGGAAGCCAACCCTGGGTGCAGCAGCCCTGTCGCGGTGGAACTTATAACGGGCTATCATAATTTAATGCTATACAGAACTTCGTGTCTGTGCTGTTGACCGTTGAGGAGTCCCCTCGTTGGAAGCCAGCCCTGGGTGCAGCGGCCCTGTCGCGGTGGAACTTAGAACGGGCTATCATAATTGAACGCTATACAGAACTTCGTGTCTGTGCTGTTGACCGTTGAGGAGTCCCCTCGTTGGAAGCCAACCCTGGGTGCAGCAGCCCTGTCGCGGTGGAACTTAGAACGGGCTATCATAATTTAACGCTATACAGAACTTCGTGTCTGTGCTGTTGACCGTTGAGGAGTCCCCTCGTTGGAAGCCAGCCCTGGGTGCAGCGGCCCTGTCGCGGTGGAACTTAGAACGGGCTATCATAATTGAACGCTATACAGAACTTCGTGTCTGTGCTGTTGACCGTTGAGGAGTCCCCTCGTTGGAAGCCAGCCCTGGGTGCAGCGGCCCTGTCGCGGTGGAACTTAGAACGGGCTATCATAATTGAACGCTATACAGAACTTCGTGTCTGTGCTGTTGACCGTTGAGGAGTCCCCTCGTTGGAAGCCAGCCCTGGGTGCAGCGGCCCTGTCGCGGTGGAACTTAGAACGGGCTATCATAATTTAATGCTATACAGGATTTCGTGTTTGTACTGCTGACCGTTGAGGAGTTTCCTCGTTGGCCAACCCTGGGTTTAGCAGCCCTGTCGCGGTAAAAATTTGAACGGGCTATCATTGATGAATGCGTATACAAAATTTAGTGTCTGTGCTGTTGACCATTGACGAGGCTCCTCTTCGGGAGCCAACCCTGGGCGCAGCAGCCATGTCATGGTGAAATTTATAACTGGCTATCATAATTGAATGCGTACACAAAATTTTGCGTCTGTGTGCTGTTGACCGTGAAAGAGTAGCCTCGTCGGGAGCCGATCCTGGGTGTAGAATCAGATCATGCTCACCATAATAATGTATTGTTATCGGAACTGAAACAAAACGTAAAATTTTAACTTCGTAGGATAAGAGGAAGTGGTTCTAATTCAGCTTGCAAGATTTGACCTAAACAAACTATTATACATGCATACTAAAATACATAAAACTAGAGCTGTCAACTACAACAGGCGAACCCGTCACCTGAGGAAGTTTTAACGATATTAGATTGTTCTGTCTCCCGCGAGGTGATCGAAGAAGACTTGGGATGAAAACTATCAACTGCCTAGTTACGCCACCTGCCCGTCAGAGGCCAACGCCTTTCGGCGAGGCACTGGAAAGGTACCCAGCGGGCAGTTTTGTCCCCTGACTACGAGTCTGGAAACTATGGAAATATACTGTCTGCTAAGAAGCGGGGGTGGATGTTGACCTGTTGTCATGCTATTCTTGAAACGACTTAACGGTCACGCGATTCCGAACGGTATGACAGGCAAAGGACTACCCTTTCCGCGATAAATTCTTATTGGATTATCGCTGATATACAACATGTAAAGGCCGCGTAAGCGACTTCGGTCCCGTAACCAGTCGGGACAAAAGGAGGTATCCTGAAAGTTAATTCCAGACGGAGATATACTTCCAAAACTGGTGGACAGGAAGCTAGTCTGCCCGCTGGGTACAGTTCTCGGTGCCTAACCGTAAGGCGTTGGCCTCTGTCGGACATTTTGGCTTAGCTAGACAGTAGATTTGTATTATCTCTAAGTCATCTGCGCTCATCCTATGGCTGAAAATACGATCATGTATTGTTATGTATATATCGGCAAGGGTTGGTCTCTCGCGGGCTAGTTGGAGGAGGATTGTCATTAAGTCTTCTACGCTCATCTCACGGCTGAAAGAACAATCACATCGTTATACCAGCCTGGAGTAACAAGTTCGCCCGTTGTAGTCGACACCGTCCAACTGGTAAGACTCTCAGAATATAATGAATATAATGAATAAATAAATAAATAAACTACCAATAAAAATAAAAATAATAAAGTGTGTAAAGTTAAGAAATGTACCAGTATTCTCTGCGGAGCGAAGCTGCTACTTGTCCGTTTAAATTTCCCATTTATCTAATTTTATTGGGTTTCTTGTTTCGAGTATGAATCTTTTACTTATAATATTACTAGTCTCAATAGTCTAAACTATGATCAATATTTGACTTCATAGCACCGATAAACGTTTATGAAATTAAAGAGACTAAGAACGCACCCTAGATTATTGACCAAATTAGGAATTTGATGACATTTCGTGACAAGTTGGATGCAAATGCTGTAATAATAATAGTTTTAAACAAGAATACAATATTGTATATAGTAATATAGTGCTTATGTCTGTAAAATAAGAGGCTTCCCTCTAGGGTTACATAAAAAGAAGAAGATGATGAAGAGGACTATTACATAAATGAATGGTATAAGATTTGGATACAAAATCCAATGTTCTCGAGGGACAATAATACTGAAGCGAGAGTATTGTCAGAGTTCCCTTTCTCCCGCAAAACGAAAAAGGACGTTGTGGCGGCGGATCTTTGACGCTGACAACCTTGACAAAAATGCGGTAGAATTGAATGGAACAAAAGCTTCCTTTTTATGCAAATGCTCCAGTGGCGGTTACGTGGCACCTTTGAAGGCGGCTAAACGCCAAGACAGCTTCGCGTACGTCACTCTAAGCTGCGATGTGTCGAATTGCGAACCAGATATTTCAAAAGCGATGAAATTCGTCGAAGCTGAGAAAATATTCTCACATCTTTCCAGCGCACAAAGCTATAAAGTGTTTTTATTTCCATAACAAAACGGGGTAGTCGGGACGAGAATATCGGAACAAAATATAAACCTAGTTTTATTTTTAGTTTACGAAGTAAATACTGACCTATAAGTAATAAACTTGTGAGAAATGCAAAATATGTATATATTCGTGCTATGTACAATGCTATGTACAATGTGCTGTACAATGCTATGTACAATGCTATGTACAATGCTATGTACAATCGTGCTATGTACAATGTATATATTACAATAATATTTAAGAACAGAAATTTAAATTCAAAACATTTATTAATTGGAAATATTAATTAATTTTTGAACTCTCTGGTATCGTCACTAATAGCATCGATATAACCCAAATGGTTTTTCTTATATTTCTCTTGAATGAAACTGTGTAGCACTCTGGAGCATTTATATCAATATCATTAATGGCGTACTAAGCTGACAGTCGATATAAATTCGATTGTACATTCGTACTGTCATAAGTACTTCCGATGCATTAGATATATATATATCTACTGGGGTATATATAAGTATATCTACTGGGGTTTTTCCTCAGTGTCTAAAGAAAGCGGTGGTTAACCCTATCTTTAAAGGTGGGGAGATTAATGAAGTAAATTGCTATAGACCAATTAGTTTGCTAAATACACTATCAAAAATACTCGAACTTACGATCAAATCCCGTTTAATGAGCTTCTTAAACAAGCACAACTTATTAGCTTCCACTCAATATGGTTTCCGGTCGGGTAAATCCACCCAAGACGCCATTGCTTTTCTGACCCAGAATATAGTGAAGACTCTTGATGAGGGAGATAAATGTCTTGTCGTTTTTCTAGACCTTTGTAAAGCATTTGACACGGTATCGCATGCTATATTACTAAAAAAGTTACAAAAATGTGGGGTCTGTGGTATTGCCCTGAAATGGTTTACAGACTACCTTTGTGAAAGAACGCAAGTTACAAAGGTTAACGGGATTGTTAGCGATGACAGGATTATCAGATATGGGGTACCTCAAGGGAGTGTCCTAGGCCCAATTTTATTTATAATCTATATTAACGATCTAACAAATGTGGCATTAGATGGAGGGAAAGCAATCTTGTATGCTGATGATACCGCATTAATCTTCCAGAATAACACATGGCCAAGTGTATATAAAAATGCTGAAAAGGGTCTCGCAAATATAAATCTTTGGCTAAAGAACAATCTTCTAACACTAAATAGTGATAAAACAAATTATATGACCTTTACGATCACTGACAAAAAGGATTTCGCACACACAGGAATCAAGAGTCATATATGCAAATCATTTCAGAACACTCCTTTAACAAGCACACGCTGTAACTGCCAAATTATTAAACACAAATACCAGGTGAAATACCTAGGCATAACCTTTGACAATAACCTAAAGTAGGATCCTCACGTACTTATTACTGCGGGTAAAATCAGGAAGCTGATTTTTGCTTTTAAGGCCATTAGAAATGTTCTACCGTTAAGAAGCCTCATTAAAGTCTACTACGCGCTAGCCCATAGCACGATTACATATGGAATATTAGGATGGGGAGGTTCTACAGATTCGGCGTTAGATCCGCTTGTTAAAGCGCAAAAAGCTCTCCTGAGGGTCATGTCCAGAAAGCCACATCGATATCCAACAAACGAACTACTAAAAGAGCTGAGACTTTTGGACTTTAGACAGATTTATGCAAAAGTAACCCTACTTTATTATCTCAACAATCCGCACACACACAACATCACTGACCACAAGATTCTAACTAGAGGTTGCGCGTCAGAAAAACATTTAATTAAAAAAACCAAAACTAAATTTGCGCAAAGGCACTTTAGTTGTGTAGCTCCTAAACTCCACAATTACTTTCAGGATAAGTTAAAACAATGCAAAAGCTTACATATGAAAAAGGGAAAACTTACTTTGTGGCTCTTTGAGACCGGAAGGTAAAAGGTAGCTGAAATTATTACACATATCCTCGTTTAAAACGAAGTTATCAATTTAATTTAATATTATAATTATATATTACTAATAAATACGTGTATGTAAATGCAAATGTATGTAAATAATAATAGTATGTAAATAATACAAGTAGGTAAATGTATATATTTATATATAAATGAGAATAATATTATGTATAATGTTTAATATTATATAAACATGTAAATATCACCATAGTTCTATAATTGCAGTATAAAATTACGTGCGCATCATAATTTAAAAGAAAAGAATCTACCCTAGTACGGGCATTAACCTAGTTGGGTAGTTTTTAGGACATATTTTTTGTACTACTTAATTCATAAAAATTAAAAAAAAAAAAAAAAATAAAATTAAAAAAAAAAAAAAATGCTATCGAATTCACCGACTGGAATTGGGCCCACCATAATATTATAATTACACTTTTGGGGGGGTGAGCGGTGGACTCCGGACTAGACCGGCTGTGGTAGGTTTAAGAGAGCTGTCTTGCCATATGTAAGCGTACACCTTACCACCCATTCGCTCCCCCTTCAAAACCATAGAATTTGAGATGCGAAAATCGAAGTTTTAGATATGTTTTATAGGAAGGGGTTGAATATTTTCCTAGTGAGGCCAAGGTATTCAGAGAAGAAACAGAGATTTGGCTGGCAGGCCACGAGCGCCAAATTCGACCGTGTAAAGGTGAACAGTGAAGTCGATCCGGGTGAGGTCATTTGCGAGATTATGGTATTTATTTAATGTGTACTCGTGATCTTCTGGGATATTTGATTCCCATGGAACAGTTAATTCTACAGTAAGGCCCGTACTGTATCTATACCAAGTATACCTTACTATATCTATACCAACTGTACCTTACTGTATCTATATCTAAACAAGTATATATACCACCTATCAATTTACATAATAATACAAATTCAATAAAATATAAGATCTAAGGCAGAAGACGTGGCTACAGTCTTAATACGACACGCATCAGCAACATAAATAGAATACTTCACACAACCTCTCATAGGCGAAGAACGCGAAGAAGAAGAATTCCTATTCTTTATAACTCGCGTGTACATACACAGCCCCCACACGAAATTCCAAACCGTCAGTCAATCCCTTATATTATAGCGGATGTATGGACATTTACACGTCATGCGTTTCCTTTTCAAATCACTTGACAAAGAATTCAGCATCGAGCACAACAAAAACATTGATCCTATTGTTGTAACTGTAACCAAAACCTCTGATATTTTACATTCTGTGACACCTACGACCATAATTCATCGGGACCCTCCGCTGTTGTACCAACCGCGATGTTTAAAGTCGAAATTTGTGCTTTATCTATCCTGGCGCGTGAATGCTGTAATCCGCGGAGGTATAATTGATCAAAAGTAGCGTAGATAGGCTCTTTATATCAGTTCGACTGAAACCGTACGAGCAAAGTCGTACGTGGTCCCTGCTGTAACTAAACACTATTTGTGGGGCAGAACACCATGAATTCCAAATATAATTTATTTCCTGAATCTTCTTGGCTCTTCACATGTGAAATGTTATTAATATATTAGGTAAAATTAAGTAAAATGTATTTTAAATCGAAATTTCCCAGTTACTGATACAACATCTTTGGTAGTATAATAAAGTTCAGAAACGAATTTACCGCGCAAATTTTCTAGCACCCGATGTTTCGGTGATGTTGTAGCCGCCGTTGTCCAGGGTAAACTGAAGCACCGTCAACCTGTTGTTTTTGCAGGTAGGCGGCAAACCGCTGACACTGCAGAGGTTATAATGGTAGTGTTGGGGCGGCGTTTTTGAAGCGCGCGAATTTCGAAAATCCGCTGTGAACACAACACTCACTGTATCCTGTGTTACGTCCCTGCGTTCGGCGATGGGCAATGTGAACATTTTAAGAAGACGGTCTCATATAGTAGACAGTTTAAAACCGTCTTCTCTATGTTCAGGGTTTTTCTTATTCAATGGTTTACTGGATCATGAGGGGAAAATAAAATTGTTATTTGGATAAAACAATGGATTGAAATTGAAGCCAGTAATTAGATCCGCTATTCAATATGTGTTCGCAGATCGCCGATTTTTCTCCCTGAACGTTTTTAACAGCTTTGATGTGTTCCATCAGTCGTTTCGTTTATCCAACGTATGCTAAGGATATCTGAAAAAAATGAATAATATTTGTAGTATTATGTTAATAAGGGTTGTTCGACGGATCACTGCTGTCATATATTGCGGTCAGCCAACTGACTTGGCGAGAGAGACGCTAGCCGCTAGCCGCTCGTGCGTTTACCCGACAGACGAGTGCTTACAGCCACAAACATGAGAATAATAGTTGTCTCTCTCGCACACAGATATTCTCAGCGGATGGGAGAGAAAGGAAGCTCATGAGCGAGAATAATTTATGAGTAAGAATGGGATAGAGCCATAATTTTTTAAACACTTTTTTGAAGCATTTTTAAATTGTCGCTATCCATTTACTAGAAATCGAGTTTTTTCGCAAGGAAAAATTTCATACTGTTTATAAATATATAAGTAGATTAAACAGTCGAGAAGATCATATAGGATACAAGAACATCTCATGCTATTAATATGTATTATTGACTACAAATATTACAACAAACAATTCGAGTATTTTTTTCATTGCGGTTTTAATTATTAACAGAGAAGTTATTTTGACTTAAGTTTAGCTGTTGCGCCAAAGTTACTATTTTATATAGTAGTAGATCGATCGTATAAGTATTTTTTAAAAAGCAACCACTGACCCCAGCCCAGTGCCTGCGTCTTGTAAGGCAGCTTCTAATAAAGTTTTCCCATTGACAATCAAGACATACACAATGAATGGGCTAAGGGGGAGAGGGGCGGCGAGGGAGGAAAAGGAAGAGAGGGGGGAGCAATTATAATTTTCTCCATCCATAAATAACGGATTGCCAAATATATGGTTTGAAATTTGTGAATAAAATTAAGCTATTCAACTTTTGTAACTGAAGAACGGGTGATCTGATCATAAATAAACGCTCGGTTAATCATAATAATTTGGAGAGCTAGTAAAGAAATCGTGACCATACAGATTACATTCGGGTTTCACAGTGGTCCGTTTATACTGAAGCTAACCAATTAGGTTTATGTTATAAACATAAAACCTTATCAGCTCTTCCCATTAACGAATAAAATTAGTTATTGAGATATCGTCGTCAAAGACGAGACATGATTTTTTATCGTTTTACCAGGTCAAAAAAAGTCTTATTGTGTGAATTCATACGCTTGAGCTTCCCTTGGCATTGGCAATGGTGTACGTGCGTAAAATAAAAAGTCTTGAGAAACATTTAAAATAATTGCATATTGAGGCGACATGAGACCTCAGAAAAATATCCGAAATGGGCGGACACGCGAAGAAATGGGCGTGGTCTATTTTTAATTGTTTGACCAATAAAAATCCAGCGTTGACGAAGAGTCGTGAACTGATTCCACGTCCGGTCGCGCCAGCGACCCGACGCATACTTAACGTTCGATCGCACCGCTAGCAGAGAATAACTGTCTTTGTGCATTAGTGATATAAGGGTGTTAATAGTAAAGCGTATTTAGCGTAACTCTCAGAGCGGTCCTACGTTTTAATTAATTGTAATTAATTTAGGGCCTACATAAAAATGTGGCTAAGCGCGACGCTAGAAAATTACCCATTCAATATAATGAAATTAAAATAAAATACACTCACCGCTTACATTGCAGGAGTAATCGCGCCTGAAAGTTTTCGAAATCAGTCCTTTGATCCAGTCCCAAATCAAACCCTTAATGTCCTAGGACGTGAGCCACTTTTTTGAGTCGAAAATGTAAATTGGTTTTTTATTGAGGGATTCGATTAGATTTTTTTTACAATAAATGCTTACATTTTAAAAAAACTGAAACTAAAGTTTTTCACATATGGCCGTTCTCAGGTATAATTGTCTATGTGTAATGTTCTCAGGTATGTCACCTTAACATTAATGATATTTTAAAGTTCAATGAATCGGTTGATTCACTCCCATAAAAACAAAGACAGGCTGAACAGCTGAAATTGTATTTTGATGCCATTCGATTCAGCGTGTCTCAATTAGTACTAAATAACTCATAAACAAAAGATCCACCGTCAAAAAAAAACAGACGTTTTATTTTTTAATTATAAGAGATATACATACATTCCTACATAGTTTAAAGAGTGTCAAGACATCCAGGTCGAGATCGCAATATTTTCTCACTCAGTTCGCTCCAAAGTTAACATACACTAAGGCTTATATTATCAGTAGATGGTTGGTAATAAAACCATCCTCATAATAACGGCACTAAACCCGGCGTTATTTCGACCATTAGTTCGTAGTTATTCAGGCTAATATTTCTATGTATAATTACACCATAAAACATTTATAAACGCAGATACTAAAGTTTAACCATTCCGTTGGGAGCAATGTCATAAAACTCATAATACAACATCGATTATTTTGATCTCATATCGCAATCATAATAAGATGGTGACCAAATTTAATTAAGTCATTCCTTACAAATAATCCACAAGTCATTAAGGGTAATGACTTTAAATTTAATTAGCTGGAGTCGGAAATATCCTGCGACAGAGCGATTGACTTTATTAAACCAGTGCAGAAGGTAGTGCACTTTGAAATCGGTTCGGCAGCTATGCAATTTCTCCACACAATCGACTTCCGATACGGGGACGTCCTTTGTGAGCCGAAGAGCCGACTTGTAATTCAATAACTACCTAATTAAATTTTCTCGGTGCGCCCATGTCGGTGTAATTGACGCAGGGATAATTCCATAGCCTGGCCGATCGCAACCTGCACTAATTAGTTTTCGATTAGCGAATAATTTTGGTGCTGCCGTTGAGGTGATTGACGTCCCACTTCAATTAGCTTGGACCTTTATTCTTCGGTTTTATAGCAATACTATGTATCCCTGCAATATTCAACATAGAGTGAGCTTTAGCCGCTAACTCCATTCGTGGGGCAGAAATCTACTTATTAAGAAATTAAGAAAATATTGCTAGATTTTTTGACAGGCTATATACTAGGCATCTAGTTAATTGTCGTTTTTCCACATTAACAATAGTAAACTTGGATAACTTCGGTTTGAGTTGGAATTGCAAATCAAAATAAAAGTTCAAAGTCATGTTACTACTTTTCAAAACTCTTTATTCATTTATCTTACTGTCTTTTGTTATTTGATAATAATGAGTATATTAAATATGTGCATGCAAATTAGAAAATTGGCGGTATTTTTTCATATGAGGTCCTATGCCGGAGTCATCAATTACAGCTGCTAGCGCAACAGTTTACTCAAACGCATAAAATTGCAAATGTAGCAAATTAGCAAATGTAGCAAATTATCAAGAACTCTACAAAATTAATAAAGAAGCTCATGGTCAATCTCTCTTCGTCACTGCTTCTGTACAGCAACGAACGACCACATATTTCAAAACAAAATCGCAGAGTTACAGGAGTTGCGTCTAGCGACTCATCATTACCTACCGTACTAGCTAAATCTTTCTTCAATAAGTGTACACTTTTTTCGGAGTTTAAATGTCTTTTTCTGGGTAAAAAAACCAACTCCGTAAAGGCAGTGAAAAATTGCTGCAAAGCATAGTTCAACAAAAAAAATACAGCACAGACTAACTTCCATTAAAAGAAAAAAACTGCATAAATATGAAAGCTGGTTTAAAAGTTTCTAAAATGAACAAGGAAAAAATACAATGAAACGACAAAAACATTTTTTTATTTCTCAAAATATTCGCCGAGAACGTATTTTATTTTTAAAATCTGGGTATTTGACAAGATCAGCATTTTTTTAAACTCTACAAAGAATAAAAAAATGACAGATAAAACAAACTTTACTCTACATCCAAAGAGTTCCTCTTTCAAATGATGTCATCATTTTTTTTATTATTTATGTGAGTGGCTACTCCGGCAGTATTCGTGTGTATGTAACAGGAGTCAATAATTCAATTAATAATATATATTTTTTTAATACAAAATTTTTGGTCCCTATTTTTTTAAAGGTACGGCAATTTCATAGGTAAGGACCTATATTTTTTAAGTATATTTATGAACGCATAGTTGGTGTTGTTCCCGTGGGTAAAAGTGCGAAAAGTATGCGTTTTGCAATATAATCGAATCGTGATTACATGTAAACGAGTCCGCAAGCAAAAACACAGATACGATGAATGAAAAGTTAATGAAGGAATGTATAATATATAAACTTTCATATGTCTTATAAGTGTCTTTTATATATATATATATATATATATATATAAATATATATATATATATATATATATATATATATATATATATATATATATATATATATATATATATATATATATATATATATATATATATATATATATATATATATATATATATATATATATATATATATATATATATATATATATATTTATATATATATATATATTTATATATATATATATATATATATATATATATATATATATATATATATATATATATATATATACACCTAGCAAGCGCTGAAGGAAGAGAAGAATAAGGCGTGGAGTCACTCCTGGTCACCACAGACCAGATAAGTGCCCTTTCATTATTTTATCATTTCATTTATTTAGTAATAAACATAATTTCAATTTGAAAAAATAATTATATATATATATATATATATATATATATATATATATATATATATATATATATATATATATATATATATATATATATATATATATATATATATATATATATATATATGTATATATATATATGTATATGTATATATGTATAAGTTTCATATGTCTTAACTAAGCTTACGCATAGCCAAGAATTTTAAATTACACAAACAAGCAAGCAAGCAAGCAAAAGAGAACGCGAATACTACCGAATATTTCATTGCCGAAGACATATCTATATCGATGATTGTATATTATTTAAGAAAAATATAAACTATTCAAAAATATGCTATGCTAAAAACGACCTACTACGCACTCGCACAGTCATTGATTACATACGGGCAGATAGGATGGGGTGGAGCGGCTAAATCAATTCTTGACCCGGTAATAAAAGCCCAAAAAGCCCTCATTAGGGATATTAATAAAAAACCGCTCCGTTTCCCATCCGACCAATTATTCACAGACTTTAACGTAATGGACATCCGACAGTTATACCTAAAAGCGGTTTTAATGTACTTCCAGAGGAATGACAGGACTGCGATATCTAAACTTCGGGACCATGGACATGAGACTAGACATCGTTACAGACAATCTGAGGTAAAAATGAACACGACATATGGACAACGATATTATACTTTTCTAGCTCCGAGACTACCGACGATCGACTTACCATACCCTACTTTTCGAAGAGTGGTTATAAATTGGCTGCTAAATAAATCTAGGAAAGACCGCGAGGCGTTATTAAAATCTCTTGAATGAACATATTTCTATTTATATATATTATTAAAATTTAAGGCTATATTGTATTGTATTGTAGTACCTACCTACATTCTTAATTAACTTCTATATTATGTAATAAAATGGCATTGCAAATTGTAATTTTCTTTGATAAATAGTTATCAGGGCACTTTTGCATATGTAAATATATACTCGTATTATCATAATAATGTTTTTTTTATTTTTTATTTTTTAATTATCATATTATATGTATGTACTTATTTATAATAATTTTTATTTATATATACTTTTAATATAAATTGATTATCGTAGCGATTATCGTATATAGGTATGTATTATATTAGATGTAAGAATATTTATTTATGAATATTTGAACAAAAATACCTTCCGTTTAATTTGGTTTCTTCAAAATTTTTAAATTTTAGAATAAAGTAACTACCCACTTTATTTTAGAATAAAGTAACTAATCCTTGTAATTATTAATTGTAAATACCATTGCAATATAAAGTTAAAAAAAATTATTAAAATAAAATTAAAACCTAAGAGCGGGTATATCATGCTCTTTCGGCAGGCAATATACGATTTCTGTTGGTACCACCTCGATACAGGTTATTCCTAGTGAGGTGGTAAACCACAAACTATTATTTCTGAATCTCTTTCCGATTTAGGTAATTTAAAAAACTGTTTAATTAATTATAACATATTAGGCTAAGAGAATGTTTTTGTAATTAAATGTATTTTTTATGGACTTAAATAAATAAAATAAAATAAATAAATAAATAAAATTTATGCCTTTAAAAACCAAAATATCATTTCGTTATAACACAACTCCATCTGTGCAGGCAAAATTATCGAGTGATGTTAAGGTGTTATTTCCTTATAACTGACTTTTCCTAATAAGCTGAGTATTGTGTCATTTCATTTTTTTTTCACGTAATCAGAAACTTTGTTACAAGGAGTTCGAAGGAGAGAAGAGAAACTTCCGTTATTCCAGGGTCCAGGGACTATTAGCAAATGACCCCCTCAAAAAAATGTCATTCTCTTCAAATAATTATTTATTTATTTCATACTTCATATTGTATGATTAAACTATGGTCCCATGGGAAAAATGAGATTTAAATTAAAATTCCAACCAGAATATAAGTCAATTTTTATCACATAATAGGATGTTCTCTGAATGATCAGTACTGGGACCTGTTCTTTATACCGCGTGAGGGACGCCAACACTTAACTATATCAAGGATGAGTCTTCAGGGGATGATCTAACCTACACGTTGTATACAATAATTTCCTTATATACAATTATATTGTTTTCATATAAAATAAATATATACCAGCAAATGACATTTATTTTAAAAAAATACTATTAAAAATAATATTTCCATTTGATTATTTAATGTTATTTCCCCTATTGTACTTTCATATTATATTATTTGATTCGCTTATTTCATTGGTCCATTAAACTATGTAAATTATGGTTTTAATTTGAATATTTGAGTAATATTCCTAATTGATTAATTTCTTAATGCATATGCAAAATGCTCTCGACAGAATGACATTTCTTTCAAGGGAAACACTTTGCATGAAAGTATAAAAGACATTGAATTATTTTTATCTTTATTATGACTTACCTAAAAAAAATTTTTTTTTGAATGTTAGGATATCATTTTTACCTACAGGAGATTAAATACATGAACATCTAAAAACTTATCTATAATTGTTTTGGATATAATTCTTTATTATTAGGAAAAAAATATAAAAGTTGAACATAAAAAACGCCTTTCCTCGGTAAGCAAAGCCTAAATCAAAAAAGTGGTAAACGACTTTCAACTTCAATTATCTAATTTAGAATAATTTCCTGTACAAATGGATACAATAAGGTCTTAGAATCCAAATACACGTTTTTTTCAGAAAAATCTTCAAAATTAAAAAAATATATATCTTTTTATAGTTTCGCCTATAGAGTTACCCTTTGAAAGTAATGTCGGCCTGTAAGTGAGCATCCTTTATATTAAATAATATTTACCTTTTATCACAAAATTAAATTATCGACTTTAATAACTTTTAATAAATTTTATTAATAAGATGATATATAATAGTAACGTCCGTAGCCGCATTAAAAAACTGGTTCCCGTCAGATCACCGAAGTTAGGCAGCGTCAGGCATGGTCAGTACCTGGATGGGTGACCTTCTGAGTACTTAAGTTAGTTATTCATTTAATAATTTATTTCATTATGGAAACTTCATCCTTAGAATCGTATATCCTAGTTGTCATAGACATAGATACGAATATTTTTGGACAACGTTTCACCCGAATGTTACTGAATGTTACTAATAAATTAAAATTACTCTGTCGGTGGTCAGTATACCATCGAAAACAAAGTTTTAATGGACGTAGACGAATGGAAAAGCTTAAACTTTCTTACGGAAATACAAAACCAAATCTGATTTATCGCTATGTCTGTAAACAAAATTACTGGGCAATAACAAGTATGTACTTCCGATTATGGCATACATATGTAATTGAAAAAAAATATATGAAAGACAAAGGGCAATGGAGAAATCCATGTGTGGCGTAACTGAAAACAAAGTTATCATAATAAATGTAACTAATCCAACCTGTTATGATCAATTTACAAATTTAAAATTTTATATCACTTCCGTCAACATTTCGAAATCATATGCGTACTTATGTGCATTCCAAGTCTATTTACGAATGAAAATATTTATATAGGCGATATATATTAATGTATTTCGGAAGAAAGTAGCACTTAGCCTTGCTTAGTAATCAGTGTATTATAAGGCAGTAATTTCATATCCGGTTTTACCTAATTTTCATTAATAACGCTAATATACATACTAATAGTATACGGATGTTTTGTAACACAAATTAACAATAAATGTGTTAGTCAGCGAACGGAAGTTTGTATGTAAGCTAAATTATTATAATAATATGTATGTATGTATGGTGTAAAACCAAATAGTTATAGATACTTCAAAAGTTATTTAACTGTGTAATTGATACCTTTTATATTAGAAGTTAATACAACGATGGAAGGGCAAAGGAGTCAGCGTTTTTCACGCGGTTGGTTTGGCATTGTGTGAAATAGAGACATTATTTACAAACGCGACTACTGGAAAAATGTACAAATAAATATATATATTTTTTTGATCAGGCCATATATACTAACAAACAAAATGTCAATGACTTTGAACTGACTTGTTAATAATGAAAATTTTATATTTTTTGCCTATTCGGTACTATCTCTTTCTCTCTCCCTCTTTCTCTCTCCCTCTTTCTCTCCCTACGTGTTCCCGGTATTAAAGCAAAAACTGAAACAGTAGAATCGCGTACAAATAAATAATCACAAATATTTTTTTTAATTATGTTGATTTTTGTATAAAAAAATGTTTTGGTTATAAGGATAATCTTAATTACAGGAAATTCAAAAGTCGAAGGTGAAAGTAATTTATATATTTTTTTTGTTTCAGTCTTTATGACCGAGATAAAAATATTTAATATCGGAAAGTTGAATAAAAATCATAATTTAAGTAGGTACCTCAAAAAAAAAATTTTTTTTTGTGTTTTTTAACTCAGTTTTTTATGGTAAGATATTCTCCTGTAAAAGAAAACCTCTAAATATCCTAAAACTTTTTTTCAAGAAAAATGTAAAATCTAAAAAATATTATTTTGATTTTCTTGGTTTATTGTTCCGTGTACACGAATTTATTGTGTTAATTTTTGCTTTTAAATCGGTAACACAGTGTATGGAGATACATGCAATACAAAGCAGATCTGTAGGACGGAAGTACATACACCGCCATGCCAGTGCAGTTATAGACCTTGACAAGCCTGATTTAGGTGTTTACAAGAAACGGAATACGCAATCATAAAATGTACTAAGTAATAAATTAGTGTTTATTTATGCTGGTATTTTATTAATTTATCAATCGAATATAATAGAATAAAGATAAATTTCACAAGAAGTGTATAAACCTTCAGGTTATATTTCCTTATAACAGACACTGCCTAGTTAGGAGTGACGCAAAATCATTGTGTAAAAATAATTCCGATATAATTTTTTTTTCAATAAAAATTAAAATATATTTTATATACATACTTGTCAGTTTAGACCGCTCGATTATAGACCGTTATTAAAGCGGAACAATCCCAATTAAAGCACCATTTGACTTCACGTCATTTTTATTGCCGATAACCTCTATATAAGAGAGTTTGTCTTTTGAGGCATGAAAGAGAATGCGAAAATGTCAATTGAAATTTGGCTTCGCTTTAGAGCTATTTTAGACCCTGAATTATGCACCAAAAAGATACACATTGGCCCGTATTCCGTTTCTCGCAGGCTTAAACTAAGCTGGTGCTAAAAATTAGGAAATCAAGCACCTTCGTTAATTTGTGGGTATTCCGTTTCATATAAATTAAGAACCGGTCTTACATCTTAAAAAAATCTGTTTTCTCTATGGCCGTTCCAAAGCGGGGTCTTAATTTTGACAGCTTGGTCACTTGCTCCTTCGGCCGCCCGCGTCGTCTCATCACCGCACGATGATTGTCGTCACGTTTTCTGTTTTAAAATATACAAAGCTATAAAATATATAAAAGGCGTCATAACCTACAAAAAATATTTACACGTGATTTTCAGGGCAAAATATTACTTATTACTATATTACGATTACTTACGATAATCGGCGCTCATCGTCCCTTCTTCAAATTAGAAGCCAATGCTGAGCAAACATCCTTGAAATTGCGACGAAAAAAACAAGAGCGTCTGTCAGACGCAGACTACTCGATTTAGACTGTTCCTAGTTAAAACCTCGAACAAGACCCTACCGCCATGACACTTGTAGAACAGAATACGAAAATGGGTATATACGGTGCTTAACATCAATTTAAGAGCTTAAAAGCCTCTACATAAGCACGCTCCAGTTAGGACCCATGAAAGGGAATACCAAAACGTTAGTTCAAAATTAAGCGTCAATTTAGCGCTTTTTTAGACCTTAAGTTAGACACTTGCAAGAAACGCCATACGGGCCACTGCGGGCCATTAGGTCAGAATTATTAGCGACAGTTCGAGCTCGATCTCTATTAGACTCCGCTGGGATAAGGCACCAGCGTTCCTCTAATCTTGGTAGCATGGTTTCTGAAAAATCATCTTTACAAAATCATCACTTGTGTGTTTTTAGACTTATATTTTTCGTTGATTGAAATGGCATGGCACGGAAATAACTACGTGATTCTATCGACAATGTAATAGGTATAGCATCCGTAAGCTTCGGCCCCGTCTGTCCGTTCGTCCGTCCGTACATAATCCGCGCCGCTCTTCCCCTGAGCCATCTTCCTCAGGGGCGCATCCATTCGAGGCGAATGTTTGAAGATATCAATTATTGACGGCCGCAGCGGCAGCCGGCAGTGCGGCCGCGGCTTCTAGTAGGTGGTCAGCGGCCCTGCGCGCTGGATTCGTGACTCGGCACAAAAATGCAACAACATAATGTGCCATATTACTGCTATTCGCCAGACGGGGACGATTCGCCCTCAATGATTTCAGCCAGCCTTCTATTGTCCCGCATTAAGGTCCCATAATTCCTCGTAATTGCCCCGGCAATGCCCGGACGACGGACGTGAAACAAGCGTTAATCGACGCGGCAAACGTGCGGCTGGCGTCGTGCGATATTGCACTGCACATTGTTCAGTTTGGTCACCCCGCTCCTCTTAATTGATATGAATCTAACTACCTTATAAAACAAAGGTCTGGGTTATTATATTTCACACAATTGCAAACCAACCGCGTAAAATAATAAGATTCCAGAGCAAATGAAAAGCCTTGGAGAGGACCAATTTGAAAAGATAATTATAAATAATTTGGTAAGAAACCCATTTATGGTATAAGGGAGTTTGAAAATTCCGAGTTTATTTTCCATGTTGATAATTAGTAAAATTTGTAAAATTTTAAACATAACGGTATTATAATAGCTGACATTCTAATTATCATATAATTTATAATACATCTATTTATGTTTAAAAAATACGAAGGCATATTGCTGGATTGACAATAAAATTATTTTTCGTTGATTATTCTACATAGAATTTGCATTTCTATTTGAATATATTATTCTCTCTTACTATTTAATGACATTAGTATATTTTGATTATTTGTTGTAGGTAATATTGAATATAATATTACAGCCATGACAACTATCATGATAGTTATGTTTTTAATAATTAAATTTTAAGCATTTAATTTTGTGATGCATCCAAGTGTGGGAATGCCTATCTACTGGTGTAGTTGATTGTATTATATTGTATTGTATTGAGAAACGCTGACTGCATTACCCCCATAGTTTTGTTAACTTATAATATATAAGGTGTTTACCATTACAGGGTTAAAGTAACTTTTGAAGTACCTATAACTATTCAATTTTATAGTTGCATTATGCATATAATTATTACAATATTTTAACGTACATGTATACTTACGTTCGCTGACTAACCTAATATTCACTTAACATTCATTAATTTTGCGTTACAAATGCTAAGGCCTTTATTTTGTCATTTTAGATGATCAGTCTTCGTAAAATCACCTGAGTTCTATAAAAATATTAAAAGAAGAATTGCTCGACTACTGCTTGAAGGCTACTCGACCGCTGATCGAAAACAGCACTACAGTTGCTTCACGTTTGTTTGGCGGTAACCTTTTTTGTTTGTGTTAGTCTTTATTCATAAAAAAGATACAAATTACATGTCACAGTTCCACACTAAGCCCCACATTTACTTTGTACCAGGGGACTTACTCTTGTTTAGCATCCTAATTTGCCTATGGCCCATGTAAATCAATTGGACCATAGACAAAGGACAACGGGCAAAAATGTATGAGCGTTTAATGTACCATGAGTATTTACCATTGGAAAATCTATTTATATAGAATATTTTTGACTACGACAACTTACCTCAATTATGAGCCGTTTCGGAGTTTTGAAGTTCGGAATCTTCTTAAATATGGCTAATTATTGCCAATTACATAATTTACATATGTACGTCAGTAAACAGAGCGGTAATGAAATCACGAGACACATTTCAGAATTCATGCAACGTATCCTAGTATTTCCCCTTCATATACTACTGACAAACTCAATCATTCTTATAAATATATAGTTTGTACTCACAAAGCATATATACTTTATTTTTTCTAGTATTTTGGGACGGATTTCGTTTTAACAGTTATTAAAATGCAATGCCGGGATGTCAGATGATTAGCCATATTTAATATGATATAACTCAGAAATACCTCATAATTGAGATGAGTCGTTCAAGTAATAAATGTTCTACATAAAGAGATCTGTCCATTGGTATATTATTTACAGCCATTGGGAAAGTGGACCCCAAATGCCTATTCTCTTTTAGAATGCTATTTTTTTCAATAATTTCCCCCCTGGACGCGGTTGTGTAATAGTACTAGACATGTGCGTCATTACCCGGCTTCGTGGCGGCGGCGTCTGACTACAAAATCGCGACTTAGAATTGATTATAGGAGTAGTTGTGTAAATTGAGAGGTTTTGTTATCCCCATTCTTTTCTATCATCTTATAAGTCCCCGTATAAGTATAAAATGGAATAACGCTTTTAGGCGTCATTCCGCAACAAATAGACGAAAAGCCAAACGGTCGTCTCCGGCCGAATTGAAACAGTGACCTCGCTCTGCTCGATTAATAATGTGTGCCTTTATTCGTATCTAAGAAAATCAATTTGACATTACTGTTAAGCTTACGTTTATCAGGCCGTCTCTTTTCTCGTTTTTTCATGTAATGGATTGAGGTCCTTCTTCGTCAACAATCTTCAGAAGTTCTTAAATATCTAATCTGATTGATAGTACAACTTAAAATAAAAACAAAGCTATTTTCTTTTTGGGTAGGTAGTTGCTTTATATTATATGGTAATTTGCTATGTATAAATAACTATACTACTGTTATTCTACGATGTATTTTCATGGAAATACAATATACTGTATACATTTTAGGTAATAAATAAACAAACAAAATTTAATATGTATTCATTTTGTTATGCACTAAGGTTTTACGTATTTTCAGTGGCTCGTAGTTTGCTAAATAAAGAATCTTAGTACTAAACGACGCCGGCTTTTAGGTCGATGTCGACGGCGAAACCAAATTTACCTGGGTCAGGGGCTCGCCGGCATAGCGCACTCGACATTTGAAACGCCATTTGGCTGTATTATATACTCTTATTTAATTAAGAACTACTCACGATGCTGAATTTTGCAAAAAGTGAGTATTATAATTAAACTAGAGTACACTACCAAAGGAATGCGTTGAATATATAATCAATAACAAACTTCAATTGGCTAAACAAAAACGAAATTTTGTTTGAGTGATAGCTGCATTACGGCTGCACTACGATTGCTCGACGGCTGCTCGACGATTGCTTGACGATTGCTCGACGGCTGCTGCTTTGGAATCCGAACGCGGCTAGTTTAATATCATGTTACTTACGAAAACGAAAATGCGTTTGCAATAATTTTATTCAAAAGCAGGGACACACTTACGACGCCAACTGTACTCACACAAAACCACAATGCCTATTCAGACAATTCACCCTCCTAGCCTTACCGGTGGTCATCCCCAGCGGGATCCAGGAAAGTCAAAATATTTAGTGTCACTGTGCTGATATAAATGGCCCCAAATGACGTGTGTGGCTTTTTGCACCACCCGGGGATATTGTGGTGAACGCATATAAATAAAATTAACGCAATACCTACAACAGGGATGGCAACAAAATAGTCTTAATGGTAGAAAGAGACCTCAGCGGATATTTTAGGATAGTGACTGTGAGTTTCGGAGTAGTCTTTAATAATGCGATATATTAATAGACCCAAGTGATTAATAATATTACCTTATTGCAATAATTACCAATATTTACGTTATATCCCCTTTACAGTTTAATATGTATTCCGAAGCTATATTCTACGAGGAAATCTAAGAGAAAATGCTAGGTATAATGCTAAATGGTAAAATTAATTACACGAGATATGTGGATGATACTGTATTTATATTTAGGATTTTGCAAAATCTGGGAGGATTTGCGTCGACTATACAAGTATGGGATACTCGGTGAATAACCGAAAATTAAATGGATAAATTAAGCATGCCGTAATCAAAACAAATCACACGATGAAAGGGAAAAGATAAGTGGAATAATTGGCAGTATTCGCGTTCTCTTTTGTAGTATTCATGATTTCTATTTGTTTCTGTGTGACTTTTTGGAAGAAAATGATGCCTAATGCACACGGAGCACCTAACCAGGCTCCGTGCTAATGCATATCTACTCATTCGGAGACGACGTAATGCTGAATTGTTGTGTGGGCGTATAATTTTGGTATTTCAAAGTAAAATTTCTGACATCACCTATAAATGTCTTATTTCAGAGCGGCTGCAAAACATACGGAATTTCGTCACATAACGGATTATTCCAAACCTTTCGATACCACCGTATCTATATCCCCTCGGATAGCAAGGCAGCTCTTATGGCACTAGCCTCGAATACCATTAATTCAAACCTAGTGCAAAACTGCGTATCACTACTGAATTCCCTGGGCGAAAAGAACAGAGCAATTCTAAGAAGGGTTCCCGGCCATGCAGGAATCGAATGATATGAAAAAGCCGACGAACTTGCTAAGACGGGAGCAAAGGGAACGTTATACGGCCCTGAAACTTGCTGTGGCGTACCAAAAAACCTTGCAAACCTAATGCTCAAACAAATATGTTTAGAACATTCCGTCAACCACTGGAACAACACGCCAGGGTTGAATCAATCCAAAGCGCTAATTAAGGCTTAGGACCGTAAGACGGTCCGTGAGGCCTTATCGCTAAATAGGAACAATCTACGTATACTGGTGAGGGCGCTCATGAGGCATTGTTGCCTCAAAAATCACATGTACAACCTCAAGCTCTGAGACACAAAAATATGCAGGTTCTGCCAAGGGGCAGAGGAAGTTTCCTCTGCCTCTCCACACTCGCACATGAGGTGCAGGGGAGTTCCCCTGCACCTCATGTGCGAGTGTGGCCCGCTGATGCGTAAAAGATACACCCACTTGGGTCGTCATTACCTCCAACCTGAGGAGGTAAAACAATCTGGCGCCAAAAGCCCGTTGCGGTTGTTAAATGACACGAGGCTTAGCGCAGAACGATAGTAGGCGGCGAACATAATAGATCAGCAATGGTCGCAGTGTTTCAAAGCTCATAAAGACATTGGAAAAGCCCCACACAACAAATTAAAAAAAACCCTTTCGATGTGCCTGCTGTAGCATTAGTTAAATTGTACCTATAGGCTGTCGAAAGAAACAGCGCACTTTTTAATTGGCAGCCTCTACGAAGATTTGTTTTTATTTTCGTTGTTTAGCGGTACCGAGGCAAAAAAGAAGATTTTAAAACGTAAAACACGATACAAGAAACGTACAATCCGACTATGTTCACGGTGGCCATTTGATGTTTGAAGCGTGGGTCCGGCGCGGAAGCGTCCTCAATATCCATAGCCAAATACCACGTCAAGCATATAAGATCACGTTCTTAAATTGACAGAAACGCAATGGCAATAATTTTAGTGTATACACTTGTTCAGGTTAGTTTTAGGCCACCTCTATTTTAATGCGGAAAGAACCGCAATCGGCCACATTAATACACTTATAACAAATACGAGTTTATCTGTTTATACAGATACTTCCCTTCTTAAAATTTTCATTCATCGTGTCTGTGTTTTTGCTTGCGGAGTAGTTTACATACATTGGAAATATCGCAAAACTTTTCCGTTTCAAATATTTACCAAAGGAAATTACGCCAAATATAAATATACATAGTAGGAAATATAATCGTCAAAATTTGGAGGGGGTTATACAATAGATATCGGGATATCGAGATTGTGATTAATCCGGTTGTCTGTTATATGATCTAGTATTCTTCTGCATAAAATGAAATAAAGATGTTAATAGTTTTAAAAATCATAAATATAAATTTTTAAAAATCAAAAAATAACCTAACTGGATCGCAGATATCCGCACTTAGGTAGGCTCATTTAGGTTTATTTGAATGCTGTCTTATAATAAAACAAAACTAATAATTGAAAATATACATGAAAGGAGTTTAAAATTATCAGGTATACGATAATAGTATAATTACAATCCTTAAATCAATCAAATAAATATACTAATTAAAAAAAATTCACTATCGAATTCTATAGAAAAAAAATATAATCGAAATATAATGTAAATAATAAATTAAAATTATCCTAAAAGGTAAAAATGATAATAATAATAATTAGCACGCACGACAATAATCAATATATATATTAGGCAGAGGCGGCTCGTGAATATTTTTTATGGGTGTGCAATAAAAAAAACAGGATATAATTATTACATTTATTTGTAAATAAAATTTATTCGCCGGTCTTTTTGTCCACCAAAACATCTATCACTTTCTTGTGAAAGTCTGAGATGGAATTAATTAAGCGTTTTTCTATGCTTATCATACACAATGCATTCAGACGATCTTGTGCCATAGTATTGCGTGAAAACGTTTTGACTTTATTTAACGTCGAAAAACAGCGCTCACTTTCTACTGACGTCATAGGAATGGTACAAATAATTTTTAGTAGTTTCATGCTTTCAGCAAATACGGATTCTAATGCAAATTCCATAAAATGTTGAAGTAAAGCAACGGCGCCGTCAGCGTTGTGAAAATCTTCTCTGCTATAAATGACTAATAGCTCATTTTTCAGTTTAGTTTTTTCCAGTAAATCATACGTGTTTACCACTTTCTTAAAATCATCATCCGGAAAACTCTTATTGTAGTCTAAAAATTTGTCAGTGTAAAACAATTTGGACGTCAATAAATGGTCTGTATGAACAAATCTGTCTTTTATCTGCATTCGTAATATGTCACACACTTCTTTTCTCATAGCTGAATGATTCACGTTATCAGGCCGACGTTTTTTCTTAGGCGAAGGCGGTGGAACAGCATCACGTAATTCATTGACGACCTTTTCAAATTTAGTGACTTCTTTCATAATTTTAATTGAGTCAAGGGATCGAGACTGCAAACACTTGAACAGCATTTCACAGTGGGGCATGAGCGTCGCGAAAAAGTTTAGCCAATATAAAAAATTGTCTTCATTTAAATATGAAAGGAGCATTTGAGTTTGATTAAATGTTTTTGGGTCACTGTTACGACTGTCCATTATTGCTTGCATACACTCTTTCAGGGGCTCTAAGTTATCGTATAAAACTTTTACTGTACGTGTATTATAATTCCATCTTGTCTGTGGAGCGGCAGGTATTCTTTTGTGGACGATTTCTTTTAAAAATTCGGATCTTTTCGGCGATCGCGTGAAAAACGATGGAAATGCATGCAAATTGCAAAAGAAGCTTCGTACTGTGTGGTTAATCGATGCACATTTTTCTAAAATTAAATTGAGTTGATGCGCGTAACAATGTACATAATAAGCATATGGGTAGATATTTCTAATAATCTTTTGGACGCCATTTGTACTTCCACTCATGACGGCAGCTCCGTCGTAGCTCTGTCCAATTATTTTTTTTTAATCAATATTTAAAGAATCAAGCTCTTTCATGATTTCAGCCGCTATTACTTCTGATGTATAACCCTTAGGTTGTAAAAATTTCAAAAATCGTTCGTAAATTTTACCATCATGTATATACCTTATAATAAACACCAGCTGTTGAATAGTAGAACAATCAGTTGATTCGTCTGCCTGAATTGCAACAAAATCTGCATTTTTTATTTGTATCTGTATTTCACATCTGCAAACTTCATAAATAGCATCCAAAATATCGTTTTGAATTGATTTAGACGTACCTTTAAAAACAGAACTGCTTGATAAGTGCTGCTTCATGGCCAAATCGATCTCTGACACAAAATCAACCAATCCTCTATATATTCCGGGATTCAGAGATTCCGTAGATTCATCGTGTCCCCGTAATGCAATTTGGAATGCACCACAGAATACCACGCAATCTATTAAGCGACGTAAAATATATCGATTTTCATCAACACGCTCATTGAACTCTCGAATAGATTTTCGATAAGCAGAATCGAGCGCCTTTCGAATATCTTGTCGCCCGATAGATGCCAATTGCACTTCATTTAACATAAGAAATCGAGATTGCGAATGTTTTTTCACTTTAATTGAAAGATGCGCTAAATCTTGAACACCAGTTTCTGTCCATACAGTCTCGCCACCACCGCCCGCGCCGGCTCCAAACACAAGACATGGAAAACAAAACAATTTGTTCGTTTCTTCACACCCACATAACCACGGTGTTTTGGTATACTGCTCAGGTTTGAAAACACGTGTATAAGTTTTAGATTTTGTACTACACGTTTGTGTTAGCGTTATTTCAGGACGCGGTCGCCCCTTTGATTTTAGTTCGAGACGCACTTCTAAAGCCTTTTCACAGTTTTTTATGTACGACACACTGTATTGTTCCATTGTTACCGCCAAATAACATGCAAACAAACTATTTTTCTAATTATTTACAGTCAAACAGTGCCAAAATTCGATATTGCGCGCGAGTGTCAATTATTGACACTGACTGACATTTAATTTTGTTTAAGTTCGGCAACAGTATGAACGTAGCCGCACTGGCTACGTCCCGGTGGGAGCGAGATAGCGAGCCGAGAGCGCATGCGCGTTGTTCACCCGTTGGAGCGGCGCTCTTAATACTGCTAAATTTCGATACAAAATCTTTTGTTTCACGTGCAGGAGATTGTCGATTTTTCTCTTTCGCACTCGTTACATTCAGTGCTGTTTGTTGTACTGAACATTGGTTCATAGGAGCGTGTTCGCTGGCGCTCCACTTAGTCGGTCGGATTATTGTTCCTAGCGATGGATTATTTTTAAAAAAGTGTACAGGGTAATTATTGATTTAATTGCTTAAATTTTTGTGGGAGTGCACCGCACCAGCGCTCCTTAGGACGAGCCGTCACTGATATTAGGTGATAATTTTAATAATAGTATGGTAATAGTATCTGGCTCCAAAACATTGGCATTCAATGTTGCCATGTGCAAAAAACGTCGGGGCATATGAAATGTGGACATCTAGAAGAGTAATGACAGCCATCGTGCGTGATCTTGACGTTCTACAGCGATTTCGTCACCCGAAGAAGAATAAGAATGGCCTCTCTTGGCATATCTTATGCTCTGATTTTCATCTTATGTGTTAAACTATGACCTCGTGTTAATATCGCTAAAAAGAGCAATAATGTCCTTGTTTATGCATCATTTCATTTTCTTCGTCCTGCTGCCAGATACTTTAAAGATTCGTATATTTAAATGATGGTAACTATAATTATAGCATAAACTCCTTTTGTTTCAATGTTTGACTCCTTCGCATTCCTTGTTTGTCACTCAGCTACTGCCATGTCAACGAGCATGTCATCTTTCCTCATAAAATATCACTTTGTACCAATTATTTGTTCGCTATGCTGTGCGACTCAAGAAGATGCATACAAATATTAACCACGTTGCACCTAGTGGTCACTGTTTCATGAAGTAGAAAATATCCATAATTATGTGGTCCAAAATAGCGTTTAGTTTGACGTATGATGAATTTAAAAAAGTATTCATTATGTTAATTATTCAAAATATTAAATAAATATTTTGCATACATTAATTTTAATCCGAAATTAGCTCTAAATTAATAATCTACAATATGTCAGTTCTAATCGTTTGTTGTTTTATTAATCGTCATCTCCCCGCGTCATTTTCCATTAAAGCTGGATACGCCAAACTGAAATTTCTAAAGTTCGACGCTCTATTGAGTGTTATTACAATATCTGAGTTACGACTTCTAGATTATAACGGGCGCAAGACCGAGTCGTTATGCTATGTGTGACACCCGTTTCGGGGATTTATGTAATTGTTATGAGCCCGGTGCCAAAATAAATACTTATAAAATACGTAATATAAAGTAAACAAATAGTCCATTTTAATTGTCATCGGCGAGCTATCCAGATGTTATCGTCGCCGCGTCTGTTTGATCGTGGGTTTAATTGGTGAATAAGAAAATAAATCTATTTGAAGTGTGCGGTGAATTTTAAAGTATAATCGTTTGGTTAATTCATGTACTAAATTTCGTAAACGTTTGAAGAATGAAAAGTGAGATATATCTAGTATTAAGATATATCTAGAGATATATCGGTTTAGATGCAATGTGGTTCATTTAACCGAATTATTGTCTAGGTCAGATATATGCGGCTAAGGAAGATTTAGCTTGAAGATTAGAATGAAAATTTAACCTCCTTAATTTGATAACAACGCTAAATTATATAATCAAATTAACTTCAGGCTAAAGTCTACAGTCTAGACAAATATATAAATAGCAAATGAAAATTGAAATATAAATATAGCAGAGAATTGAATAGCAAGCGTTCTCGTACAGTCAGCATTAGTATAAAAAGATTACAATTTATTTGTTACTTTCCCGGCCCAAGGAAAAGTGTTGTGTACGCGCCAAAAAAATTTGGAGATTAAGACGGAAATATCCATTTTGAGACGATTAAGACCCCTGAGACGATTAAGACCATTACCAGATTGAAGTCTCTCTACGTCTTTGTGTGTGTGTTGTTTCTGTGTGTGTATTCCTCCACTATAGCTCCTAGACGCTTCATCCGATTGAGCTGAAATTTGGCATGCAGAGATCATTTGGTCATGGCAAAAATTAAAAAGACAAGGCAAGAAAGAAAATTTGTGGTTGAAATCGGTTATACTTCAATCTCGAAATATTGGAAGTAGAGACTTTAAATTCGGCACACAAATGTTGTCGTTGGGCCGAAACCACATATGAAATTTTGGTTGAAATATCTTTTTACAAGCGACACATTTTTTTTTGCAATTCTGCCGTAATTAAGAAAGTGCTAGATCATATTTATTACCGCTTTAATAACTAACATTAGATGTCTCTTTCTTCAAATTTTCCTAATTATGTTGCTAAAGATTTATAAAAAGTGTACTATGTAAAAAATAAAAGAGTGGTATCACTCCAGAACAGACTGTAGTCTAGTGGAGCTGATAAAATCCATCAAATCTGGTAATGGTCTTTCTTTGCTTCGCAAACAATGATTAAGTATTTGCTCTTTTCTACACTGTATTATTTATGTCAATATTGTAAATTTTTATTTTAAATTTAAATGAATAAATAAATTAAAAAAATATATAGGTATATTTGAAACAAATATATTACATTTGCGATCATAATCACTTGACACAATCACTATCGGGGAAGGGAGGGGGGGGGGGATTGGGGGGTATGGGGTAAGTTGACGGGAAAGGAGGGTTAGGGGAGAAGGGGGGAGAGGCCTTGTCTGCTTGCCGGGAAATTATTGCGGTGACACAACTGTTTTTTTTATAATATGAGAGTTTCAAGGGTCTGTGACATCTAACATAAAAAGTTTCCTTGTAATTATCTCCTTCATACATATATTGATATATGATATACGAATAACGTATCGTAGGTGTAATAAATCTCTACCCAATGCGAATCAAACCCTATTTGAAATTTAGTGTTCTCAACTGCATCGATATTACGGTAATATTTTACGATAATGACGTTTTCATGCCGGGTTTAGGGACATCTCGCCGCATTAATTTCTAGCAACACAAAGGATTTTTGTTCAGTGCTATTTAACGGCGCGACAGGAACAGCTGTGTTGATTTCTGGACTTTTGAAGTCGTATTCGCCATGCGGTATGGCGTTTAATGCGTAGATAACAGGGTATCAATGTATGTTATGGTTATGGATAATGGTGCGGGATAATTCGATTTGCGGTCGGATAGGAAATACTTTTTAGCTAGATTAAAAAAAAAAGAAGCTAGATGTTCTTTTGTCAAGGCTAGATTAAATATTTCGATGCACATCTGTCGCCGCTTTTGATTTCGGTCGTAGATGAAGATTGAATTTAAGAAAAAGATCCAGGGCATTCTTATCAAGAACCCATTTTTTTCTATTAGGGACTTTGACAGTATTGAATTTCCTAATCTTTCATGATTACTTTTATTATAATACAATATATGCATCTTCTTTCTTGACTGTATATCCAATCATTATGATAATCGGAGATGGATTAAATTAATAAAATTTGTATTGACAATTTCTGATGAGACATTTCTATCTGTAATATTATACTTGTGGTATTTCTGATTTGACTATTTTATAACTGAGTATTTTATTCGTTTTTATATTTTGACTATTTGTATTTTTCCTCTGTACCTACTTGGGTATTTTAGCGCCTTAAATAGTTTTTAAAGGACCTTATATTTTTATTGTAAATTTATATACTTATTGTTTTTTCCGTTTAAAAAAATAGTCGATCTGTATTAAAAAATAATTATGCCACATAAGGTATAACACATCTTGTATAAAGAATTTGACTATGCCAAGAGTAGGGATACCTACCAACTGGCTTATTTTACAAAATAAAAAAAATAAAAAATATTACTATATATTACTATTACTATTAAGATATATTACTCTTTCGTGGCAGTTGCCAGTCTTTTAATTTTCCTTAAAAGGTCCTCTTGTTCATCGCTAATTATTTAAAAGGTTACTAATAGTATATCTAATTTAATGAGTTGAGTCGTTTCTCGTATTTCATGGAGTGTGACTTTACAAACGTATGTATTTGGATATCCTTGTTTATTTCCTAACGTCTTTCCCATGCGCTTATCTATTATCACCCTGATGTGGGAATAGTGTCTCAATAGTATACTGAGTATATCGAGTAGTAATAGCTACAATCTGCCAATCTATTCTTCTCCCTCTCCTTGATTGTTCAGATGTTGCCTTTCTCGGCATCAAGAAAGATATAGCCCCCAGGGTAGAAAGGCTGCAAAATGTCTGCATTCGATTCATTTATGACCTAAGAAATTTTGACCATATTACGGAGTACAGAAGGAGACTTCACTGGCTGACGACCTGAGAAAGGAGAGATACTTCTAGGTTTGCTCTTCAGAATCCTAAAGGTAGCCGCTCCGAACTATCTTATAAGTAGGTTCAAACCTCTATCTTCTCACGGGCGCCCTCTGAGATCTGAAGACAACCTACTGCCCTCTATCCCTAGTCATAGTAGTGATTTCTTCTCGCACTCCTTCTCTGTACGTGGAGCCCGTCTCTGGAATGCTTAACCCACGCGTATAAGGATAGCACCCAGTTTGTTTTGCTTCAAACGCAGGCTCAAAGAACACATGAACCCACGGTCATAAACTTTTCCTTATTTTCTCTATTTTTTTCCTCCCTATTGCGTCCCCTGCGTCATTATAGGTTTATTGTTTGTTTTTCCTTTAAATTTATTGTTTTGTTTTCCTGCTGAAATTAAATGTTTTTAATTTAATTTATTAGTTTATTTTTACCGCATAACATGTTATTCCACTAGCTAAAGGTTAGCTGTAAGATATTGCTTTTAGGCAATATGATCGCCTTTTTGTTTAAGCAAATAAAGCGTTTAATTATTATTATTACAAGAGAGATGCCAGCCGAGGGCTCCTCGGGAAATGTTCTATGCGTTTCTTCGGGATCTAGGCATATCCTAATAAAATTTCTCTTCGGTCTTTTAATCTGTAACTGAATCGGCTTTTTCCATGGTAATCCATGGCTCGGTATTGGAAATACGGCTAGCAACCAAATACATTTTACGGAGAATAACTTATCAAGGCCTTAGGGGTCGTCCATTAATCACGTGATGTTTTTAAGCAACTGTTTAACCCCTTCCTGGTGAAACGTGTTAAGGTTTTAGACTAGCCCTCACCCCTCCACTAAAAATCACGTGTATTTTTTTGGTACAAAGTATCTTTAAAATGTTCATAATATTATCTTTAAATACAAGTACAACCTAATTTAATTCTGGAATATTAAATTCGGTTGTACTTGTATTTAAGTACTTGTATTACGTGATAAAAAGATTCAAACAGATAGGTTGCAGTTTTTTTTCTGACTGGCATAAAAATCATAAAGGAAGGGTGAAATCGTGTGAAAAACATATATTTGTACTGGTACATGAATATATTTAATAGATATTTTTCTCGGACCACGGATTAGCGTGACTTTCTTCATCACGAACAGGTGGATAAGCTTCTTGCAAGTCAGCTGTTGTCACGCGTCGTTTTCAGATTTAGAAATTTCGCGTTCAACAAAAAAATTAATACACGTGATAACGCATTCCCTCCCCCCCCCCCTCTCCCTTGTAATAATTCGTGATTTTTCCGAACCCCCCCCTCCTCTCTTTCGAGCTTCACGTGATTAATGGACGATCCCTTATTGGTGATAGTAGTCATTACATAGCACGTCTCATATCCGTGATATTTATATTAATTATTTGCAATATTATCTTCCGCCACAATTTTCATTGAATATTGGATTAAGCATAGCAAAAGCAACTTTGGCATTATTAGTCTGGGAGAGGACATGTTAGTTTGGCTCTGTTTCGCTTGTGTCACTTAAGATGCAAGTTTGTAGAATTGTTCGCTTGTTCGCTTGTTCGCTTACCTATTCATTGAGTAATAAAGTCTGAGTACTAGCGATATGCACCCTCAGTGTATTAATTTTGAGAATGTTGATCTTTAAACCGCTTGGTAGTGCTTTTATTTTAAGTCTTCTAGATTGGTCATGTGTGTGTATGTGTGTGTGTGTGTGTGTGTGTGACGGTATGTGTGTGTGGGAGGGTATGTGCTTGTGTGTATGGAGATTTACAGTCTGTTCTTTACCAATATACCTAATCAAACTCCATCAGCATAAACTACAACAAAATCAATCGATAAATACCTATTAACTGTGTATCATCAGCGACTAAAATATATGTCGATTTGATGATCTTTAGAGGCTTCAAATTTTTAACCCTCTACTGTTGCAGTTAAACGATTACCCTTCTTTCCAGTAAATATTTCTTTTCCTTACGTACGTATATTTGCACAAGGAAATAAACGGCAACTAGTCTCAATAAACTAATTAAAAGCCGTCTGAGTTGATTACTTTCCAACAGCTGGTGACGTCATCTATAACGGAATAGTAGCGCCGCTACTAAGTAACTAGCATCAGAAGTATGTAGGTATAGACGTTTTAATAAGTCGCTGCCGACCAGTGGGTACAACTTCTTATGGCGACTGAGACGAGTGTCTGAGCTGCGAATCAAATAAAGGAAGTTATAAATCAAAACCAGCAGCGGGTGCAGTCAACTGGGCTTAGTCGCTGGCGTCTAAGACATGTTTAATAATTTGCAGGCCCACGGTTGCTGGGACAGACTATGGAGACTGACTTACTTCACAGTTATATCGTTGCGACGCTGTAAACTGATATCTAAGTTATATCAGTTTGTAACAACCGTAGCCGCGTTGAAACACTGGGTCCCGTCAGATCACCGAATTTAGGTAGAGTAGGGCGTGGTCAATACTTGAATGGGTGACCGTCTGAGTGCTGCCATGTGATGATATATAAAATCGGCTGCCTATAAGATAATTGTCAAGTATTCCAGACGGAGATATCCTTCCAAACTGGTAGTCAGATGGCGAGGATGCCCGCTCCTTGCCGTATGGCGTTTGTCTCTGACAGGCGAGTCGCGAAACTAGACAGTGGATTGTTTTTCGTCCCAAGTCTTCTGCGCTCACCTCACGGGAGATAGAACGATCTAATATCGTTAAAACTTCCTGAGGTGACGGATTCGCCCGTTGTAGTTGACAGCTCTAGTTGTCGTTAGGCATTACGGTGGGCCCAAACCGTAAGGAGTATAAAGACTACAAATAAATGTGAATAATATATCGCGATAAGTTCAGTTTTTTTGGAATAGAGTGCTTGTTGTCCCAGTTGCCCTCGAGTAAAATAAACACTTTTTATGTAATCGATTTTTCACCACTGTCTGTATTGTTTCTAATGATTCTCTGCTAGGAAAATGATGTTTGTTTGTCTGAAAAACTTTATTGCACACACAAAGAGTAGAACGTTATGGGATTATAGCCAAGTAGCTATATCTTTCGACCATATACCGCAAGAAATATTGTAACATTTGGTTTATAAGGGCAAATTAATTTATAAATACAGCAATTTTTAATAAGTAGTGGACATAATAAATGAAAACATATACATAATAATCGTAATAACAAAAAATAAAACAGTAATTATTAACTACCAGATATGAAAAGTAGTATATGAAAAGTAAGTAGAATCGTATACCTGTAAAAGTATGAAGAATCGTATATTTTGAAGAATCAGGCTAAAAATTAAATTATAATATCTAAGCCTTTCAATAACTGTGTACGTAAATAAATACAAACGGAGCTGCCATGGAATTCACCGACCGGAGTCGAGCCCATCATAATACTATTTTTTTTTACATTTCTGGGGGGTGAGCAGTGGATTCCGGACTTACGAACCGGCTGTGGTAGGTTTAGGACAGCTGTCTTGCCACATGTGAGCGTTCACCTTACCAAGGTGAACGCTCACCGTAGAAACCGTAGAACGCTTCTATGTAGAAAATTTCTAGACACTTTTTTTTAATATGGTTATAAAAATATTTTTTTTCTTCATTTTACAATTATTATTGTGTCTGTAATTTATTGGAATTATCTAGGTTTTAAAAACCTTCATAATTCGTGTAAAACAATTGCATGTTCACCGTTTCGAATGTAGATGGCGCTGCGAGTTTCAAATACGTAAAATACGACGCGTCTACTCGTATAGGGCAAGAAAGAAAAATTTGTGTAGTATTTTTTTAAATTCAATAATGAAAGTTAATATTTGATATGTGACAGTATTATTTTTTTCATTATTTCTTTTCATATTTTTCTTATAATAATATTACAACTTGTTGCAGAGGCGCGAGTAGTGGGGCGAGCGGGGCCCCCGCCCCAGTCGTTGTAGGCGGGGCTAAGCTTAAAAGTTTGTTCGCTCGGCGGTGCCGCCAGCCGGAGAGTTGATTCAGTTCGGTTGCGACTCCAGCCGCAGTCGTTCGCTTCCCCAGTTTCGCCGGAGTCGCTCGCTACACTTCGCCGTAAAACCGTTAACAATGTCCAAGTTGAAAAAGTGACACAAATATGAGTATTGGTGTGATGCAAAGGATTCAAAGTGAACAGTGAAAATGTTAAGTTTGTACCGAGTCGTGTGGTGGTTGGTGATGGTGCGGTGGTGCAGTTCGGCGTCGCTGACGAATCGGCCGTTGGAGGCGCCGCGACGCTGCGACTGGCAGCGCGTCTCCGACGGCGGCACCGGCAGCACAGCGGCAGCGCAGGTCCTCATGTCCTGCGGCGTGCGGACGGCGGCAGGAGTCGCTCCACTTCTCGCCGAGCTGAGCGCCTCCCAGGCGGAGCGTGTCACCGCTTTAGACCTGCGATGCAGCGACGCACTCTTCTTCGAAAGCTCCTTGGACATCGGCGGCAGTGACCCACTCTCAAAGCTCAAAAACCTACGAGAGTTAAACATCGAACACTGCAAAATACGCTACGTACCGGCGTCTGTCTGGTCGCCGCTTCAATCGCTGCGTACTCTCACTGTGCGCACTCACAACACCGATTGGTCCGCGATGTCCATGGAGTTCCACAGAGACAGCTTCAAAGGACTCAACGAGCTACGCATTCTAGACCTCGCCGACAATAATATATGGACGCTACCAACAGAAATATTCTGTCCTTTATACAATCTGAAAGAACTGAACCTGACGTCCAATCGATTAAGGGACATCTCCAGTATGGGATTCTCAGACTGGGGCGACGGCCCGACCGCTCCAGGAAAATCCTGCAACGCTGTCTTAGAAACCCTCGACATGTCGTTTAACAATTTCATATCAATGCCAGACAACGGCCTTTCTAGTCTGCGCTCTCTCCAAAGACTCTACCTGCAAAACAATCTAATATCAGAAATAGCAGATAGAGCATTCGTCGGACTTAATGATCTACAGCTCCTGAATATGTCCAGCAACCGCTTAGAAGCCCTCCCGCCAGAAATGTTCCAGTCGTCGCGCGACATCAAACAAGTCTACCTAAACAACAACTCATTGAACGTACTCGCACCTGGGTTGCTCGAAGGTCTAGACCAACTTCAAATCCTCGACCTATCGCAAAATCAGCTGACCATAGAATGGGTCAACCGCGACACATTCAGCGGCTTAATAAGACTGATCGTTCTCAATCTGTCTCACAACAAGCTCTCCAAAGTGGATTCGCTCCTCTTCCAAGACTTGAACAATCTGCAGTTTCTCAGCCTCGAGCACAACGCCATAGCGAAAATATCAGATGAAGCGTTCGGAAATCTAAAAAACCTGCACTCTTTATCGCTCGCCCACAATCAGCTCCTCGAAGTAGACAGCACGTTGTTTTCGAATCTATACGTACTAAATCAGCTGTTTATAGATTCCAATCTTATTTCCGAGATTCATCCGAGGTCATTCGAGAACATCACCAAACTACAAGACTTGGGCCTCAGCGGAAACAGACTCAATCAAGTGCCAGAAGCGATAAAGCGGCTGAGATTCCTAAAATCGCTCGATCTGGGAAGCAACGGTATTTCGTCCGTCGTTAGCTCGCAGTTTGAAGGATTGGACGACTTGTACGGATTGAGATTAGTTGGAAATTTGATAACGAACATTACGAAGGATAATTTCGTCACTCTGCCGTCGCTCCAGATTTTGAACGTCGGATCGAATAAAGTGAATCACGTCGACGAAGGCGCCTTTGCTTCGAGTCCAACACTACGAGTCATACGATTAGACGACAACGAACTGATCGACATAAGAGGAATATTCAACAATATGAATTCCCTCGCTTGGCTAAATATATCGGGCAACAAAATAATCTGGTTCGATTATAGCCACGTACCGATGACGCTCGAATATCTTGACATGCACAAAAATCAAATTCAGAAGATCGAAGATTATTACGGCGTGAAAGAGAACTCTAACGTAAAGATGTTGGATGTGAGTTATAATTTATTGAAGAGCATCGATGAAACTTCATTGCCGACAAGCGTCGAAAATATTTATTTAAACAATAACGAAATTAGTGCGATAAAGCCCGGAACGTTTGTGAATAAAAACAATTTAGTTAAAGTTGTGCTCGTGGATAATTTAATTAAATCGCTTGAAATCGGAGCGCTCGCGATCTCCAGTGTGCCGGAAGACCGAGATATTGCCGAGTTTTATCTGAGCGGGAATCCGATCTACTGCGACTGCAACATGGAGTGGCTGCAAAGGATCAATCAGCTGAGCAACCTGAGGCAGTACCCAAGGGTGGCCGACTTGGAGTCCATCCGATGCACGCTGGCTCACAGCAAGGCGAAGGCGAACGTCCCGCTGCTCGAGGTGCGCACCTCCGAGTTCCTCTGCCAGTACGAGGCGCACTGCTTCGCGCTCTGCCACTGCTGCGACTTCGACGCCTGCGACTGCGAGATGACCTGCCCCGACCGCTGCTCGTGCTATCACGACCTCACCTGGAATTCGAACGTCGTCGACTGCTCCAACGCCCAATACACCCGAGTGCCGGAACGAATTCCGATGGACGCGACCGCCATATACCTCGACGGCAATAATTTCAAAGATCTCGCCAATCACGTTTTCATCGGCAAAAAGAAGCTTCAAGTGTTGTTCTTGAATAACAGTAACATCGACACCGTGCAGAATCGTACTTTCACCGGCATCGAGTCGCTGCGCATTCTACATTTGGAGAACAACAACCTCGAGCGCTTCGCCGGCAGCGAATTCTCCAAATTGAGAAACCTAAACGAGCTTCATTTGGAGAATAATAAGCTGAAAGTTATACAGAATAATACTTTTAGCAATTTACCTTCTCTCGAAATTTTAAAGTTGGATAATAACGGCGTCGTTGATTTTTTACCTTGGAAGGTGTTGAACGATGAGTCGCCTCAGGCGAAGATTTCTATCGAGGGAAATAATTGGCTGTGCGATTGTCGGAGTGTAATTCAATTGGAGCAGTGGCTCATCGATCGAGGTGACGACGCCGATAAAGTCTTGTGCTATTTTTCTCAAGGGCTGCCTCTTAATAAGACGGTCGCTTCCGTCGCCAAGGAGTGCTTGAAAGAGATCGATCAAACGACCGTGGATTCTGTGACGCTGAAGCATTTATTTCTCGATTCGTCGACTTTGACCGAGAACTACATTCCGTATATTGCAGTGGTCGCGATTTTGGCGGTGGTGATTCTTCTTTCGGTGGCGCTGTTGTTTATGTTTCGAGAAGAATTTAAATTGTGGTTGCATTCTAAGTACGGGGTGAGACTGTTGAGCTGTTCGTCGAAGGAGCCCACTGACAGTAAAGAGTGCAGTTATGACGCTTTCGTGGTGTACAGTTTGAGGGATGATGATTTCGTATCGAGGGCCGTCGCTCGCGAGTTAGAGGTGAGCGGGCGATCGCTTTGTTTGCAGCACAGAGATTTGCAAGTGACAGACCGCCGACTGGGAGATAGCATAGTCGGCGCGGTGGATAGCTCCAGTCGACTGATAATCGTGCTGTCGATCAGTTTCCTGCAGAACGAATGGTTCAACCCGGAGATCAAAGCGGCGATCGAGAGCGGCATAAACGCGATCAACGTGAGGTATCGGCGGCAGAAGATCATCTTTCTCGTGACGACGGATCTGAGCGCCATCAATATCGAGCCGGACTTGAAAGTGCTGCTGAAGACGTGCACGGTGATAGTGTGGGGGGAGAGGAACTGCTGGGAGAAGTTAAATTTTCGGTTGCCCGACGCGAGTGCGACCTTGCCGAATCGAACATTTAACACCGGCGAGGGCAAGGGGAATCTGACGAGGATGGAGGCGTTCGGCAAGCAGAGCAACCTACGGTACACGGCGCCGCCGAGCGCGCACGACTCGTGGTACCGCGGCGGCGCGGGCGTCGGCGCGCGCGGCGCCGCGAGCCCCGCGCACTCGGGCTACGCGAGCGCCGACGTGAGCGCGCGCAGCACGGAGGACGAGACGTGCTCGGTGGCCAGCAGCGAGGGTCGCGGCCCCAACGACAACGACGAGCGCCGCCACAGCTACATGAGCATCGAGAGCCGCCCCTGCGAGCAGCGGCCCCTCCGCTCCTTCCCCCTGCCGCCGCCGCCGCTTCCGCCCTGCTCCAACCCCCACAACCCTCACTTGATAACCCACAATATGGGCAGCTTCAGAGGGCCCCAAAACAAGACTTACTTCGTTTAATCAAAATAAATATCCTATAGCGTTTAAAACAAAGTGATATTAGTATTTCATTTTTGTAAATAGTTTTTTTTATACCGCATTTCTTTGTTTTTATTGTCAAAAATGGCCAGATCGTGTAAATAGTTTTACTTAAACGCCGACCGTTTTAACTAGTCAATAACTTAATAGGCGTTTAAAAGCGAATATATATCGATATGAAATGCAATGTGTAAAGTATTAATAGTGTAAGTACTTACCTATATCTATTAGTTATTTATTAATGCTTTAAAATTGGGCATCAACTATGCGTCTGAAAGAAGGAGTATATTTTTGTAGAAAACAATAAAAAAACATTTTATAAAATTACATAGTTTTTTATTGCGTAACCATTATCGTATATTAATATCGTACGATTAACAAAAGTCTCCGAGAGCCACGCCTCTGACATGTTGTATTTTAATTTAAAATTCCAAACGAATGGTCAGTTCTCTCTCTCCCCCTCGTTGATCAATCGCTTCGTCTCTCTCTGTGTGCATCAGCGCACGAAATCATAAATCATATTATTGAATGTAAACAGCATTTTAATTGCCTTTTAGGTCGAGCTGCATTTTTAGACGAAATATTCAAAGTGAAATATAGATATGCTTATGGGAAGAGAATTTCAACGATTAAATTCTAGTTTTTTCGATTTGTCAATAAATAGTACCCAAGTAGCTCACGTCGACAATAGAACAAAGTAAAAAAAGCGAAAAGAATTACAAATTGTATCGCGTTTCTATTCTGTGGGAAGATTACTTTTGTTGCAATGCTCATTTGACGCGGTCGCGTGTGTAAACATATGCGAATCTAAAGTAGGAATGGCATCCGCGCACAATGGAAGGGTAAAACGATATAAATCAAACCAACGCAAACAGAGATAACAAACTTGTGTATATTCTATAAAACGCCTGGAAGTAAATGGATACCTGCAAACACATCTGTTTTTGCTATATTATGGAGAAATATTTTTCAGGTAGATATGTTTGAATAAATAATGATCGATTCTTCTAGTCTGCTAGCGTCCTTTTGTTTTTTAGATATTTCTTGCGAAAATTGTTTAATTATTTATTTAACAAACTTGTTCAATATAAATAACCCTTACTTAATAGCAATCAAAAACTCTTCCCAAAAACAGGTCGCTACGGACTTCTTTTCACTATGTTCGAATATATAGTTTAAAACATATAGGTACACCATGCTCCTGTTGAAACCGATACAAGTCGCCTGTTAATTCTTTTGTTTTTTTTAGTTTTAAACAAGAGTACATTTTTTAAATGTACCTACAAAGTTTTTTTTAATTTCCTTCGTTTTTCAGGATATAAATAGGGTTAAAATTTTTGATATAATCTCTATGGACAAAATATCTTCTGAAAGCGAAATTCTTCTTTTTTCGAGAATTTGGACCATTTAAAGAGTAATTCTGTATGTGAAACTAAACAAGAAAAGTTTTTTATTGAATTTTATGCTGACGAAATGCTTTTATATGTATATTAGGAGATTTTTGGATCTAATCTATTAGGAGTATTCTACAAGAATAAGTCATATATAACTTTTTCCGCTTGGTTTCCAAGGAAAGCGTTTTTTATGTTCAGCTTTCGGATACTGTAAGCTAGATTTTTACTTACCTATTATAATATACTACTACTATTTCTTTATGTCTATTTTATGAATCAATCTTCAAACAGCCCCACTAGTTGGGACGCCATTTGTAGCGTTGATTTTTACTACTTCTTTATCTTTATTTCTATCTGTGAGTTATGATTTTATAATCTATTTCTCGATATGTTATGTTACGATGCTTTCAATGTCTATTGGCCCACCACATTGGGACGGCATATGTCAGAGAAGATTTTACTATATCTATTTCAATATGTTACCACCATACAACGACAGTGATAATATTACCTTCAAGAGGGATAGGCTTCCAATACCTTGCCTAATAATTTCCCTCTTTGTATTTACTTCCTCAATGAAACAAATCTTCTCCAATTAATAATCCATATATTAAACCAAAATGCATATATTAACAATTAAAATTATAAATTCTTCTATTTTAGTTTAAGTACTATTATTGTGAATTATATTTATAATAATGAGCGCCTAATTCACCACAAAATATTTACAATTTATTCTTTGAGTTATTTTCGATCGATTATTTGTCGATGACAACAATGGCTGCGTTCAGTCGATTGTTAATAAAATAATATTAATATTGATAATGCATGAGTTTAAATCTCCGTCGTGAAATTCGACAATTAGATTCTAATCCTTTATTTATTTAAATGTGTTCAATGTCAAATTATATTGAAACATGAATCGTAATGTTTACATACAACAATAAAATTACTTATAAACTAACACACTGTTAACTAGTCGATGGCGTTCCAGTGATATAATGAATTTAAATGACCGCAGTCGCTAATGACCGATATAAACTACGACCTGGTTACCATTCAGTCCACTGAATGTCCATATGGTTTTCGTTCTATTATTTCTATTAATACTATTCCCTCCCCGTTATCCTTGAAACCCCATCGATCAGTCAAAACAAAAAACCTTAATATAATCTACAATTTCCTTATCTTTAATCTTATTCTAACATTCAGTATATTTAACATTCGAATGTTTCCTTAACTAGTTTCCAAATTAAAAGCACATTATATAATGGCTGGTGTCTGAATCAACGGAGTTAGCAAAGGCTAACTCTCTTCCAAATTAAATAATAGTCTGACTAGAGGTTTACCTCGTAGAACTATCAACGACTATTTATATCAATCGATGTTAAATGCCTCATTTTTAGTTAACGTGCAAATATGTAGAAATCACGCATTTACGTTACTACTACTTATCATTTCTAATAATTTCCAACAAACCCCCCAAAACTCTAATATTTATAACCCCAAAAAATATACAACAATGACAATATTTGTTTGCTAGCTTCGGCCCAAATAATTAAATAACGCCAGCTTCGGCAAAATAAACTTACATATTTTTAGTACATCTTTGCCGACAATGACTCTCGGCTATACTTCCCGTATTTACAGCTGCATTCACATTATGCACTTATAACTAATGTCAATTTCTTCGATGCGTGTCGCTTTTCTAGAAATCTGCCATCACCAAGAAGAATGTCTCTTTAGAAACCTCAACCGCTTCGCTATCTTACTGCAATTTCAAGCCGTTACTGCATTCTCATCAATGTTTTTCCCTTATTTCGACGCTAATTTATACGCCTCCGAAGGACGTTCGCAATGTTGTGATCTCAATCTGACGTTTCAGTTTGATTCGTTCGCCATCTTGGATATAATTTTCGTATTGCCCCGACGAAATCTCGTACTTCTATTTTATATGAAATGTTGGATTTTTTTACATGCCAACCCGCGTAGCTCTCTCGATTCACATTTTTAGCACTGGATTTCTATTATTTGTTCGTTTTTTAGTGTCCTTGTAAAAAGCGCATCAATGGCGATTGCGATAAAGCGTTTCTGTGATGTACGATCTGCACACTTTATACGAATTTAAATGAACTGGGCACTAAAATGCTTCACAGCATCTCAGTGCCCTTATTTTAAACTGTTTATTCTTACATCTGAGCACCAAAATATACTTTTCTTTCCCAAACTTTCGCAGCTTTAGAGCGTGCAACTAAAATTTCTTAATGGATGCCGGAAGCAACACGTCCATCCCTTTTATAACACCCTTATCGATGTGACCTTTTTTTGATAATTTAACCCACAACTATTGACTAATCAATCATAAAACGATCTGATTTATCTATTTTTTCGTTAAATAACGCTCTGCCACATTGCTAACAAACGAATTTCTTAACGATAATTCGTGCTTCTAATTCTACAAATGATTTTAAGTATTTATTTTACGTATTATGAGAAATTGATGTTTCATATTCGGCGGGAAATCATCATACTTTGACTTAACCTTGCCGCCTTTCTTGCGCGTCGTTTCCGCTTTCACATTTGAAAGCGAAATAATATAACTATTTTATTTCAATTTTATTTATTGATAGTATTTTTATCTAGTAATTCCTCTATTTTAATTACGTGTTTCTAAATTTCCTCATTTTAACTATTAAATTTTATTTTGACTGGCAATTATTTGGTGAAAAATTCTTTGGACATCATCGATTCGGCTTTCTTCCATCGATGTCGATTATGTTTTCCAATTTCTCTTAATAATAAATTAAATGTTCTTCAAATGACTTTATCAATATTGCTATTAATTCTCCCATAATTCCTACTATTTAATGAACCCCTTTTTATATTTCTTTGAAAAACCAATCGGTCGACTTTTTTAAGACCATAAACATGCTTCTATTGTCTATTTGTCAATTATTGATATTTACGTCGATTTTTCGTAAAAATCTCAAAATATGCTAATTTCTTGCCAAATATTCCTGATTGTCTATATTTAAAACCCCTAATAATGTCCTTAACTCTCAAAAACTACTCAAACCCTTTTATTTATGTGACTCTGGCACTGCGCTCTATAGTTTAGCAACGGCCCTTCTTTCATCTGTCAGTTTTTAGTTCCTAATTAAATCGCTAGATGTCACTATGATCTTTTTCAAGTACAATTTAATTTTAAATTCGATTAATCTATTTTCGGTTAGCTTAGAGCTGCTAAGCGATCATGTGATGATTTTCAGATCATTACAATACCCCCTCCCAAAATCTCTGCTTGCCCTCAAGCAATCATATCACATATCTTTCGTGTTATCTGTTTAATCTCCAACCGCTTATTCATGATGTTTGTAATATAATATTAATGTTAATAATTTTATAGAAATAACTATGTAACTCCTACGATATGTTTGTACTATAATGTCAATGATAATATTTTACGTTTAATTCACGTACCTTTACGATATGTTTTGTACTATAATGTCAATGATAATATTTTACGTTTAATTCACGTACCTTTACGATATGTTTTGTACTATAATGTCAATGAAAATAAGTTTACGTTTAATTCACGTACCTTTACGATACGTTTTGTACTATAATGTTATGATAATATTTTACTTTTAATTCACGTACCCTTACGATATGTTTTGTGCTATATGTTAATTATAATATTTTACGTTTAATTCACGTACCTTTACTATATATTTTGTACTATAACGTTATGATAATATTTTACTTTTAATTCTCGTACCCTTACGATATGTTTTGTGGCTTGCCTTCCCTCTTCAAGTCTATAATTTCTATCTTGTTGCCATATAATACCAATCTCCTAACCCAGATCTTTTAATGATAATAATTTTTAATATAATTTCTAACTTTTTCCTCTATATCTCACCTCAATAATATCATACCTATAATAATGAAGATTCCAACTCTCCTGTTGCAATTTTTAATATTTATTTAATATATTTAATATATTCCAACTTCACCTTCTCTCTTTCGCTTCAACATGCGTCCGCTCAATTAGGAAATAAACCCGAGTCCTCGACCATGTCTCCACCTACTTGCTCTGTTCTATCGACCAATCTATAAATAATCTCAATACATTAACATAATAATTATAATATTTCTCTCCGTTGCAAAATTTAAATTGTTTCCGTCTATTTATTCTCCGTTCACCCACTCCGCTCAATTAGGATTTAACCCGAGTCCTCGATGGTGAACATTTTAACTGTCTACTCTTCAAAAAAATATAGTTTGAATATGCCTAAGTCAGAACAACGCACTCGAACAGGCTCTGGTCGTCCCTTAATGTTCTAGATTCTTTTAAAATCGTGACATTGTCCCAACCAGTCGCATAGTAAGTTTTTATTTAATATAGTATGCTATTTCACGCTGGGCTTGTCCTTCTGCTATTTACTTAGACACAATCTCAAGTTAGATAACCTGACGATTGTTAATAGGTTCTTCACTAGTCTATTGTTTGTGATTTTAACGTACACTGTAAATGGTTTCTAACTCTCATTCGTTATTTCAGAATTTGGAAACTGAATTTATCCTTTCACCGCCTTGCATACCTCCCACGTTCACAGCGCCTTTCATTCTATCTTCATACCAAAATCAATCCCCTCCTTCATCACAACTTATGTTGGTTTACTAATTAACAAATGTATTTATCGTCCTTCTTCTCTCACCCTCCTGGATCGCTACTATTTATCTCCTTCATAACATAAACTAAATCAATATCCGGCCTATTCTAATTTCGCAACACCATAATAACCCCCTTGGTGCATGTAACCATAATGCCACCTTAATAATAATAATCCCATTGGGTATCTGAGCTCCTCTCTGTCGAATCTAGACCATATCCGACTCTGGGTGTCAACTCGTCCAAAAGCGTAGACCTGATCAGGGTCACGCGTTGAGGTGCGACCTCAACCTTGCCGAGACCTCCATATATACTCCCTCGCAAGTTACCAAATACAAAACAAACCCATGGACCCGAGCAGTGGCTCCAACTCCGAAGACCGCCCACTTCAGATAAAAATTCCCATAATATTATAGTCGCTCTAAAAATTAGCGCTATTTTTCGATTCTAAATTCTTCATCCCGCTCTAAATAGCGAGACGTCGACAATACCACCAAACATTCTATACTAAATAACAATATTCTACGACTCTTCATTCATCTTATAGTCGCTTCCTATATAGCACTATAACTCAATTCCTCAATATATAATATTTTATAATAATTATAATAATGATTTTAATCAGGCCCTATATAGTCTCAATAATATAACGATCAACCAACTTTATCAATAACAATAATCCATCGACTTTACTAATAATACTTTGGAATCTTCTCTCCAATATAATAATCGTATCCCGATACTGCTTTGCCATTTAGTTCTTACAAACAAAAAACTTATTACACTAATGAGATTCCTAATCGTGTTCGCTTGTATTTCTTCGCTTTAGGTAGGAATGATTGGACAACAAGTTGTAGGTGATTAGGATAGGATTTAGGATAAGATAGGATAGGATAGGAAAGGAATACTTGTTGCTTAAAACGAAGAGATTCAAACAACACAACGCTCTCCTTGTTATAACTCTTTTCCCAATTTTGCAAAACAATATCACTCCCTAGATACCCAAATGAAAAAAGAACTGTCAGCTTATTAACAATATTTTACAACTCAACGATTTCACGAGGTGCATTCTCTCATACATATAAGTATCAATGGATAATATGTTTAGTAAATGTAACTGTATGCTATATATATATACGCAAAAATAATGTGTGATTCTAATGTGATAAAAATTAAAACTATATGCTCAACTAAATGTGTAAACTAATATGTATTGTAATTAAAATTATTTCTGATTTATTGTATACTGCTTTTGGTGTATGGCATTAATGATTCGTTGCTATTAAGACTTTGGTAATGGAATAGAAATAAGGAATGTGATAGGATAAGTAGTGTATGATAGAATGGTAGGATAGGAATGGTGATAGGATGATGGATAGGATGATAGGATAGGATATCTAATCTATTACTAGTAAGGAACAGGAAAATGATATTATCTGTAATGTAATTTATAACTTGAAAAATGATGAAATCCTATGTTTGATATATCGTTTTAAAATAATTTATTATGTTGGTATAATAATAATACAATACATACACAAGAACACACACCCCGCTACAATCAATAACTCTGATATTCAAAATAATCTGCTGGTTATTCTCTCAATAAAATAATAATAACTGTAATGACAGTCAATATAATAATATTATAATGCTATGACAACCACAAAACATACCATCAAAAAAACCGTGAGTTTTTTTAATACTCCCAATAATTTATTTAGCTTCTATGACTAATCACTCAACCGATAAAACCGTAAGGTTCTTTAATCACCCCTTACTAATTTTTACCATATCTTTTATGTGGCATCGCCCTATGGCTTTACCTTCAAGTGTCTCCAAATCGTATGCGTTATCAGAAATCTTTTTAACTACTCTCGCCTGCACATACCGCGGCGCCAATTTATGCGTAAAAAATTCTATTTTGTTTGACTGAACCTGGTTCCTTCGCCATATTAAATCCCCAGCTTTATAACTCACGCGCTTCCTGCGCAGATTATATCTTTCTGCATTTCTTTTAAAATTGTCCAACAATCTATTCTCGACGACCTGATATATCTGCTCCATACCTCTAATATGCTGTATTCTTTGGCTAGAATCTGCTACTTCTATATCCTTCGCGTTTGGAGGAACATAACTATTAATTCCATGTAATTTCCCGTCAATATATAGATCCCTCCCAAACATGAGAAAATTAGGTGTGAAACCGGTACTCAAATTGATGTGATTATTCATGGCAAACTGTACTTTCTCAATATAATTAGACCACGTCCTTTGCTGCTCTCCTACTAAGATTCCTAAACTTATTTTCGCTACCTGATTATAACGTTCTACTGTATTGAATTGAGGCGTATAAAGACATGTATATACCCGAGGTATAGCAAACTTTTCGAAAAAAATCTTGAATGAATTTGAACGGAAATACTGAGCATTGTCCATAAGAACGGTAGCCGGTACTCCAAATTTCAGAAATATCTGATTCTCCAGTATCTTTTCTAAGACTTTCGATGTAACTGCTCTAATTGGAAATAGCCAAACGAATTTTGAGAATATGTCTACTACCGAAAAAATATAGCATTGACCGGACAAACTTCTTGGAAATGGACCAATTATATCTAAACTAAGGGCATTCATAGGTTCGTCCACCGATTTAGGAGCAGTCATCAAACCTTGTGGTTTCGTTGTAGCTATTTTATACGCTTTACATTTATTACATGAGTCGATATATTTCTTAACGTCCTCTCCCAAATAAGGCCAAAAGTAATCCTCCTGTAACTTTTTTATCGTTTTGTAAGCTCCAAAGTGGACTCCTAAGTATCCGTCATGTGTTTTTTCTATTGCCTCTTGCCTTTCATCCGGTTTCAGAATCAGCTTCCAAGATTTTCTACTCCCTAAACTTCGTCCTTTAACCGGCAAAAACCGATATATCCTGTCATCTACTCTTTTATAACCTTCAACTTCTAAATTCGAGCCTATAACCTGTTGCTCTAAATTACTATACCATTCTTCATTATTCTTAACATTTCTTATTTCCAGATTGCAGACCTCTTCAGACTCAATCCTTGACAACACGTCAGGAACTATATTCAATGAACCCTTTCGATAAATAATCTCAAAATCATACTGGGACAACAAACAACTCCAACGAGCCAAGCGTCCAGATGGATTTTCTAATGACTTTAACCATTTCAGACTACTATGGTCTGAGTAGACCTTGAAGTGGGCTCCGTCCAAATGATGTTTAAAATGTTGGACAGAACGTAAAACTGACAAAGGCTCCCGTTCTGTAACACTATAATTTCGCTCGACGCTCGAAAGACTACTGGAATAATATGCTATTGGGTGCTCCTTCTGATCGTCCTCTGCGATTTGAGCAAGCATGGAACCAACCGCTTTACCAGACGCATCACAATGCAAATAAAACGTCTTACTATAGTCCGGACACCTAATTACCGGTGCCTCTGTCAAGGCTTTCTTTAACCTCTCGAATGCCAATTGTGCCTCCGAATTCCATATTAATTTATGAACCTCTCCTTTTTTTCCACCGAACAATTTGTGAATTGGATCGGCAATGAACGCAAAATCCCGTATAAACCGACGATAATACGACGCCAATCCTATAAAACTCCTGGCTTCTTTGACAGTTTTCGGAACCGGAAAGTCCTTAATGCATTGAATTTTTTCAGGATCAGTAGATAATCCATGCTTATTTACCACATAACCCAAATATTTGATCTCAGGTTTACAAAATTCGCTCTTCTTCAGATTGATTGTCAATCCTGCTTGGTGCAAACGGTCTTTTACGATTCGCAGTAATTCAATATGCCGCTCGAAATCACAAGACACAACAACCAAATCATCAGCATAGCAGTATATTTCCCCTTCGTATTCCAATCCAAATATTTTATCCATCAAAGCCCCGAGCTCCTGCGTAGCATTACAAACACCAAACGGCATTCTCTGGAAGGAGAACATGCCTCTTCGTTCAACTACGAAAGCTGTTTTAGGTATAGATTCCTCGTCTAAAGGTATTTGCCAAAAAGCCTTTCCCAAATCTATTGAAGATAAATAATGGGCATCCCCTAAGTTATCCAGGATCCTCTGCGAAAAAGCCACCGGATAGTGATCCTTCACCGTTACAGCGTTTAGTTTCCTAGAATCCAGACATACTCTCATGGTACCATCTTTCTTTTGAACTGTAACAAGTGGACTACTCCAATCAGATCTTATCGGTCTTATCACTCCCAGCTCCAACATCCTATCGATTTCTTTATTTAACAGCTCCTGCTTATACGGAGACAATCTATACGGCTTCTGTCGTACTGGTTCACCTTTAGTGACTATTTTATGTTTGACCAAGTGCGTCAGACCTAAACCTTTTCGCTCAATGGATATATCCTCAAACTCCTTCCTTATCGCATTCAAAATCCCAGTCTGTCCTTCACTCAAATCCGTCTCTTCTAAAATGTGCTTATCTATCAACATCGTTCGATATATAGCAGCACAGTGAATAAATTTCGCATCTGTCTGTCCAAATCGGAAATTTATTTCTACATTAAATGTCTTCAAAAAATCTATACCCAAAATCAATCCCTCTGAAATACTCGAACTAAGTATGTATTTTAAACGTCGACAAATGTTCTCATATTTGGTATCTATATCCAATTCTCCTATAATATTCTGTATCGTACCATCAGCCGACATCAGTTGTATATTATTGCATTTGTTATTAAACGCAAAGTCCTGAAATAATGTTATATATTTTCTCCCTATTATATTAACAGAAGATCCTGTATCTACCAATGCTTTTAATTTAAAATTATTTAACCTTACATAAATATAAGGTCTCTGATCCATATCATTACTATTTAGGGTATTATTAAAAATGCGAACCGACGACCCCCTCCCAGCCATCGAGTTCTCTATTCGTTTCCCTGACTCCGTGATCCATGAGCTATTTCAGGGTCTCCAGATTCCCTATTCCGTCGGACGTCCCCTGTTTTATTATCAACGATCTCGCTATTCTTCACGCAGCCAGTACATTCCCTAATGGTAAACCCTTCTAACCTGCATCCGAAACAGATTTTACCGAGAATATTAGGACAAAACTTAAAATGATGCCCTACTTCCTGACATTTAAGGCACTTCCTGTGACTCTGGTTTCCAGGCCCAGTCAAATCAGAATAATTCAATCTCCCCGTATTAAACGCATTTACAGTATATCCACGTCCGCGTCCCCTATATCCAGTGAAACCTCCCCGATTATTATTCCTATTATACACTATACTCTCCTTTGATACTGTCGCGACTGTTTTATTTTGAAAATGTTTGAAAGGTTTTGCAGTCGTTTCCTTTTCTAAATATTGTTCGAAGTTCATGGCATATTTAACTAATTCTTCTATTGTCGTTAAGATTTGAGAGCCTAGAATAGGTTTGTACCTATCCGCAATATTAATTTTAAGAATCTCCAATAACATTGACTCCCCAATTTGCTCTTTTAACCCTTCAGGCCTGGGCCCCTCAGCCGATTGAAAAATTGATGTCCCAAAATTTTTTAGTAAAAATTAGTAAAAAAATTGAATTATAACACTGTCTCACCAAAACATTAATTACTGCCAAACCACTGTATCCATAATTAAAATAAAACATATTAAAATAATAAAACATAATAAAATAAAACAAATTAAATTAAAATAAAATTAAAACGGGGCCGTCACTCTGAATCGTTTTGTGGCCGATATCGGCCAATCGAGGCCTGAGGGGTTAAAAGGGCATTCAAACCCCGAACTTCAGTTATGAATTCCTGAATATTCTGCGACGGCTTTTGTTTCAAATTGCGTATCTGACTATCAATTTTAATTTGATAATTGATTGGTTCAAAACGCTCTACTAATTTCGCCTTTAACTGCGACCAAGTCAAATCATTCGTCCTAATTGACCTAAACCATTTCAGGGCTGCTCCACTCAACAATTCAGTAAACGATTGTATGAGCTCCTCACTGTTTGCACGACGCGATCGTAGTCTATCCTCACATGATTCTATAAACTCTAAGACAGAATGTTCCCCTGAAAAACGTAGACCCCATTTATATATGTCATTGTACCCCGATTGCACAGGTTCGAAACGTGGTTTTATAGATTTCCTCTTCGCATCTCTTCCTATTTCTAATTGCGACAATTTTCTTTCTAACTCTTGAATCTTATCCGCCATTTGCTCCCTTTCCCTATCCAAAAACATTTTATTTTCCTGGTCTACATCCAGGTTCCATTGAGACACAGTGTTATAAAAATCTTCTTTCTGCCTAATTCCGAATAATGGTTCCACACGTCCCTGAGATATATCTCTCTCCAGCCTTCGTTTTTTCGATGACGAAGCTGTTTGAGACATTATGATGTCTATGTCTATTCTTAATTTATTTGTCGTATTTAATTTATTTTATTTTAATTTAAAATAATTTAATTTATTTATTTTATTTTTTGTTATTTGATTCAAAATAAATTTAATTTATTTTATTTTTATCCAAACGAATTTATTTTATTTTATTTTATTATTGATTAAACGAATTTAATAAATTTATTTTATTTTGATTCAAAACTAATTCAATTTATTTTATTTTTAATTAAACGAATTTAATTTATTTTATTTTATCCAAAGCAAAAGGTTGACGATTGCTATCGTGCCAAAGGTTATTATCCGCGGCGTCCTGATTACAATTATTTTAATTTATTTTAATTTCAGCCTAATTTTAATAAAATTAATTACCAATCAAATTTGTTTATTTTTATTTTAAACTATTTTTATTCCCGAGGTACTATTTTAATCGTTGATTTAATTACGACGAATGCAGTCAACATGTGTACATAATGTACAATAACGTTAAATTATGTATATAGGCAGATTTCCAGAAACAACACACATATACAATATATCAACAATTCGCAATGCTAAATATACAGTTATATCACACGATTCATGTTTCTATATTTTTTATTTATTAAATGCCCAAATTACGATCGATCGAAAATAATTTACTATTTATTTTATTTAGAATCTATCAAGGCCCCACGTTGGGCGCCATTTGTAAGCTAGATTTTTACTTACCTATTATAATATACTACTACTATTTCTTTATGTCTATTTTATGAATCAATCTTCAAACAGCCCCACTAGTTGGGACGCCATTTGTAGCGTTGATTTTTACTACTTCTTTATCTTTATTTCTATCTGTGAGTTATGATTTTATAATCTATTTCTCGATATGTTATGTTACGATGCTTTCAATGTCTATTGGCCCACCACATTGGGACGGCATATGTCAGAGAAGATTTTACTATATCTATTTCAATATGTTACCACCATACAACGACAGTGATAATATTACCTTCAAGAGGGATAGGCTTCCAATACCTTGCCTAATAATTTCCCTCTTTGTATTTACTTCCTCAATGAAACAAATCTTCTCCAATTAATAATCCATATATTAAACCAAAATGCATATATTAACAATTAAAATTATAAATTCTTCTATTTTAGTTTAAGTACTATTATTGTGAATTATATTTATAATAATGAGCGCCTAATTCACCACAAAATATTTACAATTTATTCTTTGAGTTATTTTCGATCGATTATTTGTCGATGACAACAATGGCTGCGTTCAGTCGATTGTTAATAAAATAATATTAATATTGATAATGCATGAGTTTAAATCTCCGTCGTGAAATTCGACAATTAGATTCTAATCCTTTATTTATTTAAATGTGTTCAATGTCAAATTATATTGAAACATGAATCGTAATGTTTACATACAACAATAAAATTACTTATAAACTAACACACTGTTAACTAGTCGATGGCGTTCCAGTGATATAATGAATTTAAATGACCGCAGTCGCTAATGACCGATATAAACTACGACCTGGTTACCATTCAGTCCACTGAATGTCCATATGGTTTTCGTTCTATTATTTCTATTAATACTATTCCCTCCCCGTTATCCTTGAAACCCCATCGATCAGTCAAAACAAAAAACCTTAATATAATCTACAATTTCCTTATCTTTAATCTTATTCTAACATTCAGTATATTTAACATTCGAATGTTTCCTTAACTAGTTTCCAAATTAAAAGCACATTATATAATGGCTGGTGTCTGAATCAACGGAGTTAGCAAAGGCTAACTCTCTTCCAAATTAAATAATAGTCTGACTAGAGGTTTACCTCGTAGAACTATCAACGACTATTTATATCAATCGATGTTAAATGCCTCATTTTTAGTTAACGTGCAAATATGTAGAAATCACGCATTTACGTTACTACTACTTATCATTTCTAATAATTTCCAACAAACCCCCCAAAACTCTAATATTTATAACCCCAAAAAATATACAACAATGACAATATTTGTTTGCTAGCTTCGGCCCAAATAATTAAATAACGCCAGCTTCGGCAAAATAAACTTACATATTTTTAGTACATCTTTGCCGACAATGACTCTCGGCTATACTTCCCGTATTTACAGCTGCATTCACATTATGCACTTATAACTAATGTCAATTTCTTCGATGCGTGTCGCTTTTCTAGAAATCTGCCATCACCAAGAAGAATGTCTCTTTAGAAACCTCAACCGCTTCGCTATCTTACTGCAATTTCAAGCCGTTACTGCATTCTCATCAATGTTTTTCCCTTATTTCGACGCTAATTTATACACCTCCGAAGGACGTTCGCAATGTTGTGATCTCAATCTGACGTTTCAGTTTGATTCGTTCGCCATCTTGGATATAATTTTCGTATTGCCCCGACGAAATCTCGTACTTCTATTTTATATGAAATGTTGGATTTTTTTACATGCCAACCCGCGTAGCTCTCTCGATTCACATTTTTAGCACTGGATTTCTATTATTTGTTCGTTTTTTAGTGTCCTTGTAAAAAGCGCATCAATGGCGATTGCGATAAAGCGTTTCTGTGATGTACGATCTGCACACTTTATACGAATTTAAATGAACTGGGCACTAAAATGCTTCACAGCATCTCAGTGCCCTTATTTTAAACTGTTTATTCTTACATCTGAGCACCAAAATATACTTTTCTTTCCCAAACTTTCGCAGCTTTAGAGCGTGCAACTAAAATTTCTTAATGGATGCCGGAAGCAACACGTCCATCCCTTTTATAACACCCTTATCGATGTGACCTTTTTTTGATAATTTAACCCACAACTATTGACTAATCAATCATAAAACGATCTGATTTATCTATTTTTTCGTTAAATAACGCTCTGCCACATTGCTAACAAACGAATTTCTTAACGATAATTCGTGCTTCTAATTCTACAAATGATTTTAAGTATTTATTTTACGTATTATGAGAAATTGATGTTTCATATTCGGCGGGAAATCATCATACTTTGACTTAACCTTGCCGCCTTTCTTGCGCGTCGTTTCCGCTTTCACATTTGAAAGCGAAATAATATAACTATTTTATTTCAATTTTATTTATTGATAGTATTTTTATCTAGTAATTCCTCTATTTTAATTACGTGTTTCTAAATTTCCTCATTTTAACTATTAAATTTTATTTTGACTGGCAATTATTTGGTGAAAAATTCTTTGGACATCATCGATTCGGCTTTCTTCCATCGATGTCGATTATGTTTTCCAATTTCTCTTAATAATAAATTAAATGTTCTTCAAATGACTTTATCAATATTGCTATTAATTCTCCCATAATTCCTACTATTTAATGAACCCCTTTTTATATTTCTTTGAAAAACCAATCGGTCGACTTTTTTAAGACCATAAACATGCTTCTATTGTCTATTTGTCAATTATTGATATTTACGTCGATTTTTCGTAAAAATCTCAAAATATGCTAATTTCTTGCCAAATATTCCTGATTGTCTATATTTAAAACCCCTAATAATGTCCTTAACTCTCAAAAACTACTCAAACCCTTTTATTTATGTGACTCTGGCACTGCGCTCTATAGTTTAGCAACGGCCCTTCTTTCATCTGTCAGTTTTTAGTTCCTAATTAAATCGCTAGATGTCACTATGATCTTTTTCAAGTACAATTTAATTTTAAATTCGATTAATCTATTTTCGGTTAGCTTAGAGCTGCTAAGCGATCATGTGATGATTTTCAGATCATTACAATACTCAGATTTTTATTTCTCAGTAACAAAGGCCTATATCAAAAATGTTTTAGATGACCTTCGGGGCAGTTTTGTAAGTAGAATAATTCATTGAATAAAAAATCTGTATTATTTATATCCAAAACCAAGTTTTTCCAAAAAAAGTCATTTAAAAAAAATCTTGTTTTTTTCGCATACAGAATTATCCATTAAAAGATTTATCTTGCTGTTTCGAACACAATATTATTTTTTTTTATTATCCATGTATAGAAATATTAGCACTAGGAAGCAGAATGTGTTTTTTAAGTATACGATTATGAAAAAATATGGTCATAAAGGGTAGATTTTTAGTTCAGTTGGTAAAACGTGACTATTTTCTAGACTTTATTTGTTTGCTTATGTGCACAGTTTGCAACAAGCGGGACACAAATCATAGGTAATATCTACACTTTAACAAGGGATAATAACTTTAAAATTAATAAACTCACGGCAAGATATATCACGTTTATATGTAATAATCGTTCACATGTCGCCCAACTAAGTGATAACTTGCTCCAGGGCAAACATTTTCAAAATAGTAAGAAGAAGGCCAAATGTCACATGTTTAAAGGTAGACAAACTACACATGTTTACAAAAACAAAAAGATAAAAAAGTTTAAGTAGACCAAAACAATTTTAAATGGCAATTTTATATTAACTTTATATTTAATATATATTTAATTTAATCTATATTTAATATATATTTAATAACAATTTTATATTTAATTTTATATAAACGAATAACCATCAAAATCAGAAAACGCAAACATTATGATTATTGAAATTAATAGATGACAAAATACACTTCATCTATGCATACTAATAATTCATATAATAATATCAGATATAAATAAAATTGTAAGTTTTATTTTTTTTTTTAAAGTCACAGAACAACATCCTTCCTTTATTGTATACCTGTATCTCATATAAATCACCATGCAAAAGTAATGTACTTACATTTTAAATTAGAGAAATCGACCGTATAGTTAGTTGACGATACCTGTAAACCCGTATTAAAACTAAACTCTGCCCCACAGCTAAATATTTTAATAAGGGCAGTGTTAGGTACCAACATCGCTTTAGTGAGATAAATCAAAGCGCCATAAGCCAAATGAAAAGAAGTACCGCACAGGGGTAGGGATGCCCCGGCGCATAAACTGCGAGGATTTAAAACGTATCTCCAGTACAAACAGCCTTTTTTGTTAACTCCTGCCCGGGCCCGCGCCGCGTCTCGCTTTTTTTCATTTTCAAACATATGCCCTTCTCTCCCTTTTGTACGAAACCACTCTCGGTTGAACCCCATTGACTTTATATCGTGCTCTCCACGTATCATCCTTTTTACGGCTCGGCCCCGGGCAGCCATATTGTAAACATTTCGGAATTGAAATTTATGCCCTTTTCATTATGTCGAAAATGTATTTCGGTAACGAGTTATAGGGATCGGACCGTCATAATTAAAGACGCTTTTTACCTTCCTAACGAACGAACCCGCGTCCTTTTTCATATACCTACATGCATAATACCCGCACAAGAATTGGGCCTCGTTATCGCTTCGCAACTGTTCCGATTTCATAATGTGTTACACAAATCTTTTGTTTCTGACCTTAGCACGAATACATTGTTCCATTTATTTATTTTATACATATTACAAACAGTAATCTTACAACAACAGTATGCCCATGCCGTTGGCCTCCAATGTTCGAATAACTGGACAACAGCGAATTTTCATGTAATAGCGATATCCACTTCGTTGTAACTCGCCAATAGATAGCGCTGCAGCATATCAATGTATATACCGTTCAACCGATCTCCATGAAAATTGGTATACATTGGTATTTGAGAACGGATATGAAACGGACAACACCGGGTAATACCACTAGTATATACTATGTTTCGAGCATCTACTTGAAATAAACAAATAATCTTAAGTGTGTTGAAATATTTCGAAATGCAATGGCCTAATTTTAGCAAAACCGATAATACAAAAAAATATGAAAAATAAATTGATATAATTAAAAAAAAACGCTTTGTTATATCTCAATTTGTTTGCAGTGGTAATTTTTATAATAATTAATTATATATGATTATTCATATTTGTAAGGTTTCAGATAGATTATTCGTCCAAACAGGTAAATGTTTAAATTTGCATCATTTATATTGAAAAGGATAAGAACAATAATTTTCGGTTCTCCTTTCTGAAGAGAGAAAAAAATAAGTGTTTCTTAGAATGTCTTTATATGAAACAAAAACAGATACAGACAGAAGCAGAGTGTTTCGAGGTGAGAAACAATGAGTGTTTGGTTTACAGGAATGGCAAATAAAATAAAAATAATAAGTGAACCTTTTTTACAACCTTGCAATGTTTGTTAGTTAGTTTGGCAGTTTGTTAGCACACATATTGCAAGCTAAATTAGTACCACTTCCTCTTATCCTATGAAAGTGAAATTTAACATATTGGTTCAGTTCCGATGATAATTTTATGGGGAGCATGACCAGATTCTATCGCCTGCCGACGAGGATACTCTTCCACGGTCAACTTCACAGACACACAATTTTGTATATGCATTCAATTATGATTGGCTGTTCTAAATTTCACCATGATATGGCTGCTGCACCCAGGATTGGCTCCTGACGAGGGGACTCCTCAACGGTCAACTGCACAGAAACGAAATTTTGTAATCGCATTCAATTATGATAGCTCGTTCTAAGTTTCACGCGTGTTGCTGCACACAATGTTGGTTTCCGACGAAGAGACTCCCAACGGTCGATATCCCGTTCTAAGTTTTACTATGACATAGCTGATGCACCCAGCGTTGGCTCAGGACAGGGAATTTTAATGAAAGTTTGTTTTTTAAAGTGTGATTTTACTATTAACGTATTTAATCAAAATTCAACCATTTTTCAGAGTGACTTAATCATCAGTGAATTACCTTCACTAAAAATTAAGTCGAGAGACAATACTAAAATATCTTCTTATGACCTCGTCAAAAATGCATTAATCCAAAAAAACCATATTCCCGATACTACCGCAAATCAAATAAAACAGCGCAATAGTATGCAAAAGTAACAATTTTAGTCCATTTAGCAGAAATCGCTAAACGCACTAGAATTTAATAAAGATACACCAATTTGCTTATCTTGTAAACATTGGCTCTATTGAGGTCTAATCTTATCAAAATCTGTAAAAGCACGTAAAACCAACCATTTCGGCTAACAGTATCTGATTTTAATAAAAAAACGTTTTAATTAAATGAGAGTTCTTGTTTTCGGATTCATGGTTGGAATTTACAACAAGTCGTAGACAATAACTTTAACATATTTAGATTTATTACAATTATAGTTTTTCGCGGTCTATCGTGTTTCTCTGATACCGTCTGCTCATCTATTCTGAAACATTAGCAGTTATTGAACTTTAGTGCTTTTTAAACTATATGTCGATTACTGTATACTATATACAAAACTTTAGGACCATATACAAGGAGCTCATTAGATTTTTGATGTTAAAGATGTAGAAAAGTGGGATTAAATAAGTTCTAATATTGTTGAGGTTAATTCGCTACGATAAAAGAGAGTTGGCTTAAAAGAACTTTCCATGCATATTAAAAATACCAGATACTTCCATTTACAAACATTATGGTATCAGTAGGTACTTGCTTTTGCGTAATTTCCCGATACTACAATATTGAATTAATCAAGCACAGGTATAGATGGCTAACTGACTATACTGAAATATCTCCCAAATGATTTTCCAATAATAGGGTCATGATTTGCAGGTATTGCCGGCAGATAATTAGCGCCCGTGACAGCACAGGTATCTACACAAACCTAGACGCCGCCGGGTGCCAATTAGGTATGTATAGGTATGCCAGCAATGTCGTCAGGGAAGGTCCATTTATTATACCTGCTGTTAAGCAAAGGGCTAGTGCCTGATCCTATTAGGCAAAGGTTATATGCCTGTCGCAGCAGCAGTACCTACCTGTCATCTCTTTCTAATATATAAATATAATTATGCATTATCACTATCTCTTAATGTTATATCCACGCACCTCGTGTTACAATTCGCCGCGTAATTTTTTTCCCGGCTCAAAAACCGTCAAGGAAAGTATAATAAACGATTTTTTTTACGAGATGAAGACGGAAATATTTATTTTGATCAAACCTGAGAAGATTAAGACCATTTCCAGGTTAAAATCTGTCTGTGTGTCAGGGTGTGTGTATTGGTGCTATGGTCCTGTTTTCTGCGATCTGTGCGGTGTGAAAGCTCAAGCATGCTATACTCCACTCTCGGCTTATGGTATTTCGATTTGAAGCAACTCCTCAGACTCAAACACCATATAACATGTTTATATATATATTTTTGCTTATAGTCTCGCTGCTCCAACCCGTAGTAAATCCATTTTACCTGCCGTTCGAACCATCAATTTCGATTCTGCCGATTGAACAATTGGTCGCACTTCAAGAAGCCTTCTTTTTGGGATCGGCCAATAAATTTAAATCAAAATCCGGCTCATATGCATAGCAAACAGCCCGTACTTTAAACTTATATTCCAGTATTTTAATAAAGTAAAATATGAATATTTTTTATTTATTTGATTTTGGTTATTTTATTTTAATATCATTAAAGTGTGGTTTCCTGTATGTGCCAATAATTCATAGTGTGTCCTGAAAACCACGATAAGAGATATCCCGAGTATACCCCTAATTTGCAGCGTTTGTAGTTTTATAACATAGTTTTTGTCTATTTACACATTTGTAGTTTTGTCACATAGTCTGTGTCTATTTATACATTTGTTTTTTAATCTTCGTGTTTTTTTCTTTTATATAGGTTTTTGTACCAACAGCTGTAAATAAATATTTTTCAACTTTCAACCATGAAAATATTACACTAATGCTGATGGAACGTCTACATTAAAATAACACTAATACTGACGTCACGTACTGACGTCACGTCTGTGAGATACCTGTAAGGTTATATAGGATACACTGTTGTTGTAGCAAACCCACGAAACTTAGAACTGACATAAACATACACACTAACTAACTTTGAAAGATACTGGAAGGAATAAAACGATAACAAGTCAATATATTAAAAAGAATAAAAAACACGACTGCCGTTACAAACAGTCAATTACTGGTATTTATAATTATTTTATTACGGTTTTGTACGAAATATTTTTTTGTGTATTTATCCATATAGATACATATATATTTTTGGAATGTTCTTAATCAGACCTTTCATTTAGTAGAGCAATTTATTGACATTTGGAAATTTCGACAATTAGACAACTATTTACTTCATATTTTGATATTAAGGCACCCTATGGCACTCGAGATGACAGAACGGTCTAACAGTACCACATGCTTTTAAATCGGTTCAAGCGTTTAGAAGTTCTAGTGGAATAAAGAAACGGAAAACATACTTAGATGAACCCTGAACACATTACACTCCTTTTTTGTTGGGCAGTCGTGTAAAAAGAAAGGGACCAGAGAAATCGCGCGTTTTCGTTTGGCGGTTTCTCTCAGACCCTAACGTCAGTTGTTAAAGGTTAAAACATCAGTTTTCATTTTTATGGCATTCCTTGCTATTGATTGTTTTCTATACTTTCCTATACATTTTTAACCGATTCCAATGCCTGGGATAAATTTCGTGGATGGCTGCATATCGTTGTACGGCCATATAATGTGTAACAGCCGGATGTCGAGTGTCAGTGCGGAGACAGCGGGGTGTTCCTGCGCCTTAGTTCCGGGCGAAATCAGCCAATAAAAGTTCAGCGCGCATTGTGGCGATAATTCAAGGACCGCCTTCGAAAGCCAAAGGAAGCAGCTGCTCAAAAAGCCATTACGAGCCCCCCACAAAATGGCCACTATCTACATACAGAGCAATGCCCGTATACGCGGGAATAAAACAAAGATAATGTAAAAGTCTAGGAGGTCAACGCATGCAACGCAATGATAAATACAGGAGTTTAATCGGGAATTGCAAAAGATTTTAACAGAAAATTTATCGATACAAGCAAAAATATAAACAAACAGTTTTGGACATGTTTTTACTTTTATCTTTAGAATATAGGCGATTTTATTTTAAATGAGATTATGGTACATCAAAAGCTTAGTTGAAAATAATAAACACCTTTTTTGATTAAGGATTTGGTTACCGAGGAAAATCACGTTTAGTATATATAAGAGATTAGCTGTAGCATTAGATTAGTATATATATACCAATGTTTCTAAACTTTTTTAGATCGGGACCGCCTTTTAGGCGGTCGCGATCAAATAAAGAGACTTACGCGACCTCCTCCCCTCCCCTTCTTATACTGTTTTCTTTTCCACATCTATAACTGTAAGATTCCAATAAATATATTTTTTTAGTTTTTCTAAGAACAATAGCGAAAAATACAAATAATTTTTACCGGTTTTCACTTTCCAAGCTACCTAACTGTTTCCATCTTAGGTAACGTTTTATAAACGCAACAGCAAAACATATTAATAAATATGTTCCTCTTCCGAAGCCGAAAATGTTTACATATTAATATAAATCAAGATATTGTAATATTCTCGATTTTTATTTTAGATAGCCTGCTATCTCCGGAGGTCTCTTTCAACCAGTGGGTCTATTTTCAACCAGTTTCTGTTTGAAAATAATTGGTATAGGAGTACAATAGCTTAGCAATAGGATATACATTTTTCCTCGGTGATGAAGCCCTAAACCATAAAAAAGGTATTATTTTATACTCAGTTTTTAATCTATAGGTAATAAATTTCTGTAAAACCAATTTTCCAACTTTGGAATAAGTTTGTTTTTAAATTTTCTGTTGCATTTTGTATTATAAGTTATAATTTAAAATCTTTCCTAATTCTCGTTTAACGTCCTTTGAATATTGTGATAAGCTGCCTGCACTATTATTGCTCATACTCTTTCACGCGTGGGCCTAATCAAACCGAGTGGGCAAGGCAGTCCTTGAATTCTAATTAAAAAAGATTATTTAAAAAAAACGCGGTTTTGAAGCTTGATAAGGTTTGCTAGCAGAGCGTGTGATAATTGGTAAAGGCAAACTATTCGGTACTTTGCTATTTAATTGCCATTATTTCACACAGGCCACTAGGATAATTATAAAATCGGTTTGAGTTGGAATTCCAAATAAAATAAAATTTCAATTCAAGCTACGTTGTTCCTATTTCGAAATCAGTTTAGTGTTGAATATTTCAATGTCAATGCTCTATTATTTTCGTGTGTTTTACCATGGAAACGTTGTCATTATATAAAGATCCAAAATCCAATACTCGGACATCAACAACGACTATGCGGTCTTTGCTGTTGGGATAATATTGATTTGAGGGATATTTATCTCTCTTATAAATCAGCTGTTTTTTGTATTTTGCAGAATTTCATGCACTCACAAATAAAATACCGCGAATGATATAAAAACCCTACATATTAATACCGTTTCAATTTCTTGTTACATTAACCAACGTTTTATTTATCAAACCAACCGGAATAATTTGACATCGTTAGTACGAAAGACCTCGAATTCATTTCCCGTTCCACAAAAAATGTTCCTTCGAAATTACATCCCAGTTTAAGCACTCTGTCTCATACACAATTTTATATTTAGGTATCATATAAAATACATTAACTACATAGTAAATATATGAAAATGAAAAAAACACGACTGCCGTTATCAAAAGCGAACTACTATATTTATAATTATTTTTATTACGGTTTTTGTAACGAAATATTTGTGGTTTCTCTATTTATCCATATAAATACATACATATCATCGGAATGTACTCACTCAGAACTTTCATTTGACACAAACCACGATATATTGATGTAAATTTGTAGACATTTAGAGATTTGAACATTCAGACAGCTATTTACTTAATATTTGGACATTTAAGGTACTCTATGCTACTGGGGATGATACAACGATTCTAAAAATATCTCATATTTCTAAATCGGAGCAAGCTGTTAGAAGTTATGGTGGAATAAAGAAACGTAAAATATACGTAAATGAACTCTGAACACATTACACTCATTTTTTGTTGGACAGTCGTGTAAAGAGCCAGTGTTATGGGTTTCGTAAAGCATACCTACATTTTCCCTTAACTGATCGTAACAACAAAAGCTTAAAACGTTTCGGATCTGATCGGATCGGAAGAAATAGCATACTTTTCATTTGAGTTTGTGAGTTAGAATTTTAAAAATAACGTTAAAGTGAAAATTAACGTCCAATTTGTAATTAAGAGGCGTATATATAACCACGAGAGACAAAGTCAGGACAGGACATCCATACAAAAATGACTATTGAAGAGGCAGGAGAAATGAGAGGGCAGGACTGCATGCACTGCGGCGTCAACCATAAACCCTTTGCATTCGCAGCAGGTATAATAAATAGAGCATCCCCGACGACATTGCAGGTTTAGTTATAATAGGTAGATATACCTGTGCTGTCGCGGGCGCCAATTACCTACCTGCCGTACCTACGAAAAAAAACAATTTTGTTGGAAAATCATTACGGAGTTATATTAATTTTGTGGTTAGCGTATCTATACATTTGTTTGATTAATTCAGTATCGTGGCATCTGAAAACATGCAAAGGACGGTATCTACTTATACCGTTATGTATATTTACCTACCTGTCTGTTTTTTTTAATTCGTGGAAATATTTATGAGGTAATTCTCGTTATTACAGGGAATTAACCGACACATTACCACATATTTATATTATTTTGCCTACATTTTTAACATCAAAGCTCGTCATCTAATTCTAATCATCCCGTCTTAAACGGGTCTGAAGTTTTGTTTTATAATATTTCCAAATTTTTCATTGTTTGTTAGATAGCAGTGAGGATTTGTTAAGGCGCTTGCTTATACAAAAGCATTTCGAAACAAAACGTCAAGTAGGTAGTAATAAATGTAAGATGGGATGGTATAGAAAGCCCACGTGATTTTCGCAACCGCAACAATGCGTCGAGATTTAAAAGAATAAAATGTGAAGATTTTGCAAGCATCTATCTATATAAGAATGGAGATACCAGACGTTTACTTGACGCTAATGATTAATTATATCGGTAGAGGTACTTGATCCAATGTGCGCATTTTGGGATTACTGCGAAGAACTTACAAGTTATGGCTCTTAGCCATTATTAATGTATTTCTTCGTTTAAACTCCTTCCCCAATTACCTAGTCGATAAATTTTGAGTTTAAAATATTACATCTATTTATGTTTTTAGGAAAAACAAAATATTTTTTCGGCCTTTTGTCAGAATTTTCAACCACGTTAGTAGTAGATACATATGAATACAATTAAATTTCCAATTCCCTTATTTCGCTTGAAATTAATGGAAGCGAAACGAATTAATCACAACAGCGATTGAATTGTTTTTATGCAGGAATATTTTAGCAATATAAACTCTGAAACTTTCGCGGTTATTTGACATTTTAATTGAAAAAAAAGGATTCTTACCGCGTGGAATTAGACGATAGTTTTTCTCGATGTTTCGGTAATTTGCCGTATTCACTTGCCGTATGCACTTGCTGTCTTCAAAGAGTGCGACTGCCGCGAAAGCTGCAGTGCCGGACTTTGTCGAAACGTTTAGAAAAACTATCGCGTAGGTCCACGCGGTAAGAATCCGTTTTATTTCAATTAAAATATTTATCAGAAAAAATTGTTATATATGTGTTTATAATTTTATCGTCTGAATAATCACCACATCGTGCCATCTTTTCTCCTCGCAAGGCAATTACATACTTATATCCAAGACAGTTTATTAAATAAATACTTTATCAACCGCTTTCTTGCAAAGTTTTCAATCAACAGGAACCCCAATAAACTTTATAAAATACTTCTAAGGATATTAGAGATGCCATCTATTATAATTTTGAGAACATAATATAGCCAGTCAACGCCTTCGTTTTGACTGTCTAATTTCTAATTATCAAATACTAGTACTTTCATAACCACCATCGACATCACTCGGCTTTGATGAAATTTATATCACGCGCCCTTTTACATCATGTCACTCAGAATATGCCCCCACGAAAAGGTACCCTATCACTTTTTGATAAAAGAACAAAACGTACGTCAAACAGTCACGCATTGCGATAGCAGATGTGCACTTTCGCGATTGTGTTACAGCGGCGAGATTTAGCTACGGATCTTTTTTAGCCAAATCCGCGAGGGACGGTGATTAGGAGTGATTGTGGGCCCGGCCGCGCGCGCGGTGCAAAAATCCCGGGGTGAAAAGGCAGACGCGAATGCGGTGGGGTCGCCGGGGGAGACACGCGTCTCTGAGTGTATTTATAACAGATACGACACCACCGAGAACTGCTCTAATCTATAATCTCCTCCGTTCTCTGCGTTGTTCGAAAAATATCAAAGCACTCTCCTTGTTTAATAAACGGCCCGACCAGACTCGGAATAACTTTAAATTATGCACAGAAGTGTTAAAAATTAAAAACCTCAATAAACCTCTTAACCCTTTAAAATTCTTTACATTATTATTGTCATACATTATAATATATTTTATATTATTTATGTGTCTTGTAAACATAATCTCATGACATTTTATAATAATTTTATTTCTATGATTATGCTATTTCGATATTTTTAAAAATTAATTTAAGTTTAATTTAATATCAACTACATGTTTTATTCTTTATTAAATTTTTCTGTTTAGTTTTGATTCTATATGTGCGCGAATATAAACAAATTATCGCCATACATGAAGTCTATCATAGTACGGGCTACGGCCTAGTTGGATTCTGCAATGATAACAATATAAATGCATTTTTAAAATGAATACATTTTTAGTAAATTATTATTATCATTATTATTATTAAAATTATCTCTATATATTTAAAAACAGCCAATGATATTGTTCCATGATACCCTCCAATATGAAATATATAATCTCCAATCGTATTAAAATATTAAAATGGAGGTTCTGTTCTGTTATGGAGAGCCTCAAATGGACTAATTCGTTTTATTGGAGGTTATACATATTTGATCAAACTGCATAAAATGAAACGTAATGTTTTTATTTTGAAACACATCATGCAGATCCTTCAATATGCAGAACCTCCAACTTTGATGATCTGCTAATTCCCTTCAATGCCTGTTGTATAAGCTTAAATCGTACGCAATGATGATCCCAAAAATGATCAAAGAGTTGAAAACTATTTGTTTAAAGTAAACTTAAGCATGAGCTTGTCACGGACGCCATATTTAATGGTATAACTTTCGCTTAGTGTCGAATAACATATAAACTGGAATACAATATATACTATAATGTATAAAGTGTCTATACTTCTTCATACCTCATAGCAATAACTGATTATTAATAGAATTATTTATTGTTACTGGAATGATATAATTTTGATCATTATTTAAGATCGCGTTTATTGATTATTTCGATATCTTCCCATTTCGGAATGTCATTCAATTTCGGAGTATTTCTATATTTTTTATTGTACTATTTTTTATTGATCTCACTATTGATGTTATAATTTTAAATGCTTTTTGGTCCATATTATTTTGGGCTCGTGATTATATTTGTCTATTTCTCTTTGACTTTGTATTTTCTTTTTTGCTATTGCGTTTTAAATGATTACGTAATCACATTAAATTTTATATGTTTATTTTTTTTTAATGAATAAACGTATTACAATTTATTTAGGCAATTTAGAATTAAATAAATGATGTTTATGATTTTTCATTGTGCAAATATAACCAAAATATATTTTAAGTGAATGACATTTTTCAAACGCAATTGTTTAGAAGTGTGTATTTGCACATTGGCTATTTTATGACACAAGGACACGCTATAATTAAAAAAATCTAAAATATCGGATGATAAAGACATGACGCAACTATTGCATTACACGCTTCTTTCCTAACCTGTGGGTGGGGTGGAGGAGATGTTGTGGTTGAGTGTTTTAATGAGGCATTGTTGCGGGGAGCTCCCTCATGAACAACTCTCGAAATGTTTTCGAGTAAAGTTATGTTATGATTCTACAATATATATTCCTAAATACCTGTTTATATACAATAATGATAATTGTGCATAAGATACCAAATTAAATTCCACATACTTATATAATATACAAAAATTACAGGATAAAATACGAGATACAGAATTTAAAAAATCATCAATATAAAGTGCCTATGATACAAATCAATATAAAATATAGAAAAAATAAATTGAAAATCATTTCAGGTCTAGGAGATAGAATTGAATAATAAGGAGATAGAATTGAAGATCCAAATGTATATCAATTAGAACAAGTTAAAAAAAAACATTTAATAAATTATGTTTTTTATTGTGACCACATCCACAAATTAAGATTTTAAATAAAAAATAAAATTTGGTTGAATTTTTGAAGACAAGAAATTCAACCATGGCTCGAATCCTAGCTTTGTCAATTCCTCTGTTATTGTTTGGTATTGAATATCGCACTGTTTATGTTTATTGTATTTATGTTTGCTATAATTTGAGGGGTTAGCATTCACCAGCAAGACTTGAATTGTGTGTCCGTTTGGAAATCAGGATTTTCTTGATATTATTTCTATAGCGGCGAACGGGCGACATGCAAAGGGACCGGAATAACCGCATTTTGTTCGGTTTGCGCAATATGCCGTACACTAAATAATATTGAATGAATCACTGAGTATCTTTTCATGCAATTTATATAGATCTCTATCAAATTGATTTAATGTTCCAGTAAGACGTAAGTTTAATGCAATATTCATTCTATTAGTTATTTTCTTTTATTCCAGGTGGCTCAGTTTTTTATGGTGCTATCAGTCTGGTCGCAGTTTCGGTATACTGTGGTCTGGTGTATATGGTGTTGTATTTTGTTAGATTCCTTTATGGACAGATAGGAATCCCTTTTCAAGTCCGTTTATAATATTTCATAAAGCTCTTTTATGTATAGTTGTTAATCAAAATATGATTTACCTTTCGAAATACGATCAGATTTTTTGGTAAAAATGCAATTAAAAAATTCAAATCAATTTATTCATTTTCAATTCACATTTTTTTAGAATTTTAAATAGTCAAGACCTTACTAGGCGGCCGCCTGTTCTATGGTAGATAATTTATTTTCATCGTCAATATTTTAGAATTTGTTTTAACATCATCGTACTATAAAAATAATCTAATAGCCTACATAAAATTCAAAACAAAAAGTCATAAAAATATAAACTATCAGTAATAAGCAAAAAAACATATTAAAAAAACATCAAAAATAGTAAAAATATCCTTACAAATGTTAAATAATATATAAGGAATTGTCAAGAAAATTCCAGAGTTAATCAGTGTAATAAATGACAATAAAATAATAATCCTGAGAATAATTATGAGGATTAAAAAAATAAATATTAAATAAATAATAATAATACACACAGGAACCATATTATCATACACTACATTATTCTACCACTGAACCTAGGGGAAAGAAATCTATTTCTCTTTATACCTACGTATACCAATGTTTTCATTTTAATATTTAATTATCTAATAATATATTCAATGTCTGCAGTGGCACAGTTTTAAAGGTATTTAGTAAATCTCTTTTTAAATATGTGTGCAATTTGGATATTTTTAATATATAGTGGTAGGGTGTAGTACAATTTGGGAGCAAGATACGAGTAGCTGGATTAGCTGGATTGGCCAAAACCGGATCTCCTGAGAGGAATTTTAAGTTAGTTCCGCTTGATCTTCTCGTCACACGAGTCTGCTGGCTTTCCTGTTGGTTTCCTAACTCGCTCTGGAATGTATGGTAGACACTTTTTAGCATATTGAGATCTAGGATATTTCGCAAACTCCTGAAGTAATAGATGAGTTTCCTCAGTCTTACCGGAACATTCGTTAGATGATCCTCCCAGCGCAGTCTGTTGTCTAATAGTATGCCCAAGTACTTAATGGAGGACACCCTATCTACATTCATACACTGGTAATCTTGTGTTTTGATGCACGATGTGATAATATTATCAGTTTCGAAGTGAAACAATTAACATATAAACTAGTTAAATAATATGACAACTTAAAAACATACACATTTAAAATATCGCTCAATAAAAAACAAACATTCCATATCATCATCATTTTTTTGAGCTTCACGATAGAGGTGCCATATCCCAATATGGCACACCTATGCAGAGCATGTTTAGCGCTCTATCGTACCACCGCCTTTCTTGAGGTTCCTGTACAGCGCATGTGCTACTTTGCGTAATATGTCCACTCTCTGCTTACGTTTATCACGAAATTATGGAGACGTGCAGCGGATAGACAGAGGGCATTCGGAATGTAAAAATTTGCTTTACGCACTATAACCCGGGTGCCACTTGGTACGCTTTCCTGATATCTTTTCAGAGATCTAAGCATTATGACGTTACCGACCATATGCGTAATATAAATAGGGTTGTACACAGAAGAGTTGACAGTTGAGACGAGAATGGTTTGTACCATATCTCCATATCTCACCAAAAATATCTCGAAAGAATCTATGATCGATAAAGTCATACGTTCAATTTAATTTAATTTATTTACAGTTGTTTTTATGCAATAGTTTTCAGCGGAAGATACATACAGTGTCCACCTTATAGGAAGGTGAATTTCTCTTCTTCAGAGGCAGTCGTTTTTTAATATTTTGTTACTCGAGTCTGATAGGCTAGCAAATATTGCAGTCCCCCCAATGCCAAAACAAGTATAATGATGATATTTAAATGCTCCGTCCTAAGTGTATACAAGAGCCGCCTTAAAATGATAACTCATCGATATTGGGTGGATGAATGTTTTTCATGTGTTCAAGTAGGTAGGTACCTACCTATTTAAGTTTTAATGGAAAAGATTAATAATAATGTACGGTTCCATTAGTTTAAAAAAATAATAACTATTGCACTAATGTGTATACACCATGTTTCAGGAAAAGCTGCGTGAATTTGGAAAATCATATGAGAATTGAGAAAATGATATGGAAAAATATACCATCATGTCATGATATGATGATATATTTTTGTTTTTTTTTTAGATTAACCTACGCAAACTAAGATGAAAATGATTTACAACTTTCTTTATTCAGGATTTGCTACTGATAGAAAATACTAAATTGTAACAATTATAAACTGAATATAAAAAATATGAAATAAACAATGCTTATCCTCTTAAAAATGTAGTATATTTTCAACCTTCTTTTTTTTATTGAACTGTAATTAAAAATCTCCTAATATCGAAAAACATTTTTTTTTTCAAGAAAAAAATAGAGTAAAAATTACTTCATGAATCATTTCTCGAATGTACAACAGAGGAAAAACCATGTATATAACAACAAATAAATAACGTATAAATTTTATTGAAAGAAATATATAGAATAAAACCCATCGCAAGTTTCTTAGTCAGGACGTCTAATTAGGTAATTTTATAGACGATACAACATTTTACTGTTGAAGAAAACGAAGAAGACCAAGTGGAACATCTTCTGAGTGTTATTGACGCAGGATTAAACCGGCGTAATTCTTAAAAGACGAACAATCTGCTTTAATCCAAAACGTAACCGTTTACGCAAAATATAATGTTGCTTCCCTGGATCCGAGGATATTTCATCAAATTACCAATGTTGGGATTTATTCGCGAGGGAGCGCCGGCTAAGCCAGCCTAGACATTAAAGCGGTGCAAGCAGCGGCAGGAAAACATTTTAGGGGAGAGAGATTTATTGCGTTGATTATGTTATGACTTAAAGGCTTACCGCTTACTTTAACGAAGTGAAGCAACTTTGGAAAGCGCGAGTGTTTGACTTCTGAGAAAGCGCCGCAGGAGACGCACAGACAAATATACTCGAGGCGGTAATCCAAATAACGAGTATTGCCTTCGCGTACACTCTAAGTCACTCCGAAATTAGGAAACTTTGAGTCCCTCGAGTAGTAATTATCAATCCACGATATCTCCATGTGGTATAGTCGCATTATGTGCTTTGGATTCAAGATATTTACCAAGCCTCAACTCTGTTAAGCGTTGATTAGAAAGGGCGATACACCTTTGATATGTAGAGAATTGGCACTCTGCTGAATCAATCAAATGAATGATCCTTAAAATGATTGAACTAGACTCATATTATTATATGGTTGTATCGAGATATATTTGAAAAGAGATAAAGCTAGTTCTTAGACAAGATTAAATAAATAAGAAAAGTAGGGATACAGGCGTAGTTCTTTGGTAATCAAATTTACAGAATAATAATCCAACCACAGTAGACTTTCAGTAGAGCATGAGCATGAGAACAATACTAATGAAGTGCCTACCCCAACAGCACCCATCTTTAAAACTAAAATATTATATAAAATAATGTAATTTTTGATTAAATGTTTATTTTAAATACAAAAGTTGAAAGATGATTTTCAAATTCAAATTTTTATTTTAGAAAAATCATAATAACAGTTACAGATTAATTAAACCTAACCTAACTGGATCTCACGAGACGTCCATACTAAGGTTGGCTCAGATTCGTATAATTAAATACTGCCTAATGCTAAATAAAAAAATACGTTGAAGAATGCCGTGAAAAATAAAATCAAGTAAACTAAAATTTTAGTAAAAAATAAAATTTCAAATAATTTTAAAAGGTATGTGATAATAATAATATATAGTACAAAAAAAAACAAAAAGCATGCTAATCGTAAATATATGGTAGGTGAATAATAATGATAATAATAGTTACTGTGTTAGGAATGGTAAGTTAGCTAGGAATAAAACGAATTAGTTTTTCAGTTTCTTTCCTTTCCTGGGTGACTAACCGGTGGGTTAGTATTATTTTCTTTGTATGATGATATCGAAATATATTTGAAAATATAATCATCAACGCTAATTCTCAAACATCATCATATAAGCAAGAGTAATAAGGAAATATTCCCGTAGTTACAGGAAATAATGGCGGTAATCGAATTCAAAGAAGAAGAATGAAATAACAGTAGACGTCAGGACAGCATAGAAATTAAATGAGAACAATGCAACAGCATCCATCTTTAGAATTAATATAAAATTTAAAATAAATTAATGTCAATGAGAATATCACTGAAAGAGCCGCAAAATCAAATTAAAATCTTTTTTTTATTCAACGTAAATTTAATTGCTTACATACCTAGTCGTAAACGACATACTCGGGACGTCAAAGATAATAATAGTACCGACGAGTGCATTATATTTTATAATGCGGATAACTATGAACTCTGGATTCTAGGAACTCCACTAGATAGAACTATCAAAGAAAACTAGATGCCTACTATTTTTGTACGATTATCGTTAATATACAGTTGAGTTTTTAGTTACCGGCATCCTTAGTGGGTGAATCAGTACTAGCAAATAAGCAACTTTTGATACAAAATTAGTAGGAAAAACATAATAATATGTTTATTTTTGTTTTATTAAAAAAAATCTATACAAAGCATTGAGCACGATGCGCTATCTAGCGGTATGTAAAATATTGAGATTTTACGAATTTTACAAAAACAAAAAAGTTGATTACTTGCTCGTACTTCATCACCCCCTTCAAAGATGCCGGTAGCATAAAACTCACCCTGTATATATGTTGTCAATACTTTGTCGAGTGACTTGGTAGTCTAAGTAGAAGTGTTAAATGATAGAGTTATATAAATCATTGTTTTCTTACCAAAAATCACACCGAAACATAAAGCATTAGCAATAAAATAAATTTTAAGTAAATACCACATTGAACTGATGTTCTCATCGCTGATCGTCCAAAGAAAAAGTTAGCAAATCTGATAAAATGAGGGTCGAGAACGTGGCTGAATTACAAATTACTAAAGAGAACTGAACGGACATGGTCAATAAAATGCCAATTAGAATCAGAAGACTTGAAATTAGATTAACCAAGCAAACGTAAAATATGGCGCGGTCGGTAAATACCCATGCGGTCAGTTTTGGACACAATAATATAAGTTTTGCAATGGATCTCTTCGCGGGGCGAATTCCCATTAAAAGTTGGCGAGGCGGCTCGCAGATTCTCACAGCGCACACGCATCGTATTCACACAAGCAAAACGGACGGCGCGGCGCAATCGAAACGAAACCGGCATTTAATATTAGAAGGGTTATTATGTAAACGCAACGAGTGCGATAAAGGCGAAATTTGGTCCGTATACACCCATGACACGAAACTGAAACGATTCTTGTTTCAGTATGTCTAAGAGTAATCAGATTTCTTCTTCTTTAGCCGTCATGCGTCATCATTGGTCGGATATTATTCAATTCATTCATTGAAGACAAAGGTCCAAAATCCATGTCCGTCTTGATCTTTCCGTTGAGTTCGTATTTGTTACTCAACTTGAAGCGTTACATTTTTCTTCACGCATGGTCATTTAGGACTTTCAAATATTTCATTTATTACTTCCAATCTTCTGTTATAAATAAAATAGACTCGAATTTTGCCACTTGAAGTTTGATGTAACAATCATCGTAGTCCATCGCCGAAACCTAGGATGCTTTAAACTCACGCGGTAAAATCTGCTGTAGCTATGATTATATGTACCATTTATTTCTGTTTAAGAGGTCGGGCCTGGGAATGTACCTAATCCCCAGTAGTGAGATTATGCTGAGAGTTTTGTGGGCATCCATGTACAAATATGTATATGGTTAATGTGTTTATTGTCTTTTACATGTATATTTTATCTTGTTCTGAATATTTTCTACGCGTTACTCGTCGGAGGCACCTGAAGATGCCATCTCAGGATGTTATAACGGTTATAAGATGTTTTCATCTTATCACCTTGGAATGAGTCGCAACGACTTTAGACGAAAGAGCCAAGAAGAGTCGAACTTCAAACCACAAGGCACTGACAAGGAAGGATATGGGTCCCTTAAACCTTGCCTACAAGATTTGGAAGGATTTCTCCGTCTTATAGTCTAGTTCCAGATTCGAAGTCGCACCTGAAGTGTCGGTAGGTTTCTCAAAGGCTGCTTTAGAATTGGCATAAGTTTACGGCCTAAGCGCGACGTGCCTCGACCCCTTTACGAAACAAGCTGCCTCGTAGGCGGACGAACACGGGGAGCGACGCGTCCCGCGCAACTAAAGCGCCCAACCGACCGTGAAATTAGACTAACTTTTGATCTCGTTTCCCCTTTGCGTCCTCCTGCTCTCTGGCCATTTAATAGGTTTTACTTGGTCATCATAATTTCCACCTCTGGCGACATTTTAACATCGTCACGGTGCGAGCTCGCGCTCGCGGTGCGGACGAACAGCAGATTCTTACCAAAAAAAAAAAATTAAGTTTGGCTTTTTGGATATGATAGCCTAACAACTCTTGCTTGAAAAGGTAGAACCCAACATTTTAAAAAGCAGCTCAATAAATAGCTGATTGAAAAGCATGATATTAATTAGTAAATAATAAAAACACATTTTTAAAAACAAGCCTTTATTAAAATGCCCTGCCCCGAGCCCAAACCTGGGTGCAGCAGCCACGTCATAGTGAAACTTAGAACGGGCTGTCATAATTAAATGCTATAAATAATTTCGTGTTTGTACTGTATATAGTTAAGGAGTCCCCTCGTTAGAAGGCAACCCTGGATGCAGGAGCCCTATCGCAGTGAAACTTAGAACGGGCTATCATAATTGAATGCATATACAAAATTTCTTCTGTTGACCTTGTAAGAGTATTTTTGTCGGGAGCCGATCCTGGGTTTAGAATCTGGTCATGCTCACAACAAAAATGCATTGTCATCGGAACTGAACCAACATGTCTAATTTCAACTTTATAGATAAGAGGAAGTGGTTCTAATTCAGTTTGAAAGATTTGACCTAACCTAACTAACAAAAAATGTATGTAAAAAGTAGATTTAATGACATGAAATATATGTATATGTAACTATGCAATTATGTCTTTTCTATATATAATTTGTCTACCACTAAGAGAAAATCATTTTTAAATTTGTGGTCTTAGACTATGAAACTTTCCAACATTATTTTTAATTGTTTCTAATATTTATTTTTCATTCACTTCTTGCTATTCGTATTTAACTAACATATAATAGTTCGTATTTAACTAACATATAATAGTTCATTTCTGCTAAACTACCAATCGATTTTATTATATTAACGTTTATAATTTAAAGTAATCAATTAATTCATGAATAGCTACAATTTTATACTTTACTCCAGTTATAATAGATACACCATATAATTATATTATGTAGGTATATTATGACTGTTAGAATATGTTTTTTTTATTTGCTCATCTTGAAATTATTTATTCGTATAAAGCACGGTCTGGAGACCACGTCGTAAGACTGCACCAACTAGGGTTGTCGACTACAGGGCGAGCCTGTCACCTCAGGAAGTTTCAACGATTAGTCGTTCTATCTCCCTGGAGTGAGCGCAGAAGACTTGGACAAAACAGTCCACCTTCTAGCTCCGCCACAAAACCGTAAGAGGTCAACGCCTTAACCGCGAGATAGCCAGGAGTGTTACCCGGCGGGCTTACACTCACACCCTTACTTCCAATTGTGACCAGATTACTCCAGTCTCTCGATTGGTTACGAGTTTGAGTGAACGGTGTACACCGAATCTATCGCGGACCAAGGCGTCCTTTGCCCGACTCTGAACCGGGATCGGATGGCCAATGGTCATTTCAAGAGCATTCGCCGTAAGGTAGGCAACCACCCCCGCTCCATAGGAAACAATACAGTTCCCAGACTCCCCCGACTGTTAGTCGGAGAGCACAATCGATTGGCTTGCGCCGCTCGGTGCGCAGACCGTCCAGGAGAGCCAGAGGTTTGATTCCCAGGGGAGACTGGTTGACCCAGTGTCGTACCCAGGTTCGCACCCCATGCGTGGAGGCCATCGGATGGGTGTTGACCCGTGAGTGTGACCGACCCTGAACACATTGGTCATCGTGGCCACCTCATCATGGGCCCGTTAGCTCCCTATACTCTGACTAACATCTTGCGGTGACGACTACAACGGGCGAGCCCGTCACCACAGGACGTTTTAACGACTAACATATTGAGTTGTCAACCACAACGGGCGAACCCGTCACCGCAGGACGTTTTAACGATTGCTCGTTCTATCGACCGTGCAGTGAGCGTAGAAGACTTGGGACATAACGAATCCGCCGTCTAGCTACGCCACAATCCGTGAGAGTCCAACGCCTTACCGCGAGTGAGCCAGGAATAAACCCGGCGGGCTCGAGATACTCGCGCCCTCACTACCAATTGTGACCAGATTTCTCCGGTCTCTCGATTGGTTCCGAGTTCGAGGTCGCTTGCGCGATCCTCTCCCTTACGAAGCGGTGAAACGGAGTGCACCGAATCTGTCGCGGACCAAGGCGTCCTTTGCCCGACTCTGAACCGGGATCGGATGGCCAATGGTCATTTCAAGAGCAGTCGCCGTAAGGTAAACAACTGCCCCCGCTCTATAGGAAACAATACAGTTCCCAGACTCCCCCGATTAAGCAGTTGCGTCACGTCGCATGATGTGCAGTCGTACGACGTGATCTTAAGACCGTACCTTAAGAGGTATATTCCGTAAGCTACAAAGATTTACACAGCGCATGCAGTGATTTACGCATGCGGTATGGGCGAGCTATATAGCGAAGCCTCTGAGTCTGAGTCTGTTATCCTGGGGATTCATAGCGTTTTAAGACTGAAGACGGTGAAATGGCGAGGCCGGACAGCGCAGCGCTTGCAGTGGATGCAGGCGAGATTGCTACCGCATGTTAAATCATGTTTAGTGCGCCGCCTTTGTGAAGCCGTCGCGGCATGGATGCTATAAAACATCACCCCATTTTTATAGCTCCATACAAGAAACGCGGCTTGCTGTAGATTAGCCCACATGAGTTTCATATTTCTCTCGTAATTATTTCATAACGCAAGCAAAATTCCGCGAAGAAGAAAATGGAAATTATTCAATCTCAAGCATCGAGCGTTTATAGCGAAATAAACTTTTATTATTACATGCTGTAATTAAATTAAAACGTACGTAATCATTAATGCATTTAATAGTGTATTATTATTGCTATGTTATTTTTGTCTACACTTAAATTACATCTTTTATTTCGCAATATAATTTAAAAAATTGAGTCGTTGTTCTTCGTGCTATTCTCATACGTATTATGCAATATAGTAAAAAAAAATATTATTTGCCAAATTAAATAAAATATGAGTTGATCATTCAGAGAGTTCATTTTCTTTCATTTTCAACCTATGCAACTTCTGCAGTATCAAATTTAAATTATTTGCGAAATATAAATAGACAGAATTAAATAATTATGGGTTTAATGATATTGATATATTTTTGCTGGCGAAGAAGACCTTTCTCCCTAAAGTTATATAAAATCAGGCACATGCATGTATGCAGGTGAGCAATATTTAATTATGTATATACCTAACTCTACAAATATGTAGAGATATATACATAATACATACACGTTGCATTTTATAATAATAAAATGCAACGTTTACATTAGTTTTTGTCTGTTTGTCTATATATGTGTTAATAACTCAATAACTACTCGACTGTTTCAGATCTGATATTTTCCTATAAGTTGCTTGCCTATTCTCATTGGTTTTAGGCTACATGAGATTAAAATTGATTAAATAGCTTCCGAGGTAATATATAAATATCTGACAAGTCGTAGAAAAAAGTGTCATGTCCCAAATTTCAATGTTAAATGACTCAAGAATGGATGATGGAACAAATGGAAATCGCAAACGGGGAATCGATTGATGCCTATATCAAATATTTGTGTTCATTGATTCTCGAGTTATAAGTAAAAATAGGTAGTGACATATGTGTAAATATGAATTTAAGGGCTCTCTAGACGATCAAGCATGCTCGTCAAGCTTCTCGTATTTCTGCGTACGCGTACATCCGAATATTTCTCTTCGTTACTACTAGGCCTTCCGGATCTATTTCTGACGGCCGCGAAGAGGAAGAACGAAAAAACTAAAGTGTCAAATGATGAATGTCAACATGCACCGCATAGCACGATGATTTATATTAAATTAATTAAAGCTTGATTGATTAAAGCTTAATTAAATGATTTATATTAAAAAAAAATTAAAAGCTGATTATCATATCGGATTGAATTAGCATGAACAAGCACTCACAAGCAAATTCGCACTACAGATACACACACCCACACACACACACATACACACACCCACACATACACGCTCTCCATCACACAAACACAAACACACACCAACATCCATACACTAGCACATAGCGATTTTAACTGTTACTTTTAAATTCTTTTTGGTTTTCTTTGTATTGTATTGTTTAGCATATTTTGTAATCCTTATCTAGCAAATAATTTAAAACATCATTGGCTTTACTACTGGATTATGCTTATACGTATTTTTTTATGCTGTCTGTTTTTAACAAAAAGAAAATAAATAAATAAAAAATAAATAAACAAAGACGCTGCTTTCTCCTTATATGTAAGCAAATAGTCGCGGCACGTATGACACTCAGGAGGACAAAACGATTCTAACAATACGACACACTTCTAAATCGGTTCAAGCGTTTAGAAGTTATGGTGGAATAATGAAACGGAAAACATACATAGATGAATCCTGAACACATAACACTCCTTTTTTGGGCAGTCGCGTAAAAAGATATAGCCGTCCGCAGTCTCTCTGCACAGCGGTCAGCGCGATGTCGCCGCGCTCGTGAATTGATACGTATACAACCGCCATAAGGCGGGGGTGAAAAACGCGCCGGCGATACGTGTGCAAGATAATGAAATTGTTAATTTACGATTATATTTGTTTTAACAGGTCTTAGCGCGGCTATTAACCCCCTGCGGTCCGGGTTCCTGCGGCGCCTTTACGAGCGGGCCCTCGCCGGAATTTAGGTGACGCCGTGCCCATAACGGCGCTCCCCGCGCGCCTCCCGCCGGCCGATCCACCGCTTTCTTTAATATATTGATTAAAATGCAGAATCGTTCGCGACGCGTTTGTTTTGTCCGTCTATCTCGGACCGGACAAGTAAAGCTGGCTTTTGATGACGTCACATGCGACTGATTACAATAAAATGTAGGATATAGGATCTAGTCGCCCAGATGACATGTAATGACTTTCGAGTTAAATGCATGAAAAACTACAATAAATTAATAGTTTAAAAAAAAAACACTAAAAACACGCTTTTGGGCTATGATACGATATTCACATACACACGGCTATGATACGATATTCCATCATGGAATGCCAGTGCCTATCTTCCGGCTTCATCATCAGACCTTGAAACCTAATCGTGGTCAAAGTTCATTTCAAGACTTTTCTAACAGGTCCAAACACAGCTATGATACGATGTTCCATCATGAAGTTCCAGTTCATATCTTCAGACTCCATCATCAGATTAGTTCGACAGTACCATATTATTGTATTGTCATCAGAACTACATACAGCTGCCAATTTTCATGACGCTACGATCCTTGGAAGATGGTTAAATTAGTTACCTTAGATTCCATTACATAGTTAGTTACATACAGGTCGACCTAATAAAAGCGTGTTGAAAAAAAGGATGGGTTGGCTATATCGCCTTCACCAGTATACATAATTGCATTTGAAATGAGCAAAATGAGCCCTTTTAAACATTACCTTAATCACATGGGTAGAAAAATACTTGTTACCCTCTCTGGGCTCAATTTACGTAAATAAAAATAGTTTTTCAATTTATGTAGTTATTTGAACTAGATGCCATCAAGTAATTACATAACTTTCTTATTCATTCATACCCCCCAATACAGTAGTCACTTGACCCTGTTATCGCAATAGAAGAAAAGGGTAATAATAATTAAAATAAACTCTTTAATTACATTTAAAAATTAGAATACAAACAGGCGACCTTATTGCCACATGGCAATATCTTACATTTAACCTGATCATAGCGCACTGGTAAAGATTTAAGTTAGAAATAAAATACTAACTACTACATTTAAAACTAAGATTAAGAGTGCCCGGTGAGAGAAGGGAAAGAGTATTTTCTCCCTGCAGAAACGCGCAATAAGAATTCTAAATAACATGGACAGCTTTCAATCGTATCGTGGATCATTCAGGAATCAAAATATACTCACCCTGCCATCACTATATTTATTTGAGTGCATCAAACTAGTAGCTAAAGACATATCTAAATTTAAGAAACCTGTAGAAGTACATAATCACTTGATTAGATCGAGGAACAATCTACTATTACCTCGTCCGAACCTAGAAATTTTACGCAGAGACCCTAACCACGTGGGAATGTCCTTTTTTAATAAACTGCCACAAAACCTAAAAGACCTAATATGTAGGGAAAAGAAAATATTAGTTTTCTATTCGGAAGTCAGAAAGCTACTAATTTATAAGGAATTATATGACATAAATGAATTTTAATTATATGTTATTTTTAATAATCTTTAATAATCGTTTTAATGACAAAAATGAATTTTAATAATTAATAATAATGAATTTTTATAATAATCTTCTAGACTATAAATACCACTTGTTCAAGTATGCGTATATAATCTAACAAACATGACTTCCATCTATAATTTTTATCTACAAATTGAACTCTGTCTCTATCGTTATTAATTTATATCTGTATATGACGTGTATAATTTACGAAGTGAACTTTAGAACTGAACGGAAATGAAATCATGAAGGAATTAAATTGTAAATAATATTAAATGTACCTAACACCTAGTTTTAGTTTCGACAATCTGTAAAGATTTTTTGAAATAAATGAATTGAATTGAATTGAATTGAGAAAGGAAGAACTGGTTACTTATTAACTAAGTAGTAATTTTTGTGGTGGCTCTTGAATGATTAAATGAATGGCAAAGAAGGCGAGTTTCTAATATTTGCTGGGAGATCGTTCCAGCCTCTTGCACTATGGACACAGAAAGAGTAGTAATATAAATCAGTATTATGACAGTAAATTTTGAGTTAATTGTCAGAGGCTGACCAAAGAATGAGTCAATGGGAACTTTATGCTTTGAAATGATCGTGGAGACAGGATGGTCTTTTATGGGAGAGTACACGATAGAGTACAGCAAGTATATGAACATTTCTCAACAACTTCTTTGGCATACTGGCAACGGCTTTAACCATGCCCTATATTCAGACACGTGGTCATACTTACGTGGACCGAAGATAAATCGTATACATACTATACCAAAAAGCATGTCGTTAGTAGTCGGCTGAATCTCTCGATAAACCTGTCTTGAAGATATCCGGTAAGTAATAACTCATTGAATTGCTGGACTAATTTTACTTTGGCTGTGTAAACAACCGTGGCGCTCGTGTCCCTTGCGAAGAAGCTCGTAATTTTAAACCTGCAAGCAAATACGGAAATTCGGTCCTGCAGTAGGTTATGTCATGGTGAAGAGCCATATCAGCGACAGTATGCAGATCTTTGAGGAAGGTCATTTTAAAATAGCGCATATGTTCACCTTTTTGAGAAACACTAAGTATTTTTCTTAGGATCAAAATTATTAATTTTTTCGATGAAGTTACGGCGAATATACTTTTTATAAAATCTGCATTTATAATTCAATTTCGGCATAATGGTTGATTGAAAACTATTAGAAGAGCGAACAGTTAAACAATGAGGTTTAGATGTTGCGGTGTTTAATTGGTATTATGTATCTGACAAGAAATAAGTGTACCTATACAAAAAAATAATAAATAATGCTAAACGAACATACCGACAAGCATGTGAAGTTGAATAACACTTTGTCAAAAACACACTCACAGGTCAAGGTTATCGAACCAGAAAAAATGGATAACCTTGGCATGCATGCGCACGACTAATTATTGCTAGTCTTGCATGCTTACCTACAAACTGGACCACTTTTCGGGTTCCCAAGAAGTATAGGGAATGTCTTATTTTCGAACAAAATTGAGAAGTCGAGTTTACACCCAATCTCCTTGTTTTGAGACCATGGAGACCCAAAAACTGATTTCTGGAAAATGTCTATCTCTCTGTATGTGGATGTCTGTAGGTATGCGTATGTTGTGTGTATAAAAATATGATTTATAATTCTGAGGATCTCTAGTTTACCTTCGACATTTTCAGCGGGTTTGGAATTAAAAATATAAAACTTAATAAATCCATTTTTGTAGAATGGAAAACACAAGCGTGTTAGTATTCTGAAAATAATGTCTCTAACTTTGATGTTAGTCAATTCCTAATATTTTTATAATATTATATATAAATATGATTTAGAATTCTGAGGATCTCTAGTTTACGTTAGTTTTTGACATTTTCAGCGGGTTTGGAATTAAAAATGTAAATCTTAATAAATCCATTTTTGTAGAATGGAAAACACAGGCGTGTTAGTATTCTGAAAATAATGTCTCTAACTTTGATGTTAGTCTATTCCTAATATTTTTATTGGTTTGCAAGTTTAATAACTGAAGTTTAAAATGAAGGCTTGGAAATGAGGAATTTTATAATCAAATCTGAAAATTGCGATTATGTTAGCCTATAAAAATCAATTAAGTCAAAACGTAGGAAGAAAACAAAATAGTTCGAAAATGCAATATAAACAAATTATCAGGCTTATTATAGCGAATACCTAGAGCAGGGACAAATTGTACGTTGTTTCATCGAGTCATATATCATCAATTTGCGAACATATATGATACAGTGTACCACATATTTTGTCAATCTGATGTTGTTACTTTGTAATATTTTGATTGGATATTACCTAACTCAAAATGCTCTATCACTCCAATAATAAATTAATGAATGATTACATCCCAAAACCTTTTTGTAATAGTAGAATGCTCAACTTATTTTATAACACCTAGTTATAACACATAGTTCAAGAAAGTATTCTTACATCGCTTCGATGAAAGCCTATATAAAAAAACCTTTCATGACCTTTTTCGTTCGAAATTAATTAACTTCGATTCTCGATCCGAATTCTTCATTTCATCACTCAGACTACTATCACTCTCCATTCCCTATTCGTTCACGCGTCGTTTCATCACGATCAATAACCATTATCGACAGAGAATGAGTACCAATAAAATCCTCATAATTTTTATCATTCGATCGAATCATTGCGTTCGTGTTGCATGGGACGGTATCGCATGCCTAATGTGTTATGCCCATGTGTGAATACGGCGCGTCTGTGATGAGCTCCTCGTGCAATATTACGAGCAATTAAAACAATACGGATGTGGGAATTGGAATAATTAGGAGAAAGGTATCGCCCATCGAGATATCGATTATTATAACTGCTATAAATCGCCTCATGAAGTGTATATATGTAGGTATGTTATTAGGGTAATTTTGATAAGTACTATGATGCAAAATAATCTAAAATGATAACGATCAAAATAAATTGTGTACCTTTTAAAACATGCGGCATCGTAGTTAGGTCTTGACTGTAAAAAATGGTAAAAAAAAAATAAAGTTGAAAATAAATAAATTAGTTGGAATTTGAAGTCAGGTCCCTTCGAAATTGTGAGCTATTCGCAAGTTTTTTCAATATGTAATTTAAAAAAGAGTTGATAATTTGAATTAGGGAATTTCACTAATTATATTAGTAAAATAGTAATTCTAAACAATTCACCCACGAGAAAAAATAAATAAGTAATCCCATCGGGGGCAACAATTTTTAAATTATTTATCATTCGACCATTCGTTATAATGGTGAGTAAGATCCGTACCTACCAGAATAACTATCTCAGTTGGTGGTAGGTGGAAACAGCGAATTATACAATGTATGTTTTATTAAAATATAAATAGTTACCCATCAAAGGTCTGTATTCCGTTTCTTGCAAGTGCCTAACTGGGGTCTGAAAATGCGCTAAAATGACGCTTAATTTTGAACGGACGATTTGGTATTCCCTTCATGAACGTGCTTATGTAGAGGCATTCGTGCTTATGTAGAGGCGTATTCCGTTTCTACAAGTGTCACGGGGGATGGCTCTTGTTCGGGGTCTTAACTAAGAACGGTCTAAAACGAGTCAAGGCTGTCAGTGTGCCTCTTGTTTCTCTCGTCATTTGGATGATATTCCGTCGCAATTTCAATCATGTTTGATCAGCAGTGGCTTCTAATTCGAAGATGGGACGATGAGCACCGATTATCGTAAGAAATCGTGTGCAATGTGTAAACATTGTTTGTAGTTTATGATAAATAGCATTGTATATATTTTATAGCCTTGTATATTGTAAGATAAAAAGCCTTATATATTTGTATATTTTAAAACAAAAGAAAACATGGCGACAATCATCGTGCGGTGATGAGATGATAGCGGGCGGGCGAGCGAGTAACCGAGCTGTCAAAATTAAGACCCCGCTTTGGAACGGGCATTGACAAAACGGAAAATTTTATGATTAAGGAACAGTTCTTAATTTCGATGAACTGGAATACCAACAAAGTAAAGAAGGTGCTTAAGTTTCTATATTTTAGCACCAGCTTTGTTTAAGCCTGCGAGAAACGGAATACGGGCCAATATAGGAAATACTAAGCGATGCTGCGATACTCTGATGCAATACGGCATATTCGATATTGCGACACAGACATCTCGTTTACTATTTATTCTTCTCTCTATCTCTTTTTACAAGCTTATATTTATCTTGCAATTTATGTTAGTTAGTAGGTATGTATGTATGTTTGCTTAGGTCAAATCTTGCAAGCTAAATTAGAACCACATTCTCATATCCTATGAAGTTGAAATTTTACAAGTTGGTTCAGTTCCGATGATAATGCATTTTTGTGGTGAGCATGACCTGAATCTACAGTCAGGATCGGCTCCCGACGAAGATGCACATCCACGTTCACCAGCACATCTACACGATTCTAGCCATTTATAAAGTCCACCACGACATGGATGCTGCATACAGGGTTGGCTCCCAACCAGAGGATTTGTCAACGGTCAACAGCACAGAAACGAAATGTTGTATACGCATTCAATTATGATAGCCCGGTCTAAGTGTCACCGCGACAGGGCTGCTGCACCCAGGGTTGGCTTCCTCAAGGGGACTCCTCAACGGCCAACAGCACAAAAACAAAATTTTGTATACGCATTCAATTATGATAGCCCGTTCTAGGTTTCGCCGCAATAGGGCAGCTGCACCCATTGTTGGTTTTCAATGAGGGGACTCCTCAACGGTCAACAGCACAAACAACAAACTCTGTATAGTATTCAATTATGATAGCCCGTTCTAAGTTCCACTATGACAGGGCTGCTGCACACAGTGTTGGCTCGGGATAGAGCATTTTAATAAAAGCTTGTTTTAAAAAATGTGTTTTTTATTAACTTATTATGCTCTCTTTCTCTCTTCATCTTTTTCTATTTCTGTCTGAATTAGAATACCTTGAGAGCTATCATCACTAAAATATCTGAACGCCACTGACCTTGAAGCCCTAATTCTAAATCGCCTCGCTCTCTAGCGCGTCATTACAGAGATAAAACAACAGTGCGGTCATTGGCATCTATTCCATTATTTATAATGATCCGAATTGCGAAGCCGCTCCACGGCCTCAGCTAATTGTCAAAGTTTGAAACAGTAAACAGCTAAGTGGTTGTATTGTTATATATAGCAGCGTCAAGAGTGCTTCCTTTATTAAGAATTCCTACGGTCGGTCCGTTCGCTAATTGACATCATCCAAACTAGTTCTCAGATTATTTCATTTTGTCTTTGATGTTCGGTTTACCAGATAAGAAGGATTTCGGAGCAGCCATTTCACGTCGACTTACACGCTGTCGCTGATAAGATGCGACTCAGACTCAATTAGTGGACGAATGCTTCGATACACTTACGGGAAATAACTCCATCTTGTAATGTGTGTTTATGGAAATGCGGGCTATATTCTAATCTACTCACAAAAGAGTAATGAATGAATGAATGAATGAATGAATGAATGAATGAATGAATGAATGAATGAATGAATGAAAATCTCTTTATTGCACAATAAAATAAGGTACAATGGCGGACTTATTGCTACACTACAGCAATATCTTCCAGTCAACCAACATGCTGGTGTGAAAAGAAGAGTAGGCAACAAATTATAGCCTAAAATTAAATTTGAAATTATAGCATATAATATACATTGTGTGTGTATCTAAAGTAAAATGTAAATATATAAATAAATTTTTGAGTTTGACATATTATATGTATGTATATGTATATACATACATATTTTGATATATTAACAAATAAATAAATAAATAAATAAGTAAATAAATAAACTGCCAAAATAAGGTAAGGAAAGGGAGGGGATAACGGAAAGGTTAGAATTTATGATAGTAATGACGAGTAGACATATTTTTTTCGTAAATGTAGCCTTTAAAGCTTTTGCGGAATCGCTTTATATAATACTAGTGATATTAACTGGCGTTGCCCGTATTATATCCATGCTCAAATACCAATGTATGTAGGTACAGCAATTTTTATGGTGATCGGTTGAGCGGTATAGAAGTAGATGTGCTGCAGCGCCATCTGGTGGCAAGTTACAATAAAGTGAATAGTGCGGAAATATTACGGTCTTTGTGTACCAATTTTTGTTGCGGTTGGTTAAGCGGTATAGAATTTAATGTGCTGCAGCGCCATCTGGTGGTTAGTTACAATAAAGTGAACAGTGTCGTTTGACAGATCCGCGCGTAGATGTTATATAAATATATAATATAAAATACTAACAATATTATTTACAAGAGGATTTCATGAAAAAATATATTGTCAGTATTTATTCACAAAATCGACCAAAAACTTGCGTTGCAGTTTTTTGCGCGCGAAGGCTGGCTTCCGAGCGGTTAATGTACCTAAACGCACCGATAGGAAGAAAAATGAATATTTCTGAAGTAAAACAATGATTTTGCGTGAATTTCTACCATAATCAATAACTAGACAAAGAAAAGAAAATCAAAAAAGTATTTTTCCACCATCGGTTTCTTTCATAAATTAGTTAAATCCAGTAATTTATCGGGTCTATATCAACTCCGCCGGCTTATCGGATGACCGCGATGACAATTTGTAAACGGAAGTCCAATCGATATTTTGTCACAGTGCTGAGAGAACAGTTTTGTCGGCCCGCTGCCAAAAAATAATTTCGCCCCAAACATCAAGAGGACAGATGCGACTGCGAGATTGCCAATGGCTCCCGCTGCGTAATTACCTGTTTGCATATTCTTAATAAATGGCGTGGAACCGCTTGTCATGGACGCGAAGCCGCAAAATCGCCAGCCGATTTCAAAGCATAAAGACAACCAGGTGGAAAGAAAGATACTAATAATTGGCGTGGACGGAACAAATCGACTAATTTGGTGGGACGTCATCTGATCAGGAAATCGAAGAAATATTAAGGAACCGTTAATATCCACCGTTGTGTTTATTATTAAAGGAGTTTCATATTTATATTGAAAATAAAATGATTGAAGTAAGATTTAAGGAGAAATATAAAATACGGTAAATGATTCATCGTCAATTATTTCATTTTCACAAATTTTGTTTTATTTTTTTTAATTAGTTTTGTTAGGTTTATAAAAAAATCGAATATTGTTGTTTTTTTTTGTTGTATTTTTAATTGACATTATTGCCACTATTTTTTTTCTACTATGTTATTCCATTGACATTTATAACATGAATCTAATATGTAATTTATCCAATATCCTAATAAGTATTTATTTTTAAGATTTAACCAGATTATGTATCCACCTATTTGATTGTTGTAGATACCTAGTCTTTTTTGTAAAATAATAATGATTATGATTTTGATTATTACATGGATTTCAAGCAAGCAATACATAATCAGTTACAGATACTAGAGATGCAGATGCTACACAATATGATATTCAAGCATTTAGCCACTAGGAATAGACTAAGAATAAAAATAATGAAGTATGAAAAACGAAGTTATCTTTAACTTCTTGAAAGGGTTTATGAAATGAATGCATAATCTTCACCGTGACATAGTTAAAATTTATGTAACCTAAAAACCTAAAAAGTGATAAAGCTGGTTATACAAGTAAGATCACTAAGGTAACATCATATTATCAAAACAACAAATATTGAAGATATTATTACCACCAAAGTAGAACCGCATTCTTAAAGAAAGTAGAAGACAACCCGAGCAGTGACTGCTCAGACTAATATATCAAGTAACTATGAAGAAACAAAAATGATTGTACGAATGACACAATAATTTTATTATTTTAGTAGATGCATACTTATTTAATTCAATAAACTCTTAGTTTGTTAACATGAACAATAATAAAAAAAATAATAAAAACACGACTGCCCTTACAAAAAGTGAACTGTTGTATTTAAAATAATAGGGATAAAAATGTTCGCTCTGAAAAGCACGTTTTGTAAAAGAATAAAGTACGCTCGCCCTGCGGCAGGTATCTTGCCACACTTTATTCGGTTGCCCTCGGTGCTCAAGAAATAAATAGGTTTTTTAATGAAATATGTGTGGTTTGTGTATTTATCCGTATATTTACATATATATTTCTGAAATTTACTCCATAAGACTTTCATTTAATGCTAAACACGATATATTTATCCTAATTTATTGACATTTTGACACTAAGATAAATATTTTTTTGGCATTTGAGCACTTTAGCTACGCTATGACACTCAGGACGACTTAAAGATTCTAACAATACCACACACCTCTAAATCGGTTTAAAGGGTTCAGAAGTTATAGTGGAATCAAGAAACGGAAAACATACATACATGAATCCTAAACACGTAATACTCCTTTTTTGGGCAGTCGTGTAAAAAGAAGTCAACCTTTGTCAGAAAGATTACCGATATGCAGCTTAACCCGCTCGGCACTTAACATCCTTTGCGGGATATGTATGGCGGCCGGCTGAAATCCAAACTATCCCATACGGGATATCGCGCTCGCCGCTCAAGAAAATGTCGTTTAAATTTCGAAATGCGATTGTATATTCTATCGAATGATGCCATAATATAGCCAAATATGCCTTACTATGAAATTGCTCGATTGCCGTATGCGATTATAGGATTATGAATAACTACGTCCCTTACAAAAAAAGCGATGACATCATTTCTGACCGACTAGTCTGCGACGCGGCCGGCTCCACTAAAAACTGCTTTTTTGTGCGATTTTGTACGAGTTAGTGAATAAAAGTGAGTGATTTCCTTTCTAAAACTCTTAATCAACGAGCATTACTTATTGTGCGTAGCCCATTTCCTTTTCTTCATTTGTTTTCGAGTGAAAAACTTTGTGCAGCCACGCGCCTTGTTTATCAAAATGGCTGGTAAATTTCGTCACACTTTTGAAACGACGAAATATCACTTGATATGACGTAATATTTGTTTATTTCGTTAATTAAATAGTTATTACTTCATTTACATCAAAAATAATCATAGGATTAAACGTATTTTGTGAATACAAAGTGTTTGAAACTTTGACCAGTTTTTTTGAGTTCGTATTTTGGCGGTAAAAACCGATATTTCTCAATGTGTATAGTAAAGCTTAGTATTTCTATCGATAATGAACTAAAAAAAAAGCCGACAGAAATTTTTTTTTCGATATTTTATTTTTGAAGAAATTTGTATATTTGAATATTGGATTTTATAGTGGGGCTAAAATAACATAAAACTTATCATGCATAATTAAATAAAAAATGCAGCAATAACATAAAAGTTTTTTTCAAAATTTGGGGTTATTTACTGAGAAAAAATTGGACTGTTTCGTCCTAAAGCTTCTCTATGCTCACCTGACCAGTCAAAACGATCTAATATCGTTATAACTCCCTGAAGTGACGGGCTCGCCTGTAGCTGCGCCCATGGTTGACTCACGGGCGAGGAACTCCTCAACGGTCAAAAGCACAGACGCGATTGGGATGACTATTTTGACTTTTTTCTTAAAAAATGTGTTTTTGTTTTTTTTAGATGTCAAGATTCAATTTGAGCCCTGATCGGACCCCTCCTCGTGCCTTCATGGATCTCCTGGAGGGGTCCGTGTCAGACTATTCGGACGAGGAAGCGGGTCCGGTATTTTGTTACGAGGACGGTGACGATAAATTGGATGACGACGACTACGCCTACGTTCCCTGTGATGTTGATATCGAGGAACATCTCGATGCCACATCACAGGCGATAGATCTGCCAATCGATCGGCAAGCCGTTGAAATCGAGGGCTGTCTCGATCTCAACGACTTGCCGATAGATTGGCAGAGCCCAGGTGGTACTCTCCGACAATTGTAAGTATATATGTCAGTCTCTAGTCAGACTGTCAGACAGTATCAGTCAATTTATTTATTGTGTTTTTATCTTTCGATAGTCACTTGTCACCGTCCTCGGCGGACCCGCAACCGTCCACCAGTGCCGGCGCGTCGGCTGAGCCGCAACCATCTACCAGTGCCGGCGCGTCGGCCGCCGAGCCTCAGCCGCCGTCGCCGTTCAAGAGGCCGACGATTCGCCGCCCGCCGCCCAGGACTGAACAGCGCTCGCCGCCCGGCACGGCCTACTACTGGCCGGACCATTTCCTCTCTCCCAGCTACAGAGAGGTAGGAAATACAAATATTTATTTATTTTCCAATATTATTATCCAATACCAATATTATATCAATATTTTCCAATATCAATATTATATCATAGTGGAATCTATAACAGCCGTAAGAGGCCAACGCCTTAACCGCGAGATAGCCAGAAGTGTAACCCAACGGGCTTACACTCACGCCCTTACTTCCAATTGCGACCAGATTCGAGAGTTCGAGGTCGCTTGCGCGGTCCTCTCCCTTACGAAGCGGTGAGACGGTGTAAACCGAATCTATCGCGGACCACGGCATCCTTTGCCAGGCTGTTTACCCAGGATCGGGTTGCCGATGGTCGTTTCAAGAGCAGTCGCCGTAAGGTCCGCAACCACCCCCGCTCTATAGGAAACAGTACTGCTTCCAGCCTCCCCTGACTGTTAGTCAGAGTGCGCGATCGATTGGCTTATGCCGCACGGTGCGCAGACCGTATAGGAGCGCCAGAAGGTAGATTTCCAGGGGAAACTGACTAAAATATCCTCGTTTAAAACGACGTTATCAATTTAATCAATTATATATTACTAATAAATACATGTACGTAAATGCAAATGTATGTAAATAATAATAGTATGTAAATAATAGAAGTAGGTGAATGTATATATTTATATATAAATGAGAATATTATATGTATAATGTTAAATATTATATAAACAAGTAAAATATTACCATAGTTCTATAATTGCAGTATAAAATTACGTGCGCATCTTAATTTAAAAGAAAAGAATCTACCCTAGTACGTGCACCTAGTTGGGTAGTTTTTAAGACATAATTTTTGTACTACTTTCTCTTAAATAAAGCATTATCTATATAGCTATATCAAGCTCTCGCTAGCTCGTTCACAGAGCACCAACACGGGTTTCTTAAAAATCGGTCGGTTGTTACAAACCTTGCTCATTTTACTGATTATACTTTGGGACGTATGGATCGGCGTATTCAGGTGGACGCGATATATACTGACTTCTCAAAGGCCTTTGATCGTGTCAATCATGTTGAGCTAATAGCTCTTTTATATACAATTGGCTTTTATTATAATTACAATATACATAGACAATTGACTTTTATATATAATTAACTTTAAATATACAATTGGCAATGATGAAATTCTGGAAGTAGATCGAGTGCGTGATCTAGGAGTCATCTTAGATCGCAAGCTTTTAATGAATAAGCACATTGATTCAGTCGTCAACAGGGCTTACAGCACCCTCGGTTTTATCATGAGAGTTTGTAGACCTCTTAAAAACACTCATTCTTTGACAACGGTTTATGTTGCATACGTACGCAGCCTGCTTGAATTTGCTTCTAATATTTGGTCTCCACAGTATGCTACATACAAGCTGAGGATTGAGCGTATTCAAAAACGATTTATACGTCATCTAAATTACCGCTTATTTTCCAGCGGCTTGTCGTACGCTGAAGGTCTGCAACGCTACGGTTTAGAGACATTAGAGGACCGGCGAGTAGTATCAGATATGTCGTTTCTACATAAAAGTGTTCATACTGGGTTGGACAGTTCATACCTCCGGAGTAGGGTGAGCATACGAGCGCCTTCCCGACTCGCACGTGCTCACTCAACTTTTTACGTACCAAGGTTCAACACTAACTATGGTTCCAATTCGTTATTGCCGCGCGTTATGTATGCATACAATGTATGCTTTAACGATATTGACATATTTAACCATCAGAATAGTCGATCCTTTGTTAAGGAGGTACGTGAAAAGCTGATTATCAGATCGGATTGAATTAGCATGCACAAGCACTCACAAGCACATTCGCACTACAGATACACACACCCACACACACATACATACACGCACCATATTTTGTAATCCTTATATAGCAAATATAGTAAAGGCGGAATATTCTTACTTTCCAGAGGTCTCCGTTGCGCGCTCTTCGGTCTTCGCCCGCTGGCTCTGGCACGTTATCGCCTGCCTCTGTTTGGTCGCCGAGTGCTCTAAGGTTAGAACTTATTCATTTTATATTGACTTTTTGATCGATCGATTGGTGGGGGTAGGTACATCAAGACAGTAGACAGAGTACAAACGCGAGAATTAACCGAAGCGGCCAGACTACATTTGCCATTGTGCGTCGTAAGTGCGACGGGGTCGCACGTGTCTTCGGTAATATATGGAGTAGACTAACGTCGAAATTCTGCAAACAGAGCCATGTTTGTGTTATGGCTGCTCCCGACGAGGGGACTACTCAACGGTCAACAGCACAGAAACGAAACTTTTATTCTTAACTATAGGTACTGATAAATAAGCTTTCATTGACAACGTTTTAAAACGATCAAATCGCACTCCTATATAAGCGCACTATAACGCTCGTGACCAGTTAAAGGTTATCTTATTTTTACTTTGTTTACACCATCGAGTAAGTTTTCAGAAATTCAAAGCGAGGGACAGCTTACTATTCTCTCCACCTTCCCATGCCGATCTCGAAATTGCAGGTCGACTTGCATGACAGCGTTGCATATGATAAGTATGTTTCTAAGACATCAGTTTTCATGCAAATTTTAAGGGTCCAGATGTCATAATGCGTTTGTCTCTTACCTTTATTGCATTACAATTGAAAGTCAAGAGAACACTAAAGTAATTTATTCTCGCAAAACAAGTAAAATAATGACGATAAATAGAAAATAACGGGAGCAACAGCAGTGAAGAGATTAGACGTTCAATGGCATATTGATTCGTTTACTTCGATTCTTCTTCACGTAGATATTTGCTCCCGTAGATGGGCACGTATCTCAGCACCGCCTTCCAGTCTGTGAAATAGAGCATTCCCGCGGTGCCGTAAGCCATCAGCGAAGGCACCCACGTTCCCGTTTGCTCGATTAGCTTTCTCCCCAACATTTCGGGGTTATTTAGTTGTTAACCTGCAAATATATCACCGAAATGAACAACGTTACGTAAGAAAACTGCTATATTACCAGCAAAATCCGCACTAACTAACCCAACGAAACCCGAAGAAACACACTGACTCTGACTAGGTATTACGAAACAGTTTGAAATGTCACTTCTGTAGAGTTCATTCAATTCAATAAGTAAAGCATCGAATACTTTTCATGCGATAATGAGTACTTTTGGTATCGGATCATTTTATTCGATTTTTACCTGAGGAATAATAATATGATAATATGGGATTGATATAATAATATTATTATATGAATAGCGATTATTTCCCTTAGGGGTCATAAGCCATACACATAAACAGGTGAAATTATTCAACACGCAATGACATTAATATGACAGGCAGCATGATTGCTGATATGTCTGAATATGAAACTGAGTACAACTACAATTTCTGTTTAGGTGTCCGTCTAGTCTATTTTTGATCATGTTGACACTACTCGCTTCAACCACTTCGGCAGGTAAACTGTTCCACTGGTCCACAATCCGGTTGGTCAGGAAATGTTTCCTGGGATTCATGTGGAATCGCGTTTTCTCCAGCTTAAAATTGTGTCCTCGCAGATGATGCTTGTAGTTTCTCTCGAAGATAGAAGACAATTCGGGGCAATTGTAGCATTCGTTGAGGATCTTATATGTTTCAACGAGGTCACCCCTGGTCCGACGATCCTTAAGTGTAGGCAGCTGCAATCTGCGGAGTCGTTCTGCGTATTCCAGATTTTTGAACCCCATTGGCATCTCGGTCGCTCGGCGGTTTCAGGCTGTGACGGTTTGAATTGAACACAAACATGCTTTCCAACTCTGGGCAGTCATAGTGTTGCCTCAGTATTTTGTATGTCTCTATGAGATCTCCTCTGCATCTCCGTCGCTCCAGAGTTGTCAGTTTGAGGATTTTTAATCTACGTTCATAGGGTGTTTTTCTTAAGGTTTTTGGCAGTTTTGTCGCTCTACGTTGTATACTTTCAAGCGGGTCGATGTCCTTGGCAAAATAAGGATTCCAGATTTGAAAACAATACTCAATCAGAGGACGACTGTAGGTTTTGTTAACCCCTCGCGTACCAGACGGCCCGAAACGTCCAGAATTGATATTTACCGTCGAACCCCAGACGGCCCGAAATGGCCAGGCGAGGCCGACCGCTAATTATGTTAGTACAACTTTGACTAATAATTATGAATAATCTTTATCGCTTTACATAACGACGTTACAAATATCTAATAGCAAATTTCAATAGGAACATAAAACAGGTCTTTTTTAGACGATCGGTGTGACAGTTTCGGAGTAATCGTTTTTTTCTGAAACGCCATCTTTTTTTTGAGACTCGCGAATTTCTTACGGGCCGTAAGGCACACATTAAAATTCAAACCGCGGGCCGCGAGGGGTTAATTTTTTGAAATGTCTGTATCGTCAATACTTGAAAAGCTTTCTTTACCAAATATAGAAGTGAGTTTGCCCATTTTACGATGTTTTCAATATGGTTTGCCCATTTCTAGTTGTCCGTTATCGTTATACCGAGATGCATTTCTTAGGGTTGATTTTAATAACCCAGACTTGAGTCCATTTTGTGATTTCATCTAAAGCTTCTCTTAACGTTCCACAACTCAAAACTTAAATTTGAATTTTCAGCGTCCCTTTGGCGGCAGCGGGGCGAGTCCAGGGGAGAGCAGCGGGCGGCCGGCGCTTGAGAGCCGGCGCACGGGGGGGAGCGGCGGGAGCGGCGGGCAGCGGACGGGCCGGCGCGGCGGCTGGCCAAGGAGGCGGCGCGGCGGCTGGCGGGCGAGGCGGCGCGGCGGGCGCCGGGCGGCGGGGGGCAGCCGGCGGGGGGCGAGCGGCGGCGGGGTCGAGGGGGTTTAGAGGCGGTAGGCACGCCGCCAACAGAGCTGTGCTCGGTGAGACTGTGTGGTGTCGAGGCGATCCGATTGTTGAAGTATGTAAGAATGATGAAGACATCCCCGCGCCATTGAAAGAGTTAGTGGATAAGGCGGAGAAGGTTTCTCGTGATCGGCGCGCTAGGGAGACAGCGAGGTTATTGCGGCTGCGGGACGTCGGCACGAATGCGGACGAAAGCGACGAGAACGAGTTGTCAGTAGATGCGGAATCCATCATATCGCGGGAACTGTTCGAAGGAGATAGAACGGCAATGCAATTCCAGTGGTTCCCTATGGATACTTTTAGGGGCCGCCGGGAAGAATTTCATTGTCGCGCTGGTCCTACCGTTCAGGTCCAAAGTGAATATGAGGCGTTCCGCTCTTTTTGGGACGATCAAATTCTGGAGCATATCGTGCAGGAAACTAATCGGTATGCTATAGAACTGTCGGCTGCTTCGGAAAGGTTTGCTAGAGATTGGTACGAGACGAATGTGCATGAAATAATGATACTTCTTGCATTTTACCTTTTGAGCGGCGTTGTTAGGCTGCCATCACAAAGTGATAAATTTTCAAATCATCCCCTGTTGAAATTCCCCGTGTTTAGAAATCTAATATCAAAAGACCGTTTTTGGTATTTAAGCGGAGCCCTTCATTTTGTAGACAAGTCTACCCGCACGCCCGACTCACCCAGGACTTTCTGTCTTGGTCCATTGGTTGATCACTTCAACGAAAAGTTTCAAACTACTTACGTGATGGAACAAGACATATCGTTGGATGAGTCGTTGCTGTTATGGAAAGGTAACCTGCTCTTCAAGCAGTTCATTCAAACTAAATCCGCCAAATTCGGCATTAAAACATTTGAAATTTGCGAATCGACTACTGGTTACCTGTGGTCGTTTCATATTTATACGGGTAAAAATCACGCTGATCAATCTCCGCTTCCAAAGAGCACCGAGATTGTCGCACGCCTCATGAAGCCTCTTCTAAACAAAGGCTATATTTTGTACATGGATAATTGGTTCAATTCGCCTTTGTTATCGAGGTTTTTGAAGCGGAACAAAACAGATTGTGTTGGCACTTTGCGTAGATCGCGCAAAAATGTGCCGGCACTGCTCCAACTGGCAAAGGTTGATCAAGGCACTTGTCTAGCACGGCATTCCGGGGATGTTGTTGTGATGTCTTACCAAGATAAGAAACAGGTTTACGTGACGTCAACATACCATACCACTGAGTCTCTACTAATAGACGGTAGACCTGGACGTCCATCACACTATAGACCGGCGCTTATTGCGGACTACAATCTCAAAATGGGTGGTGTTGACAAGAAGGATCAACAGCTAGAGCCTTTCCTGGTTGAAACTAAAAAAAATATAAAGTGGTACAAGAAACTTTTCAAGAGACTCCTCAATGTATCTGTATTTAACAGTTGCATTGTCTTCAGAAAGTGTTTTCCCGAGAAGAGAATGATTTCTCACAAGAACTTTCGATTAAATTTGATTGAAGAGATTATGGAGCAGCATTTAGCTCATGTCCCTCTTCGAGCAAGTCATGTACGACCAACCAGAGACGTTCACTTACCAGCTGTACGTTTTACAGCCTATGGACATTACCATGAGCTAATACCGGCCAATCCTGCAGGTAGTACTCCGCGAAATCAATGTATCTGGTGCAAAGTACGTCGTCCTCGAGTACCAGGTAAGATTGGACCAAGAACCAGGTACCAATGTGAGAAGTGCGAAATGCCATTGTGTTTGGAACCCCCTTGTTTTAAGGAATTCCATACAATGCATTAGACTGATTCTCTGTTTTATAGTGATTTTTATAAAAATAGTTGACATTAGTTTACCTATAGTATCATTATTTCAGTACGATGGATGGATGGATGTGTGATGATTGATTGGATCTGTAGAATTTGGGGGGGGGGGGGGGTGTTGGCTCGGTGCTCGATACAAACTAAAAGTTATCCAAAATCGAAGACTATCGCGGTTGTTTGACAATATAAATAGGATAGAAATCGAATTTACCACGTGAAATTTGTAGGACCCGACGTTTCGGTGACGTTGTCTACCCTAGACAAAGGCGGCTGCAACGTCACCGAAACGTGGGGTCCTACAAATTTCTCGCGGTAAATTCGTTTTCTATCCTATTTATAAAAGTTATCCATCTCTGATACTTGGTAATAACTATATTTCATCATTAGGTATAATTTTATGTACCAACTGATAAACTGTATGACTCACACTGAGAAAAATATTAGATTGATTCTTACATAATGTTTTATATAGAATAACGATGTTTTACTCGAAATTTTGTTGTATTACAAGGAGTTTTGATGAAACTCCATTACTCGATTATATGTATCATTATATTTTAACATGATTCATGTGTCCGACTAACCGTACGTATACTACTACATGCTGCCATGTTAGAAGCGAGATCCCAAGTCGCACCTAATGAAATATACGTAATCCTTGTTGAAACATGCGTATTTCCATGTATTACAGCGTTATATTTTTCTCAGTGTACAGCTTGTTTGCATCGGCAAGCCACAAGTTGCCGCCGTCGCTCACTACTCACTACCGTTGAAAAAGCCGATACCCCGCAAATTTTTAATTGTTTATATTTTTCTATGTTTCGTTTGTATTCTATTTTTTTTATTCATACGTAATCACGCTGTGATGTAACATGATGTGTTTCAAATATGTGATGTAACATGATGTGGTTCTCAAAATACCCTATCAACGAGGTTTTCCGAAGATAATAATATGATAGTACCCAGAAGGTATACTACTTTTGGTCAGCGAACCTATACATTCATTGCCCCAAGGTTTTTCAATGCTCTTCCTGGCGACATAAAATCAGCACAAAATAAGACCTTATTTAAAAGGCTGCTTAGAAACTGGCTTGTAAAAGAGGGAAGACAAGGAATTTTAAAAATACCGGACATTATAACCTAACCCGGACATTTGAATATTTTGAATCTTATATTGTATTATTTTATTATTATTATTTTGTTTATTATTATTATTATTATTCTTGTGTTTTAAAGTATATTAAGAGATAATTTGTTTTAGTTTTAACACTATTTAATCTTAGTTATAAGTAAAATGCAGGACTATTTTGTTTAAATTCTTATTCTAATTTTAACTATTTTAAATTGCTTTGTTTTTTTGTTTTTTTATGATTTCAATTTATTTGCTGTCATTTTAATTTTCCACTTCTAACTTAAATTTAATTATTTAATTTAATCAAGTAGTCATTTTTCATATTGTTTTGCAATTCCATTTTTGTGCATACATGGAATATCTGCCACTCTTATAAACACGGTATTTGTGCAAGCACATTAAAAAAATAACGTTTACCTTAGAACAGGTCCCGGCCTAGTTAGGTGACGTTGTCACTATACTATGCATTGTATTCTTTTTTCTGCTTTTGATTCAATTTTGTAAGTAGTCCTAAGCTGAAATTGTTTACTTTTTAATTATTTGCATTACTTATATAAATAAATAAATATAAAGAAACCAATACATGTATACCTAATCCAACTGATGAAAGTTTTTATTTTAGTCGGTACAATTGTTTTATTTGTTTATTTTGTATTACATGTTTGTTTTATTTTTATCAAATGAGTCTGTCGTTACTATAAAATTTTGTACTGGAAATTTAGTAAATAAAAAAAAAATGGTTTGTTGAGTTTTCTTCTAGGATTTTTTAATAATAATTATTATAAATAGCTTTTAAAACGAATTTACCGCGTGAAGTTTGTAGCACCCGACGTTTCGGCGATGTTGCAGCGGCCGCTGTCCAGTCTACTCTGGATAACGGCGGCTGCAACGTCGCCGAAACATCGGGTGCTACAAACTTCAAGCGGTAAATTCGTTTTTTAACCACTTTTGTATAAATGCCTTTGGCAATTATTATGAAATCAAAAACTTAATGCGTTTGTTTGACATTATAAATAGCTTTATAAACGAATTTACCGCGTGAAGTTTGTAGCACCCGACGTTTCGGCGATGTTGCAGCGGCCGCTGTCCAGTCTACCCTGGACAACGGCGGCTGCAACGTCGCCGAAACGTCGGGTGCTACAAAGTTCACGCGGTAAATTCGTTTATAAAGCTATTTATAATGTCAAACAACCGCGATAGTCTTTGATTTCATAATAAATGCGAAGGCTCAATACAAAAGTGGTTAGAAGTTTTTCAAATGTATTGAAAACTTGACGCATATTAGGTGTCCAATAACTAATTATTATACTCCAGTCACATTTCATAGAAGAAACTAGAAAATCACACTCATAATTTGCCTAAACAAATAGAACGCGCCGCGCGATATTGCATAGACAGGCGCGCTGCCTAATTTTATCGATATTCGCGAAATCGCGGGGTGCGCATACCTATTGTACGAATTATCACTTGCATTATCTAATATGGGTGGCTGTTCGCGAGAGATCGATTCTTAGAAGCTTATATTCCTCTTTCACACGCTCGAGCCACCCCATAACAGACATAAATAACAGACACTGAAACAAAATACGGCTCATTCAAATATTAAAATCATCCGCAAGGAAGTCCTAACTAAATACGCAGGACAAAATTCCATGAAAGGTCCTGGTAATAATATATCGCCGTCTTTAAGGGCCGAAGACCCCTAATTAATTATCAGCCTGTCATTTCTCGCAGTGGATATATCGAGGGTGTCGACCGATAACAAAAAATCGTAAACGCGGCAAGCCGCTCGCGCAACCCTCTTATATTAAAACAAATGTGGTAATCTCAAAATAATCGCAATGTTTGAGGTAATTAGGAGGCTATTAATTATTCGACTGAAAGCTTGGATAAAATCAAATACTTATAATTTTGCTAGCTATTCGAAGGAATTTTAAGTACTAAATATGATGTATTGTTAATGTTTAATCTACATATTTTCGCTATAAACCTAATGATAATGTAGTAGTAATACATATTATAGAAAATTACCTTCAATTAAGGTGAGATTAATTTAAGTTAAAAATGTAAGCCTGATTGAATAATATGTACTCTCGCTAAGCCACACCCCTTAACCCTCAGTAGGCCGGTCTCTTACCGCCGCCATTGCCTTTTAACCAATCACGGGTTAGAGTGGCGGGGCTTTAGCGAGGCTAGTGAACGATTTTGGGAAATCGAACAGTCACAAAAATACCGAGGTCGAGAATGAACGACCCTTAAGCGGCGGGATAATAGTTGTACATACGGCAGCCCTTGGCTGGTCTCGTACTCGCGCGCATAATTTAAGTGTATACTGTAACTCACGAGTAAATTGAGGGACAATAAACGTTCTTTTGAAATAAACTCTTTCACTGTGTGATCATCTAATAGAGTGTGAACCAGATACGGGAGACTACTCGGCGGCCAGGAAGAACGAGAGAACGCGAAGGTAAATAACATTTACAGTCCACAAAAACCACCCTTCAGCAGTGGGAGAAACTCACAGAAAAATAACTGATGGATTTTATAACCATAAGTGATCCATCGCAGCCGGATGAAAAATAAAGAAAAGAACCTTGAAAAATAAATTGTACGATGGAGTCGACCGCAGAAAAATCGAACGTATCGAGGCGGACCTGGTCACAAAGCAGCAGGAGGAGTGAAAGAGTTCAGGAAGTGAAAGAAGCATCAGAACAGCTGAGGCGGGTCACCAGAGAACAAGCAAAGGTAGCCGCGGAAAAGAAAAAATTGGAATCAGAGGCGATAACGCAAAGGGAACAACTCCGTGCGACCGAAGAGATAGCGACGGCAAAACGCAGATCGGAGGCGGCAGGGGCGGCGGCTGCGATTCAAGTGCAACATGCAGATTTAGAAGCTGAATTGCAGATGCTAGAAGCAGACCGTCAGCACGCACTTAGAGTGTTAGACGTAGTTTCCGAAGCTTACGACTCAGAAAAAAGCGGAGAATGGGAGACAAGAAGTTACGCCGATCTTGAAGAAACAGCAGGTCGTACTACGCTGTGGGCAGAGACGCAAGCACCGCTGACTTCATATAGTGAACCCGACCAAATAAAACCACGAAATGAAGAGAGATACCGCGGCAGGAGAGAAGAAGAATCGGACGAGGCGATGCAGCACGAGGCGGGCGCGGCGGCACCTCACGGGGCAACACATCGCGCGGCGCACGAGGGGATGCGGCTCGAGGCGGGCGCGGCGGCACCTGACGGGGCGGCGCATCGCGCAGCGGGCGGCGAAACCGCGGCCGCTGGCTCCAGCACAGGAGACGGGTCCGATGACAGCGCGAGCAAAAAATTAATAAGCCAGGTATGTCGAGTAATTTCAATAGCCTCCTCGAAGCCGCAATATAACAAGGAACTTCCACACTTTAGTGGAGATCCACTTCAGTTTTTAGCCTTTAAATCGATTTTTAACCAGTCCACCGAAGTTATAGGTCTGAATGACGAACAAAACTTACTTCGCTTGCAATCCGCGATACGCGGACGAGCAAGAGATTGCGTTTCAGGGTTACTTTTATCCCCTGCGAACGTTGGCGAAATAATGAAAACATTAGAGACGTTATTTGGAAATCCAAATGTAATTATTCAGCGCACACTAGCTGATTTACGTAAAACCAGGGACCTCTCTGAATTTATAGAAGCAGAGGAATTGTTGCAATTTGCTTGCCAAGTTAAGAATCTGGTGGCCACAGTAAAATCAGTAAATAGGATTGAGCACCTATGGAACCCAGAACTTTTAGGTTCTCTTGTAGCGAAGTTGCCAAAAAACTTATTAACATTGTGGCTAGGAGATAAAGGAAGGGGTAAACCAGACGAACCGGTTATCATACGATTCGCATCTTGGCTAGAAACACTAGCGATAGACTCGCAAGATGCGGGAATAGGTCCATTAGACAGCGGTAGAAAAAATCAAGTAGTAGCGCGCGATAAAAAGTATAAACAGCAAAATCATAAAAATTACGTTCTTAACATGACTGAGCAGTCTCGTATGAAATGCCCAAATTGTACCGGCGATCATTTTCTCAGCAAATGCGAAAGGTTTAAAAAACTTTCCCTAGACTCTCGCTGGGGAGTCGTAAAATCACTTAAGCGATGCTTTAAATGCCTTGCACCTTCGCACGGCAGGAAAAACTGCCCAGCCTATAAAAGGTTTCCTCGATTTAAGTATCATTTCTTACTTACTGCCGCGGACGCGGCGCTCGGCGGAACCGAGATAATTACGGCAACAGCCGAAGGTGAAACACAGACCGGGGCTATTGTCGCGCATACAGTAGCCAACAACAGAGTCCTCTTGCAAGTTTTACCGATAACGTTAATAGGACCAAAGGGGAGAAAGGTAGTTTACGCGCTTTTAGACAGCGGATCGACGGTCTCTATAATAGACCGCGAAGTCGCGCAAGAGCTGAATATTAGAGGGCCTCCCACCAATATGGAGGTATGTGGTATAGGAAGTATGAAAACTTCTTCTAAAGGGGCTGAAACAGTCTCGTTTCAAATAAGGGGGGAATTGGGCCGTAAGGTTTTCGACGTGCAGGCTTATAGTATTGCGGCGTTAAACCTTCCGAAATTAAAAAATTTATCGGCGGCCGCCTCTGATTTTGACACTTTGACTGCGGTGAAAGTCGACAAAATATCAGATGTCCAACCGCGCCTACTAATCGGGGCTAATTGTTGGGAATTAATCGTTTCACGCGGATTAAGGCGCATTAATGACGAATTATCGTTGTCAAAAACACTACTGGGCTGGGTTCCAGTGGGACGAGTATCTGTAGATAGGCAAAATGACGCATTACATAGCTTCTGCCTAAGTGATAGCGGTAGCAATGACGCGTCTCTTCAGAGATTACTCGAGGAAAACCTCAGATTAGAGCAAGACTGGCCGAATAAAAAGCGAGAACTTGCGGACTCGGTAAGGTCTAAAAAATTATTAGAATCCACTACTTCGTTAAACGGCGGGGTATGGCACACGGGGTTGCTCTGGCGAGATGACAGACGTGTTCTTCCTGATAGCCGACCTATGGCGCTAGCTCGACTTCACGCCGTCGAGAGAAAAATGGACAGAGATCGGACTTATGGAGACGCTTATTGTCAGAAAATGGACAAGTACTTAGCAGAAGGTTACGCCGAAGAAGTAGACCCTTCCAAATTAGCCGGCCGAACTGATATATGGTTTTTACCACACTTGGGTGTCTGTAGCGCCGCCAAAGGAAACAAGCTTAGGATCGTGCATGACGCTGCTGCTAGCGTAAAGGGAGTATCTCTAAATAGCTTACTGATAACGGGGCCAGACTATAATCAAAGCATAACAGGTATACTTTTTAGGTTCCGCGAGCATCCGGTGGCTTTTACCGCCGATATTGGGGACATGTTCATGCGTATTAAGGTGATCGAGGACGATACCTATAGTCAGTTGTTCCTTTGGCGGGGATATCGGCGCGATATAGAACCTCGTATCCTAAAAATGTCCTCTTTAATATTCGGTTCTCGGTCATCCCCGACATCAGCCCTCTATATCCGAAATAAAAACGCTGAACGTTTCAAGAATCAGTACCCTCTAGCAGTGGAGGCTATCACAGACCATCACTTTATGGACGACCTTGCTTTCGGGTCTTCTTCAATAGAAGAAGCTCGTAACGTGATAAAAAACATAATTTACATCCATCAACAAGGGAATTTTTTCTTAAAGGGCTGGGCGTCTAATTATCAAAGCGTTTTGAACGAAATACCTGAAGAAAGGAAAGCTACCCATAATATTGCTCTGGAGAAAGGAGAGATAAGCTCTCAACGGCTTTTAGGGTTAGAATGGTTGCCAGAAAGTGACCAACTTACATTTAATTTTAGGTTAGAAAAACTCGATGACGCCTTAAAAACGGGCCAGAGAGTGCCAACGAAACGAGAGGCTCTTAAGGTAGTAATGTCAATTTATGACCCACTCGGGGTATTAAGCCCAATAACTATCCGAGCCAAAATTCTAATGCAAAAGGTGTGGACCAGCGGTGTAGCCTGGGATGAGGAGGTCACACAAGATATTTTCAAAGGTTGGGGTGAATGGATAAATGCCCTTCGCTCGGCGAAGGACGTAAGGATTTCACGCTATCACGGCGTAACAAAGAATCCCTCCGAAAATAGACAATTACACATATGTTGTGACGCGTCTCAAGAGGCTATGTGCGCTGTCGCGTATATGAGAATAGCCAGACCAGGCGAAGAACCGACCACATCCTTTATCGCAAGTAAAACCAGAGTCGCGCCGTTAAAAAAAATGACAATACCGCGTTTAGAACTGACAGCAGCACTATTAGGCGCCGAACTAGCGAAAAAAATCACTAGCGAGTACAAAATTAAATTTCATGAAAAGATTTTATGGACAGACTCGATGAACGTACTTTGGTGGATACGTTCACGTAGCTCCGACCACCAACAATTTGTCTCTAACCGTCTGGGAGTATTGGACGAACTGACTACCCCGGAGGAGTGGAGATGGTTAAGCGGAAATAGTAATCCTGCAGATGAAGCTACGAGAGCGAAGTCAAAAATTGACCTCTCGCCCGAGAGCCGTTGGCTGAATGGTCCTGAATACCTTAGACAGCCACCAGAGGTATGGCCGGCAAAGGTTCCCCATCAACCCGGGGAAAAGGATAAGATATCCCTCGAGTATAAACCATTGGCGGTATTTGCGCTACACGCTGTACCTACGAGCACAATAGATGTCGCGAGATTCTCCCAACATCGCAGATTATTGCGCGTAGGGGCCTACGTTAGGAAGTTTATTCAACTATGTAGAGGTGCCACAAATAACTGCATTTTAAACGGACAAGACATTGCCAGCGCTGAAATAATATTATTAAAGGAGTCGCAGAGTCGTTCTTTTAAGAAAGAAATAGAACTTATACGAGTGAAAGGGACTTTACCTAGGAATAGCCGTTTGATAGGTTTAAATGCGTACTTAGACGAGCGGGGCTTAATAAGAGTAGGCGGCCGCATCGCAAATGCGCCGGGAATACCACACGACACTAAGTATCCCATAATACTTGACGGCCGGGATCGCTATACACAACTACTGGTGGTAAGAACTCATGAGGAGATGGCTCATTCCGGGGTTGAAACGACATTGGCCAGCCTACGCCAGAGGTTCTGGCTAATTAGTCCCCGTCAAACGGTCAAAAAATTTATATACCAGTGTATGCTGTGCAAAATGAGAAGGGCAAAACCAGTCACAGCGTTGATGGGACAACTCCCGATGTCACGTTTGCAGCATCATACGAGGTGTTTTAACGCCGTAGGCGTAGACTACTTCGGGCCGGTTCAGGTGACTATACGAAGAAAAGTGGAGAAACGATATGGCGTGTTGTTCTCTTGTCTAACCACACGAGCGGTTCACATTGAATTAGCATATGATTTGTCTACTAATTCGACAATACAAGCGATAAGAAGATTCATAGCCCGGCGGGGCAAACCAAGGGTGATAATGTCAGATAATGGATCTAATCTAAAAGGTGCGAGTGCCGAATTGAAGAAGGTCGTTTCAGAGATTGACGATGAACGTATCCGTGAACGTTTAAGTAACGACCAGATTGACTGGAGGTTTATACCACCTGCTTCTCCCCATCATGGCGGCTGCTGGGAATCGATGGTTAAGTCAGCCAAAAGAGCTTTGTACGCCATATTGAAAGAAAGAGCGCCTTCTGTGGAAATGATGCAGACCTTATTGGCTGAAGTGGAGTCAATCCTTAATCAGCGGCCTATCTCGCACATTACTATAGACAGTCGAGACCAGGAGCCACTTACGCCGCAAAGCTTTTTGTTAGGACACTCTAACAGCACCGCTATGGGTAAATTTACCATTGGAGATTTATGTAACCGTAAACAGTGGAGACAGACCCAAGCTCTAGCTGACTCTTTTTGGAATAGGTGGTCTAAAGAAGTACTACCTATGCTAGTCTCTCGACCTAAATGGAAGGAGGTACAACCTCCACTAAGGGTGGGGGAACTGGTGTTAATATTGGATCCCTCTCTAGAAAGAGGAAGATGGCCTCGCGCTATAGTAACGGAAGTCTACCCTGACAAAACAGGTGTTGTCAGGATAGTAGATGTAAAAGTCGACGGAAAAAATTATCGCAGGTCAATAAGCAAACTAGTTAGATTAGAATTGTCCGCCCGAATAGAATAAGCCATAGATATAAATAACGTAGATTTAAGGTAAATAATTCGTAAAATAAGTTAATGGCACGTTGCCATGAGCGGGGAAATGTACGAATTATCACTTGCATTATCTAATATGGGTGGCTGTTCGCGAGAGATCGATTCTTAGAAGCTTATATTCCTCTTTCACACGCTCGAGCCACCCCATAACAGACATAAATAACAGACACTGAAACAAAATACGGCTCATTCAAATATTAAAATCATCCGCAAGGAAGTCCTAACTAAATACGCAGGACAAAATTCCATGAAAGGTCCTGGTAATAATATATCGCCGTCTTTAAGGGCCGAAGACCCCTAATTAATTATCAGCCTGTCATTTCTCGCAGTGGATATATCGAGGGTGTCGACCGATAACAAAAAATCGTAAACGCGGCAAGCCGCTCGCGCAACCCTCTTATATTAAAACAAATGTGGTAATCTCAAAATAATCGCAATGTTTGAGGTAATTAGGAGGCTATTAATTATTCGACTGAAAGCTTGGATAAAATCAAATACTTATAATTTTGCTAGCTATTCGAAGGAATTTTAAGTACTAAATATGATGTATTGTTAATGTTTAATCTACATATTTTCGCTATAAACCTAATGATAATGTAGTAGTAATACATATTATAGAAAATTACCTTCAATTAAGGTGAGATTAATTTAAGTTAAAAATGTAAGCCTGATTGAATAATATGTACTCTCGCTAAGCCACACCCCTTAACCCTCAGTAGGCCGGTCTCTTACCGCCGCCATTGCCTTTTAACCAATCACGGGTTAGAGTGGCGGGGCTTTAGCGAGGCTAGTGAACGATTTTGGGAAATCGAACAGTCACAAAAATACCGAGGTCGAGAATGAACGACCCTTAAGCGGCGGGATAATAGTTGTACATACGGCAGCCCTTGGCTGGTCTCGTACTCGCGCGCATAATTTAAGTGTATACTGTAACTCACGAGTAAATTGAGGGACAATAAACGTTCTTTTGAAATAAACTCTTTCACTGTGTGATCATCTAATAGAGTGTGAACCAGATACGGGAGACTACTCGGCGGCCAGGAAGAACGAGAGAACGCGAAGGTAAATAACATTTACAGTCCACAAAAACCACCCTTCAGCAGTGGGAGAAACTCACAGAAAAATAACTGATGGATTTTATAACCACCTATTTGTTTACGTAATTAGTATGGGAGAATTACCATATTTTGAGCGTGATTTCCTATAGTTTTTCTATGAAATGTGACTCTTTAGAGTATAATAATTAGTTATTAGACATATAATAAGCACATAATAACACAATATATTTGAAAAACTTTATCCACTTTTGTATTATGACCTATCAAAGTTATTACCAAATTTTCGTCACCGACTCGCAAAAGTTTGGATTTTTCTGTAATATCAGACGAAGCTGAAAGGTCTGATATGATTTTATAAGAAGTGTAGTGTAGTGGAAAAGTTATTATGAAAGAATTTCATATAAATAAAGTCCCTAAGTAGTCAGAAATACAAAATTAAAAAAAAAAAAATTTACGAGGAGACATCAAATTTTTCTTGGTTATTATGACTGAAAAACTAAATATTTTTGTATGCAAAGAAGTAAAACAAAATAATGGTTTTGGTAAAGCATTTAATAAAGAACATAACTGTAAATACAATTTCCGCATAGACTTTCGTATTTTGTGATAAAAACATCGAAATGATAAATAGGCGAGTTTTTTCACTTCGCCAAATTTGTAATTTGTCGCCATTATTATCTTAATTGATTTACGAGATAAGGTTATAATGTTTTATATGTCAAATTTCAATGCGATCATTTTACAGTTCTTCTTTTTATGATCCGTATAGTGGTTTAAAAGTTATGGTCGTTTTTATCAAGGTCGTCGACTGGCGTCGATTTCGCACGCGAAAATGTCGCGCGCAAAAGTGATAGGTGAGTTTTTACCTCGCAACGTGAGGGGTTAAGCAATCTGTACTTCAATAACCTCGTTTAAGATATTATAGAATTACGATCCTATTATAAACAAAGTGTACCTATCTATTATATTCCACAAAAAAGTGTGGAGAATATATAACAAAAAAAAATATCGCACACGGTGAAAACAGCCGAGCGGCTGCGTCAATAAACTGCCAGTATCTCACGTGGGACATGTCGATTCGTTCAAAAACCACTTTCGACCCACGTATGGTTTTACGACGATAGCCTTGCTGGACATGTAAGAGCATAATGTAAGCGGCAGTAGACTTATCATGAGATTCGATAAGGAATTTAAGGAATATGCTCGTTTATCTCTGTAATGCTGCAATTGAGTAAAGGAAATCATGCTATAAAGCTTCTTGTTTTATTGATTCTGATTTTTGACGTGCGGCTTTTACAGCTATTCTTCAATTTGACCTCATTTGCAAATGACACATTTTAACCTCTATCTGAGTTTAATTACAAATTTGAACGGAAAAAACAATCCTTATTTATAAATAGGATAGAAACGAATTTTAAATAGGATAGAAACGAATAGGATAGAAGAAAATTTGTAGCACCCGACGTTTCGGTGAAGTTGCAGCCGCCGTTGCCTAGGGTAGACTGAAAGAGCTGTCAATCCGTTGTTTTGCGGGTAGGCTGCATACTGCTGCCGCCACTGCGTAGATTATAACAGTGGTGGGGGACCGGGCTCGGACCGCGCGAATTTCGAAAATTCGTCTTGCACATAACACTCACTGTATCCTGTCTTACGTCCTTGCGTTCTGCGTTCGGCGGCGGGAACATTTTAAGAAAAGGGTTCCACGTAGAAGAGAGTTTGTAACCGTCGCGCGCGTCGTCTCTATTGAAGTTCGGGGTTCTTCTTATTTCAATGGCTTCCCGGATCATGTTACAAGACGACTCTCAAGTAGCGGAACATCTGGCTACCATATCCGAGCCCTTACGACTCGTAACGCATTCGCGTTGATCTCAATTTTGTTCTAAGAGAAGCTACTGTCTGGGGTATACTGTGCCTAAAGACAATCTCTTACAACAAACCCTGCTGTGAAGAGTTTATATGTAAGTGTGCGTGTAACAGGTGTTTAAGTGCATGTCTTTTTATTGCATTTGATGGACAGTATTTAAACGCAGTTTAATGAATTTTATCCCAACAAACAATCAGCTGGGAATCAACTTGAACCAGCCGGGAATCGAATCCGGAACCTTACGTTTAAGATCAGGCGAATTAACCACTATGCCATCAGGCTGTGTCACTTATCCAGTCCTCTAAATTACTTTTTGATTATACGTTTAATATTCCTTTCTGGCATATTTTACGACTTCCTTTCAACGTTTGGAGCAATAAATTAAATCATGCGCAATGGAATATCAACTTCTTACATTATGTTGTAGTAAAATCAAATTAATTTTACGAATAATTATTTGGCTTTGCCTGTCTTTATTGATATTTTTTGATGTTTGGATTCGTATAAATTTTATTCGTGGTATAAAAATGTCGTAAATTCGGTTCAGAAGTGCGTAGTTTTTATAGTGTTGCTAAACTGAGTTTATTCCAATTTTCTCTCAAAACCAGTTCGCTGATCAATCCAAAAATAAACCGCTCTGGCATCTGGTTGACATAAGATTCATATCATCGCTCTAAATTGGACGATATCGGCCGCGAAACATCTCTGATCGTTTGTTTTTTTTTTGTCGCCGTTTTGATGGAAATTTTCAAGCTCCGCTGGCATCGCGGCGTGTCGCGGCGTCGCGGCATGACGGGGAGAGAAGAGTCCCGGCCGATAACATCGGCTGTTATTTGCCTCTTAAGTAGACTTTTGTAATTATTCTAAAAGCTTTTACGGAAACTCGAGATGTTTGTTATCGCAACGCATTATCAAAAGTTAATATTGACGCCTTAAAAATACTTGCTATTTTATGTGTGTTTGAGTGCGTATTGCACTATGTTTGTTGAGCGTGGTGGTCAGGATATCTATTGTTTTGTATTTGTATGTTTAACAGAAATATCTATACATTCCATGATATTTTTTCCATGTATGTCGTTGTCTGATACTTCATTTGTACATACGCATATGTATCTTAAAAGCGTTGTGAAAACTGAAGCTCTTCAAAAAAAAATTATTACCACTCGTAATGGAGAAACGGAAATTACTTACCTAATTGTGTTGCATTCATAAATCTGTATATGGTCATATTTTAAGCAATATTTCTAGCAAATTGCACTTTTTAGAGTACTTGAACTCTCCTTTTTTTTTAATAATAATTAGGCCTCATTTTGTAAAACCACTAAGACAATTATACTAAGACAATTGATTATGATAATATGACAATTACATGGTGAAATTAAGTAAAAACTTTCAAAAAGGCTTTCACCGGTCTCATTGTTTTAACTCATTCAGAAGATTTGTAGTCAAATTTAACCCATTAAATAGGATGAAGTCAACAGGATGAAGAACGTTTCAAATGATTTGAAATCTTTTCAGAGTGTACAAGTTTTTCGTTAAAATTCTGCGAAATTTCATTATTTATTTTTTCCGATCTAATTTTAATTCTTGCTAATACTTGTATGAATCTTACTAAAAAAGCAATGATTTTACGATGATATTTTTCTTCTGTTAGGATGTTAATGAACTTAGTTACTTCAGAATTGACAAAGATTGTGTGTTAATTTGAAAATGGTAATCAACCATATCAATCAATCATAAACCCATTTTGGCTAGGTTGTATCAATAATTCTTGGCGTATTTGTCATAAAATATCTATGTGTGTTTTCCGTTTCTTTATTTCACCATCTTCTAAACGCTTGAACCGATTTAGAAGTGTGTAGTATTTTTAGAATCGAAGTCATTCCGAGCATCATAGGGCACGTTCAAATATCAAGTAAGTAGTTGTCTAAGTGTTTAAGTGTTCAAATGTCAATAAATTAACATAAATATATTGTGTTTATTGTCAAATGAAAGGTCTGATTGAGTCCATTCCGGATATAGACATATGTCTATATGGATACATATATAAACCACAAATATTTCATAAACAACTACAATAAAAATGTATAAAATTTGTATAATAAATCTTGTTGTATAAAATTTATAGTGGAAGCATTGGTAATTATTTATTTTATTTTTATTATACGATGTGTTTTGGCGCTGCCGCCTATAAGGCCCTCTTAACATCGAAATTTCTATCTCTATCTCTATCGATATCACTTTAAAAGAATATAATATAACTGAGCTATTAAAGCGTTCTCGCAACTCGCAGGGAATTAAAAAAGGAAAGTGCGCATTGCAATAAGCTTCGGCCTTCTTATCGTAGTCGCATTAATCAATGGGAAACAGTGCTTGATTGTGGTGGGGAGATGTAAGGAAGGCCTATTAATAACAATACACAGACAGGTACGCTTAATCTTATTTACACAACATTGTCTTATTGCGCCTATAAAGCAGGGCGGTGGTCGAACGGACGGCCGGACAGCAGATGAGCCTGGCAGAGCGCTCAAAGCACCGCCGTGTTTGTATTGGCCCCACGCTACCCGGTTGTTAAGAAGTCCAGCGCGGAATTATTATGCAGAAATTAGTGTAATAACCGTGTGTGTCTGGCCGAGCGCCCGCGCCGCGCCGGTGAGAGGGCTTTTTCTTCTTGTTCGCCCCTCGACCGCTGCACCGCAGCAGAATGGGATCGCCCGAGTCCGGACTGGCCCCGACCGGACGAAACGGACGCGCTTCTCAAACTGTGCTTGTGAAACCACCGCGACTTTAGGGGTCCGTACAGATTTGCCGCATCTAAATTTGCTGTATCCAAATATGCGAGGTCTATATTTGCCGCATGCAATTCCGTTACGTCCCGATTTTCCGATAATCCTGCCAATTATCCAGATTTACTGCATCCAGATTTTAATTCTTCATTTATTAGCTAAATCTATACAGTATATTTTATTTTTCTAAAGAAAACATTGTAGAATATCAATTTTTCTTAAAGAAAATAATTTTTTAAGAAAAAATCACAATTTCGAAAAAAGAAAACAAACATATTCAAATTTATCGGTATTAAAAAGGAGAGAGGGAAGATAGAAGGGAGAAAATGTGAGATTGATATGGTTAAACACATACATGTTCACCTGTGCACATGAATAGATTTAAAAGTAATAATTTGTGCGTATCTTTTTAAATCGTTAGGATGTTCTCATGCTTTTCTGTGACTGCGTGATGAAAAAGGCATTTTTTTTAAAAACGGGAAATGAAAAGAGGATGGGCTGTGTCGGGACGCACGGCCGTTGGTTTAAGGCGAAACGTCAATGGTAGGAACTCTCTAAAATCGCTTTCAATAAATTATTTTTAGACGTTCATCATAACCTATTTTTCGACCACCACTATTAAAATTGAAATACAGCGGAACATTCGTCATGTTCCGCTGTATGTTCGCACAGCGGAATGTTCGCACATTCGTCTGTTGCACGCCAGTGGTTCTTCGTCTCATCGATTCGTCCGAATTATATGTCCATCGGCTTAGTGATGTCTTCAGTAGGTGTATTCGTGTTATCTGCTTGCTATGTCCATCAGCTCGGGGACTACGCTTGAAGAGGCACACGCGCCGCCGCGCGCCTCAACGTTGCAACGCTCCCTAAACCGTCTCACATACTCGACGAAGTGTGTGGCCCAGATATTTATTTTTTATTTTTTATTTTTATTTGTTACATCCTGGTAGAGATCGTATAGATATAATTTGTGTATAGATAATAGTGTGATCGTATAGATATAATTTGTAACTATTTATATAAGCAATAGGAAATGAACACAACCCATACGATCATTCTTGACCAGAGGTACCCATATTTTCTTGACCCATAGATCCCTCGCTGTTTTCCGTAAACCCCCTGCCTGAATTTTCCATAACTTACTAACATTAAAAGTTTTTTGACACCTGGAACAGTACTGATCGCCTACAACTGATATATACAACATAGGGTATATACAACATGATATATACAACATAGGATTTTGGTAATGTGGACAGTTGTAAAAGATAAAAATATGTACAATTTTTATTTGTTCATTTCTAAGCGTCCACGACCTTGAAGTACGAAACATTTAGGAAACCCACACATAAGTGCACATGTAGCACTATCTCGCTTGCTCATTCATGTGGCGCATTTATCCTACTCGCTCGCACGGATACCCATTGAAACGCATTTTTTTCACATATCTCATTCCCACCTTCCCTCGTTAGTCATGTGCGCTGGCCTCTTCAATCGACTAGTGATGCAATTTGAGTTGAGTGTTGATTTCATTCCGTGATACTTGTGACGCGCGCTTTTGTTTATTGCTAATATTATAATTTTAAATTACTATTCTGTATACAAAATCTGTTTAAGATGTGATACGGTGACCTGCCTAGATAGATTCCACTAACGTGGACCCCCATTTACATCTCGTGCACCTCGATTTTTTTTCTCGCTGACATGGACCCCCTGCGAATCGAAATCGACCCCTGGGGGTCCATATAGGCCACTTTGGGAATCACTGTTCAAGACGAATGCCCAACTAGACCGAACAGCCTGTATCTGGGCATACGAAATATACTGCCTTTGTTTTTAGAGTAGTACTGACATTTTTTGACTAATAGCCTACTTTCAATACTATCACTAAGATAATGGCTAAGATAATAGATATTCCTCTTTCTAACTTTCTGACTTTCCTCGCCCTCACATGCTGTATTGAGTGAGTTTCTCAACATGTGCTAATACGAAATTACTACCATTTTAAAAAATGCTACGATTTTAAACCTACCAAGATATGCATTATTTTATATTTTTTATTAATAGGGGTTTTCAACTAGGGTAATTGATAGGAAATTGAAGAGTTACAGATATATAATAATATAGAATGAAAATAGATAGTTGCAAAATGTCATGCCAGTAAAATTTTTGAATATTGAAGTCAAAACATAACGGTGTGTATATGTAATAAATTTCTCCACTTTGTTTCTACCTAGTTAGGGTAGTGCTGCTGTAATTTTGCTTTTATTGAACTTAATGTTTTTACATGTATTCAGATCTTTTTGGGATTTGTTTAAAGTGTTCGGACCTAGAAAACTAAAATATCTTTTCGCAAATGTGGACGCGGTTTTTATTGTCATGTGCTTATTTTTGCTACCTCTTGTTGCAATACTATGAAAATAATATAATATGTTTGCTGATTTTGGAAATAATTACCAATAACTATTTTCGCGTATATTTGCCTGATGTCAAACAGTTTTAACTTGCCAAATAGGTCGTTTTTAGCGATGACTCTCAAGATCGTTTTCTGGACTTAGTGGAGTTAGAGCGGTTACAGTAGCTATTCACAATCATAGAATGCCATACAAAATAAAGATGTGGGCTAAAACATAATAAATAATTGTGAGCATCATTGGAGCGACCATATTCCTGAGGACATTTAAAGTAGGTACAAATAAGTTTCCTTACTTTGGCCGCGGTGCTGATTATATGAGCGTCCCATTTAAGGGTATGTATAGTCGATGGTAAATTTGGGATATTTCCCTTCTTCTTTTATGATAAAAACTCGCGCAACTGCAGTGAAAATATGGTTGATGCTAAAATACAATATTGTCAATATTTTAAAACTGTACATATATTATGTCTGTTTTTTTTTAACTTAAATATGCAGAACCACAGTTTTACATTTCTTACGTGGATGTAGAGCAAGTGTATATCGGCGCGCCCTTCACGTTGCGTCGCTCCGTACATTTTGTATCGTTGTTTTTGTTTTCGAATATAATTACGGCGCCCAATTATGCCCTCGTGATTTTATCATTTGCCAAAAAAAGTCCACATTTACACGATCACGTTCTTTTGCACGTTTTTGCGTGAGCTCTCCCAGGCGCTCTTTCGACATTCTGTTAATTGATATTATAGTGGTTCTTCTGCATTTATTTGGCATTGTTTTCTTTATGCTAATTACGTCGTTAATGCTGACAGGCACAGTAAATATCAATAAAAGAGTTTCTGTATTCATAATAATTGTTCAACATTGTGATGGCACAGACTGAAAGACTGGAATTTGTATTATCATATTTTATATTACTATCAACTCTGTGACCACAAAAAATAAATTTACTTCATCTTAACCGATTCGTGTTAAATTTATTGATCATTAAAGCATAAAATTAATTTGGTCATTTCATAGATGCTTGCTGTGTGGATCTCCAAACTGTGGTTGTATTTTTCATTGAATTATATGTTATACATAGCATCTCAGTTAGTTATATTTCTTCCTTGATATAGATGACTAATAAAGTTGGTATATTATTCATGTAATAATAATATTAACAATACGATTTTTATTTACAGCTGTTAATACAAAAAGTAGTTTAAAAACCACAAAATGAAAAATTGAGACTGAAAATAGAACACGACAAACGCTGCAAATTAGGGGTATCCTAAGGATTTAACCTGGTTTTAAGGACACGCCTGTGTCAATTCATGATGTATGCGACGTAAAAATAAGAAATAGAAAGAATTAAAATTACTGCAATTGGTACAAAATATGATTTTATAGCAATATGGGGTAATAAATATAGCAATTAATATGGGGTAAATATATTGATACTCATTTTTCCTACATTCTGCTCGACTTAGGGACAATATTGTTGCCATGCAATTATGCAATATTAGGTAATTATCTTCCTCACCTACCCTTCCAGTTTCGATTAAACAGTCCAAAAATGGACATTTCTATCAGTGTAATATTTATCATTTTATATTAGTATTATTTCTCTGTAACATGTATCCATTTATATATGATTATTATTATTTTTATTAAGCCTCTCCTTTATATTAATTGCTGAAACAAGTCACGCATTTATTTCTTTTATTTAATATTACTCTGGTTTGACTATAAGGAATCGTGAAACGATTGGGCCGCCGTTACTGGCAATTAAACCTAGAAAGATTTTGGAGTTTACTCCTTAAGAATCGATTTCATTTAAAGCCCCGTGAGATTTTGATGTTATGATGATATGAGAATTTGATGACTAGTAAAATTGAACGTTAAAACGTTAACAAAAAGCGTTACGTTAAATGTAAGTAAAGTTCGAAAATTTAAAATAGTGCAACATTACCCAATAGGAGACTATAACTTCTCCGAGCCAACCCATACTGACCATACATTAGCCAACCCATACTGACCATACATTTATCGAATGATGAAATGAGACAGCTATTAACCCCTCTCCACGCGGAATAAAATTCAGCCGTCCCATTCGCGCGCGACCTTTTCGCGCGCAAAATCGACGACCTTGATAAAAACGACCATAACTTGTAAACCACTACACGGATCATAAAAAGAAGAACTGTAAAATGATCGCATTGAAATTTGACATATAAAACATTATAACCTTATCTCGTAAATCAATTAAGATAATAATGGTGACAAATTACAAATTTGGCGAAGTGAAAAAACTCGCCTATTTATCATTTCGATGTTTTTATCACAAAATACGAAAGTCTATGCGGAAATTGTATTTACAGTTATGTTCTTTATTAAATGCTTTACCAAAACCATTATTTTGTTTTACTTCTTTGCATACAAAAATATTTAGTTTTTCAGTCATAATAACCAAGAAAAATTTGATGTCTCCTCGTAAAAATTTTTTTTTTTAATTTTGTATTTCTGACTACTTAGGGACTTTATTTATATGAAATTCTTTCATAATAACTTTTCCACTACACTACACTTCTTATAAAATCATACCAGTTCTTTCAGCTTTGTCTGATATTACAGAAAAATCCAAACTTTTGCGAGTCGGTGACGAAAATTTGGCATTAACTTTGACAGGTCATAATACAAAAGTGGATAAAGTTTTTCAAATATATTGTGTTATTATGTGCTTATTATATGTCTAATAACTAATTATTATACTCTAAAGAGTCACATTTCATAGAAAAACTATAGGAAATCACACTCAAAATATGGTAATTCTTCTATACTAATTACGTAAACAAATAGGTATGCGCACCCCGCGATTTCGCGAATATCGATAAAATTAGGCAGCGCGCCTGTCTATGCAATATCGCCGCGGTGTGATCTCATTTGTTTAGGCAAATTCGGAGTGTGATTTTCTAGTTTCTTCTATGAAATGTGACTGGAGTATAATAATTAGTTATTGGACATCTAATAAGCGTCAAGTTTTCAATACATTCGAAAAACTTCTAACCACTTTTGTATGCCTTTGCAATTATTATGAAATCAGACTATCGCGGTTGCTTCACATTATAGCTTTATAAACGAATTTACCGCGTGAAGTGTGTAGCACCCGACGTTTCGGCGACGTTGCCCAGGGTAGACTGGACAGCGGCGGCTGCAACGTCGCCGAAACGTTGGTGTCCAAACTTGGTACGTGGTAAATTCGTTTTTTAACCACATTTGTATCATGCCTTTGCAATTATTATGAAATCAAAGATTATCGCGGTTGTTTGACATTATAAATAGCTTTATAAACGAATTTACCGCGTGAACTTTGTAGCACCCGACGTTTCGGCGACGTTGCAGCCGCCGTTGTCCAGGGTAGACTGGACAGCGGCCGCTGCAACATCGCCGAAACGTCGGGTGCTACAAACATCACGCGGTAAATTCGTTTATAAAGCTATTTATAATGTCAAACAAACGCGTTAAGTTTTTGATTTCATAATAATGGCAAAGGCATTATAAAAAGTGGTTAAAAAACGAATTTACCGCGTGAAGTTTGTAGCACCCGACGTTTCGGCGACGTTGCAGCAGCCGTTGTCCCGAGTAGACTGGACAGCGGCCGCTGCAACATCGCCGAAACGTCGGGTGCTACAAACTTCACGCGGTATATTCGTTTTTTAACAACTTTTGTATAATAATTATTATTTTCTAGAAGAAAACTCAAGAAACCATTTTTTTTTTATTTCAAAGTTTATTTATTCCAAAAAACCCGGTAAGGGTATACATAGAACTTACAATTAATAAATACATTTTTTATAATATTCATATTTTAAACATATCATATATCTGGCAAAAATATAATTAAATCAAGTTAGAAATCTGAAAGTCAATAAACTATACAAAATCAACCATTACATTGTCTAAATATTAAAAATATCATTTAGAAATATCAAAAATAGAATAAATTTCCAGTACAAAATTTTACAGTAACAGTCATTTGATAAAAATAAAACAAACATGTCATAAAAATAAACAAAACAATTGTACCGACTAAAATAAAAACTTTTATCAGTTGGTATATTAGGTATACAATTATTCGTTTCTTTATATACAAAAGAAACATAGAAAAATATAAGAGATTAGATTTTATCATTTATTTTTTATGCGACTTATGCTTTAAATTTTTTTTATTGGTACTAAATATCCAGTACAAAATAGTACATGCACGTTTAAAAATTGCCACATTTGATAAAAATTTATAATGTATCACAAAAAAAAGTGCATAACACACAACACGTTACATCGTTGAAATATAATGATACATATAATCGAGTAATGGGTTTCATCAAAATTCCTTGTAATTCAACAAAATTTCGAGTGAAACGTCGTTATTCTATATGAAACAGTAATAACAAAACGCCGCCCGTCGCTCTCCGCCGCGCGCCGCGCGCCGGCTACTCGCCCCGCCGCCGCTAGAGGTCGTCTGAAAATTAAAACAATATTATTAGTTCTCACGTCCTGTCTAAATTTCAATTCAATTTCAAAAACCTAATTCTGTTGTAGTGATCGAAAATTCCCCGACCACAAATTTCCGTTTCTTTATTCCATCATAACTTCTAAACGCTTAAGACCAATTTAAAAATCTGCGGTATTACTAGAATCGTTATGTCATCCCGAGTGTCATAGGGTACCTCAATCTAAAAATATTAAGTAAGTAGTTGTCTAAATGTCCAAATATCAATAGGTTAAAATAAATACATCGACGGTGGAAAGGAAAAATTTACTAAACGACAATTTGGGCGATATTGAGTTATATATATCACTAGAATCATAAAAAAATCCTGCGTCGATTAGTCCCACTCTCAAACTGCTGGGGTAGTTTTTGTTGTCGCTTGGTATTTTATATTTTGTTGATTATTTACAGTTTTCGGCAACCAAGCGACAAAAAATTTGGTCAGTTCTTTAACCCTTCACGTTGCGAGGTAAAAAGTCACCTATCACTTTTGCGCGCGACATATTCGCGCAAAAAATCGACGCGAGTCAACGGCCTTGAGAAAAACGATCATAACTTATAAACCACTAATCGGATTAAAAAAAGATAAAGAGAAAAATGATCGCATTGAAATTTGACATATAAAACATTATAACCTTATCTCGTAAAACAATTAGGATAATAATGAATAAATATTACAAAATTGGCAAACTGAAAAAACTCGCCTATAAAATCATTTCGATTTTTTTGTAAATACAGTTTTTGTAAATATCAAAAATTGTAAATACAGTTATGTTCTCTATTAAATGCTTTACCAAAACGATATTTTTTTTTTACTTATTTGCATACAAAAATACGGAAAAAATATTTATTTATTCAGCCAAGAAAAATTGTATGTATTCTCGTAAAAAAAAATTTTTTTAATTTTTAATTTGTGACTACTTATGGTATTTTTTTATATGAAATTCTTTCAAAATAACTTTATTACTACATCACTTCTTCTTAGAAATCACACCAGAACTTTGAGCTTTGTCTGATATTATAGAAAAATCTAAAGTTTTGAGAGTTTCCGCGTCTGAACCTAATAATAAACTTTGAATGCCCATAATATAAAATTCGTTAGATTTTTTCAATTATATTGTCTTATCATAGACTTATTATATGTCTAATAACTAATTACTATACTCCAAAGAGTCACATTTCATCGAAAAACTATGGAAAATCGCACTTTTTTCTCTCATAGTAATTATCAAAACAAGTTTCATTTTCGCGAGCAATATTAGAACACAACATATAATGTTCAAAATACGCCTAATTATGTGATAACTTAGGATGTAAATGAAGCAATACCTATTTTATTAGTAAATTAAAGCGACATTACGTCATGTTTCGCGATATAACTGGATATTTCACAAACATTACAAAATAAACACGGCCATTTTTGACAAACACGGCCGGTTTGTTGACAAAGTGTTTTCTTCGAAAATTCGTGAAAAACAGCAAATGGATTGTCGAAATTATATAATCCTACTGGCTAATCTACTTAAAAAGGGAAATACTCACTTTAATCCGGTATAAACTGCACTTAAATCCAGAAAACACTTCACAACACAAACACTTCGGCGAACACCGCGCGCGCCGCCGCCATCGCGCGATCTGCGACTGTCGTCAGAAATGAGGTCATCGATTTTGTAAGGATGTAGTGATTCATATTTCTAACATCGCATGCGGCAATCGAGCAATTTCATAGTGTTGCATATTTGGCTATATTATGGCATCATTCGATAGAATATACAATCGCATTTCGAAATTTAAACGACATTTTCTTGAGCGGCGAGCGCGATATCCCGTATGGGATAGTTTGGATTTCAGCCGGCCGCCATACATATCCCGCAAGGGATGTTAAGTGCCTAGCGGGTTAAAATGATCAAAAAAGTCACCTGTCGGTTGACTGGAAGATAATGAGTTGGTTGACTGGAAGATATTGGGTTGGTTGACTAGAAGATATTGTGTTGGTTGACTGGAAGATATTGTAATGTAGCAATAAGTCCGCCATTGTACCTTTTTTTTATTGTGCAATAAAGAGATTTTCATTAATTCATTTATTCATCTTACCAATCTTTATGTTAGTTTAGATTTGAAGAATACATTATATTACATTTTCGTCGTGTACAATTGACGGCTAAAAACCGCTGCTCTTGGACGTGTCAAAATAATTGTTCACCTGCGATGCGAGTTTACCTACAATTGATCTTTTGGCCCGAGCTAAACGAAAGCGTTCGCTACCGGAAAGCTGCATAGTTGGACGGTGTCGACTACAACGGGCGAACCCGTCACCCCAGGCTGGTATAACGATATGTGATCGTTCTTTCAGCTGCGGGATGAGCGTAGAAGACGCACCGGGCAGTTGACTCAGCGGGCAGACCAAGCGCCTCCGCTATCAGTTACTGCCAAATTTTTTCCTGGTATCAAACTATCTCCTGGTATCGGGTAGCCGAATGATCAAATAGAGTCGTCAACTACAACAGGCGAGCCCGTCACCTCAGGAAGTTTTAACGTATAGTCATTCTATCTCCCGTGAAGTGAGCGCAGAAGACTCGGACAAAACAGTCCACCGTCGTCGTCCGATCGGGTAGCCGATGGTCGTTTCAAGAGCAGTCGCCGTAAGGTCAAAATAAAATTCAAAATTAAATTAATAAGTACTGACCTTATGAAGCTCGGCGACGAAAGCGAGACGGGGGCCGCATAGACGTGGAACGGCAAGCGCGCAACATATCTGAAAAATAAAACAAAATAGTACTTAGGAGGATCGTTGATAATCTGACCAACCTTAGAAGAATAGTCCGGTCTCTCCGCTGTTGACCGTTGAGGGAGTTAATGGGCCCTAGCTGAGGTGGCCACGAAGACCCATTCTGTTCAGGGTTGGTCACACTCACGGGTCGACACCTATCCGACGGGGCCTCCACCGACTTAGGTTGGTGCGCGAGGACGGCTCCGCAAATAGATTATGAATGCGAGCACGATGCTATGTATATATATGTGTAGGTATGTATATATATATTTATGTATGTGTGTATGTATGCGTATGTATATATTCTTATGTATTATGCAATGCAACTTAAGTTCATAATATCAAAAGAGTCAGCTCGTCGATACAATTAAACAAAAATCAGCATCCCTAGATACGGGTCTCTGACCTAGTTAGGAATGCGGTTAAACATTTTCACCATAGGATGTGCTCAATCTCTCCCAACTCAACCATATTATGTAAATGGTGTTTATATGACGTATTATATGGTAAATTAATAAAATAAAATAAAATAACTGAATAGGTGTTGAATCGTGTTGAACCAATCAGAGTTTACCTACAATTGATCTTTTGGCCCGAGCTAAACGAAAGCGTTCGCTACCGGAAAGCTGCATAGTTGGACGGTGTCGACTACAACGGGCGAACCCGTCACCCCAGGCTGGTATAACGATATGTGATCGTTCTTTCAGCTGCGGGATGAGCGTAGAAGACGTACCGGGCAGTTGACTCAGCGGGCAGACCAAGCGCCTCCGCTATCAGTTACTGCCAAATTTTTTCCTGGTATCAAACTATCTCCTGGTATCGGGTAGCCGAATGATCAAATAGAGTCGTCAACTACAACAGGCGAGCCCGTCACCTCAGGAAGTTTTAACGTATAGTCATTCTATCTCCCGTGAAGTGAGCGCAGAAGACTCGGACAAAACAGTCCACCGTCGTCGTCCGATCGGGTAGCCGATGGTCGTTTCAAGAGCAGTCGCCGTAAGGTCAAAATAAAATTCAAAATTAAATTAATAAGTACTGACCTTATGAAGCTCGGCGACGAAAGCGAGACGGGGGCCGCATAGACGTGGAACGGCAAGCGCGCAACATATCTGAAAAATAAAACAAAATAGTACTTAGGAGGATCGTTGATAATCTGACCAACCTTAGAAGAATAGTCCGGTCTCTCCGCTGTTGACCGTTGAGGGAGTTAATGGGCCCTCGCTGAGGTGGCCACGAAGACCCATTCTGTTCAGGGTTGGTCACACTCACGGGTCAACACCTATGCGACGGCCTCCACGTATGAAGTGCGAGCCTGGGTAGGACTCTGGCCCTATGGTTAGTTTCCTATGCTAGGATTATCAACTCTTCCCCTAATCAGCTTGAATTCCCCCACCTTATGGGCAGTTTCCCCTAGGAATCAAACTTCTGGCGTTTCTGGACGGTCTGCGCACCGTGCGGCATAAGCCAATCGACTGTGCAGTCTGACTAACAACTTGGGTTGTCGACTACAACGGGGGAACCCGTCACCCCAGGCTGGTATAACGATCTTACACCGCATGGTGAGACACAGTCTTGACTTCCTCAGTAAATAAGCCCAAATTGAAAAAAAGTTGTATGTTATTTTAAGCTGCATTTTAGTTTTCCTATAAAATCCGATATTCAAATAACCAAATTTCTCAAAAATAAAAATATCGAAAATAAAAAAAAAAATCCGTATTTTTGTTGTTGTTTTTATCGATAGAAATTCAAGCCTTCTCTATACACATTGATAAATTTCGGTTTTTGCCGCCAAACTATGAACTCTGAAAACGTGGTCAGTTTGTAAACGACGTGTAAATACCAAAATACATCTAATTCCTTGAGTATATACCTCCTACATTGAATAATAACGATTTTATAAGCGAAATAAACCAATATTTTCACTACACTCGCGAGATTTCGTTCGTTTCGAAAAAAATGTTGATCGCGACCGCCATTGTCGTGTTGCGTCATTTCAGAAATTTACTAAAAACTACGTGAAAAAAAGGAAATGGCCTTCTCCAATCGGTAATTATCATTCCTACACAATTTTAGAATGCATATAACTCACTTTTACGGGTAAAATCCAACTAAAAACACTTACAATTGCAATAACGGTATCGCGTTGCCACGCACTCGCTCGGCGCTGTATCGCACTGTCGTTTGGAAATTTCCATCGACCGTTGGCGGCGTTGTAATTATCGTACAGCTTTTATCGCATGATACTATCGTAGAATTTAATAGTAACGAATCTTTGGCTATTTTCTGGCATCATTCGATAAAATAAAGAAGCCCGTTCTATTTTTAAATGGATTTTTTCGCAAACGGCCCCCATCGCATCCCCAAAAGGACGCCTTTCATTCCAGTGTATTAAAACTTGCATCCCCAAAAGGACGCCTTTCATTTGAAGGGTTAAATCAGCAGATTGCAATCTGAGAGAATCACACTCCAGTCGCGCGTCGGAGCTGACACGCACAATTTATTTGTAATTACCAAAAATGCCTAATTTTGTAGTTTTATACCAGGGAGTCACGTGACTCCCTGATATATAATCTTATTAACGTTTATTAGACGTAATTGATTGATGATTGATTGATTATTGACTGGTTGATGATTGATAGATGATCATTGATTGATGGTGATTGATGATGATTGATTGATGATGATTGATTGGTGATGATTCATTCATGACGATTGATCGATGACGATTAAGTACAATAAAGGCAGTTTATTTCTTCCTTTTTATCTTTTTTTTGTTAAATATATATAAAGAAGGAAGACGTTAGGAAGTATTTCGTTAAATATATGAAAAGCGGCTAGGGAGTATAACGTTTAACCTCTATGGACTATTTTTTTTGCACAAGTAGGTTTTATGGATGGGGAAGAGTAACCCATATATGTATGGGTTACTTGGACCCATCCATTGGCTAAATTTAATCGTTGTTTTTAAAATGAGACAAAATGTTAAAAATTTGTATACAAACATTATTTACTTTTCTTAGAATAATCAAGTAATAAATTTGCATGTTGATTTGCTTTTACCAATATTCATGGATTTATATGATAAATCGATAATTTATAAGTTGCACAAGCTCTACTAATTACAAGCTCTACCTGTCCTTTTTATAATAATTGGTCATGCGGTACACTTTTTAATTTTTAATTCTCTAGACCCCAAAAAACATTTGAAAGCCCTATCATAAATTCAGTGTAGGTACACCTTCATAAATTCAGTGTACGCTTCTGATTAGTATAAAATTCAAGGATGTTATTGTCTTGTCTAGGTCAGATTTACGTAAATCGATGAGCCTATCAGATAGGAGTTAAACCGTGAGTCGTGCAGGCCAGATGATAGAAAGAAATTGGCTAACACCACCCAAGCTACACGGAACCATTAGGGACCTCTTTTAGGATCCATCAAAGAATGTACTAAAACCTTACGGCAACTGTTCTTGAAACGACCAATCGGCTACCCGATACCGGGTGAACATCCGGGCAAAGAATACCCTGGTCCGCGATAGATTCGGTAGACACCGTATCACTGCTACTTAAGGGAGAGGTCCGCGCAAGTGACCTCGAACCTGTAACCAGCCGGGAGACCGGAGTAATCTGGTTGCAACTGGAAGTAAGGGCGCGAGTGTCGACCCACTGGGTGATTAACCTGATTATCTCACGGTAAGGCGTTGGTCTCTTACGTGCGAGTGGCGTAACTAGACAGTGGACTGTTTTCGTCCCAAGTCTTCTACGTTCACCTCACGGGAGATAGAACGATCTAATACCGTTAAAACTTCCTGAGGTGATGGGTTTGCCCGTTGTAGTTGACAGCTCTAGTTGTACTCAAATCTTCTCAGGATACTGAAATAAAATGATAATTGCAAAGCCAGATGCTTCCCATGAGAACCGTCCTAGCCGAGACAGCAAATATAATTCTTGCATTTACAGCGAGCTGCCTAGATCGACCGCAAGCAAGAAGCCGCCATTACACAATCGCCAGTTAATGAAATATTAAAGACGATAATAATCTCGATAAACAAAATAGCAGAGCGCTGATTGCATGTTTGTAGAGCGGCCCAGAGCGAGGCTTGTCGAACGGGACGCCGCCATACAGGCGAAGAAGAGATGGAAAGAGACGGTTGGCTACGAGAGTAAATCTGACGTGTTGATGTCGGCTCCTCCGCAGAAAATTATTTCCGCGTTACTCAATAAACTCTGTAATTATAATATGCTTGGAAGTGAGTGTAATTTGTATCAGTGTGTCAGATTTAATGATTTTATAATATTTATTGATAGGTGCGCCTAGGAAATAATATATTTTTCTATTCATACAATTAAGGGCGGCACCATATACCTAAAACCTTAAAACATTACTTCAGTGACTCACAATTGCTGAAACATAAAGAAAAAGACAACTTTAAATTAAATACGGATAGGTACAAAAAGGTCTAAATTATATTCTGATTAAAATCCAGTTTTGTTACGTAACCTATCATTTAAATCCAAATACATTAAATAGAAGAATGATTTAAATGAATGATAGACTTTCATAGTCTAAAAGTTTACCATTAAATACCATCGAAATTACAGTATTTCTTCCCGATTTCCATTTTTATGCGGCTTTTTTGCTGAATTTTACTAAAAACTAACTACTTCCGAAAGATGTTTTAACTATTTCAAAAGGAATAATTACGTTACTTACTTAAAATTTGACAGAGAAATATGTATATTATTTTAAAAATAGTAATACTTCTCTGTCTAAAAAGTACCGGGAATTATTAAATAAAACACACAATTTTCGTTTAATCGTCAATGTTTATTTTATAACCTTCAAAGTAGTCCCCATTTGATGCAACACACATTCGCCAGCGTTTTTTCAATCTTCAAAACACTTTTTGTAGGCGTTTTTCGGTATAGCCTTCAAATTCTTCCACGAATTTTCTTTAATGGACTCTATCGACTCTAAACGGGTACCACGAAGAGACAATTTTAGTTTTGGGAACAGAAAGAAGGCTGACGGGGCCAAATCTGGTGAATACGGTGGTTGATTAATTGTATTTGTCGCGTTTTTGGCCTTAAAGTCGGTCACAATTGCTGCTCTATGCGACGGTGCATTATCGTCGTGGAAAATCCACGAATTGTTGATCCACAATTCAGGCCGTTTTTGACGGATTTTCTCACGTAAACGCTTCAAAACGGCCAAATAATCTTCCTTATTGACTGTTAGTCCTTCTGGAACGAATTAGTGATGGACTAAACCGCGAATATCAAAGAAAACAATGAGCATCAGTTTGACTTTTGAACGACTTTGTCGTGGTTTTTTCGGTTTTGGCTTGTTTTTTGTCCTCCACTCTGATGCCTGTTGACTTGTTTGCATATCAAATTCATAGACCCATGTCTCATCGCCAGTTATAATGCGTTCTATGAATGTGGGATCAGAATCGACGCGATCCAGCATGTCTAAAGAAGTTTGTTTGCGGTACTGTTGTTGTAGAAAATTCAACTCCTTTGGAACGAGCCGAGCGGCGATGCGTCTCATGCCCAATTTATTTACCAAAATCGAGCGAATGGACTCATGAGACTTCAGGTTCAGGTCACGTGCTATCTCTCTCTTAAGCTAGAATGGCGATTACGGAGCACAATTTCCTTGACTTTTTCGATATTTTCGTCTTTTGAAGAGGTCGAAGGTCGCCCGGAACGAGGGTTGTCTTCGACGATCTCTCGGCCCTCCTTGAATGCTTTGTACCACTCGTAGATCCGTGTTTTGGATAGAACTGATTCACCATAAGCCTTTTTAAACATTTTTAGGGAATCGGCACACGAAAATCCGTTCGCAACACAAAATTTAAGGCAAACTCTTTGTTCAATACTTTGGTTCATTGTGAAAATCGTGGCGCACTACTAAGGTGTACAATTCAATTGCTGTTCTAATCAAAATGGCTTACAGTTCGCGCGCATTCTAGGCATAGAGTAAATAAAGGCAGTTCTACCAACTTAAGACATTTTTATTTTTTTGAAATCATTAACAGAATCTTTTTAAATTCTAAATTCCCGGAACTTTTTAGACAGACGGTATAAAAATCACAAAGCCATTTTGGTTCGTTTTTATAGAAATTTCTCCGCATAATACTCATAATATAGAAGATTATTAGGTACATCTTTAATCAGATAAAATAACTAGACCTTCATATATCTATTCGTAAAATATTTATATTTCAACGGTTTATATATATATATATTATTTTGTTTAAGCGATGTGTTTTTGTCGTGAAGTCGAAAACTCATGAAAATTAAAATAATGAATTACGCATGAAAAATTAATCTAGTTAGTACGCTATTTAGTACACTTAATTGATAGAGTAATCTGATGAAATAAGATTTAAAGCGCCGCCGTCTTGAAAGTATGGTACCCAATAAGTAATAGTGGTTATCAATAGAACTAAAGTCTTAACACTTTTTTAAGTTATTGATATTGCTATGATTTAATTCAAATTTGGTACACAGATGCCTAGTTGGGCCGAAACCACACTGCGAAAATTGGAATATCTCATATACAAGCTACACTAACAATATTTAAATTCCGCCGTATAATTAAATGAAATACTAACGCCATCTGTTGGCGCTAGGCCCAACACAGCCCTTAGCCGAGGAAAGAACTGCGTCGCCCGAGGCGGTTGCGATGGGAGCTAACCAGGTTCATCCGCCGGCCGAGAGAGGGCGCTCATCGATTTTATTTATGATATTATTATTCAGGTTAAATCAGTCCTTGGCTACTTGCCAGGAAAGTCTTGGGGTGAGAGAATAATTTTCATTTTAGGAAATAGGCATCTAGGTCCTTTTTTGGGGGCACAATGCGAGCAGTCATGTTAACTTTATGTGTAAGTATTCGCGGTGATGGCGTTGTGTTTCGCTAGGTAGTCGCTTACCACTAGAAGCCGTATTTTTCGGTATAAATTACGCATGAATAGTAAATCTACTAAGTACTCTATTATTATACTTCATCGATAGAATAGTCTGATGAAATAATAGTGGTTTATAAACCGTTATCAATAGAAGTAAAGTCTAAACACTCTTTTTCAAGTTATCGATATTGCTTTGATTCGAATAAAACAAAGCAAAGCTAAGAAAGAGATAAGAAAGAAGAATAAAAGACCCTAGAATGTAGGTTGTTAAATCTGATTAGGTAGATTTTAGACGTTGATTTTTCTTTAAAAAGATGTAGAAATCGCGGTGTAAATACGCCATTCATCTCATTCTATCCGAGTTTCTAGCTGCAATGGCCCAAGCGTCCTATTACACGAATGAGGAAAAGCAACGCGGGAAACTCACTACATTCTGAAGATGACCTACGCGTGATTTCTGACATTCCGCTAAATTGAAGTTGCCATTAAAATGTTGGAGATTTAACCCACTGCAGCGGAGTATAAAATGAGAGCAGTGAAATAGTCACGGAATATATGTGTATGCATAAATATATTTAGGCAGTGCACTCGCTTGAAGTCGAGTACGGGATTTTATTAGTGTATTAAAAGTGTACTAAGATGCAACATACAGTAGCATCATACATACATACGTCTCATTTAAACATAAACATTTACCAAAGCAATCCGAAAAGTTCTTTGCTTCCATTTGAGTAGATTTTATTATTTTTACTAGCTGACCCGGCGATCTTCGTACCGCCTAACAGTCAATGAATGTCGTGTTACAGATTATCTGAACTTAATTTATGATTTTATGAAAGTAATACAATGAATACAAAATAAATATTAGGTTCACTATTTTATTAAGATAATAACACAAAAAGAAATATAAACGTACAAAAATTAAGTATATCAATCGCGTGTTAGCAAGACATGATTGAATTAAATTATTTACATATTGGGCAGCATAGAATGCCCTCGGTTTAATTCTCTTCATTGAAGCACCTTGTTATATACGACATTTTTCGTTTTTTTATCAGGTGCAAGAACAAGTAAAGCGAATGATTTGCCGACACGTGAACATGCCACGTACATCTGACAATGAAAAAAACACGGATTTACATTTTGTATTTGAAAATGTTTTTTCTTTTATTTTAATTTTTCGTCAATTTTCCAATTTTCGATTTTATTAGTTATTCTGCTATTCGGGACGGAGACAAATACTACAAATCATTAACCGTGAAAATCGGTCCAGCCGTTCTCGAGTTATAAGTGTTGGAACAAACCCGACTTTGTTTTATACATATAGATTACTTCATAATTATATCATATTATAAACGAATTATTTCAAAAGATTTTACCACAACCTCTTAATAAATTAATAAAACTGTACAATTTTATCCAATTTGCTACCATTGCCCCATAAAAACTATTGTAAATACCATATACTCCTAAGCTTAACTATTAACTTCAAAATCCAGAATAAAGATTTAAGTGCTTTCTTTCCTAAAACTGAGCATATTAATTTTTTTTACTTGAATGGCTGACTGATTACAAGCGCAGCATTCGTTTACCATATTTTTAAGTAATGGATATATTTGAAGTTTTCAAATATTTTGAACTGTCATCCAATCAAAGAAACGGGATTCGCCGATTTAATCAATGTCATTTTACTTTCCTGTATTGTATTGTGGACGCACTTCTGTGTGGCTGTGTGTATTCTCCCACGATAGCGCCAAAATGCTTCATCCGATTGAGCTGAAATTTGGCATGCAGGCATAATTTGGTAATAGCATGAGCTAAAAAGATTGTGGTTGAAATCTGTTCTCCCAGGATTGGCTCCCGACGAAGGAACTCGTCAACAGCAGAAACTCAAATTTTTGTATACGCATTCAATTATAATAGCGCCCCTTCAAAGTTTCACCATGATATAGCTGATGTACCCTGGGTTGGCTCTTAACGCGGGAACTCCTCAACGGTCAACAGCAGACACAAAATTCGAAAAGTCGAATCGTCGAATCGTCGAACAGTCGAAAAATCGAAAGTCGAAAAGTCGGAAAGTCGAAAAGTCGAAAAGTCTAAAACTCGAAAAGTCGAAAAGTCGAAAAGATTATTGATTATTGATTGATTGAGTCTGAATATTCATTTATGAAATTAATATTCAGATGAATTAAGTACCTGGCTACTTGTCAGGAAAGTTTTGGGGTGACACACCCGTTTCTTAAATTGTTTTTCGCTTAAATTCGGCACAATTAAAGAGATATTATTTTTCAAATATTAGATGTGATGTTTGAGATGGGTGGATCAAGGGCGATCGTTCACCTGCAAAAAATGGCCTTTCATTAAACCTACATGGAACAGTCTAAAGTTGTGCACATACATACACGCCACGTGCAGACTACACTGGAACATTTACACACAGCAGAGGCGGATTTACTATTTCCATGCAGTATTCGTTTTAACTTAATGCAGAAAAATATGTTTTTGTATTATTTTGGTTTATCCAACAGCGGCGATAATCTTCGATTTCATACATTTAGCAATCTAGCGATTTATTTAAAAAATGGACAGGGAAATAATTGTGGCGTCCTATTTCAGACCCGCCCGTACTTTTATGCCCAGATAAAGTTCGAGTTCTTAATCTCAGAAACTAAGAGACTAAATAAATCAATTATACAGAAATTCTAGTATATAAATAAGCTTCCAATCATTTTTTTTTTAATATGCTGAAATTTTGTATAATGTACAACAAGAATAATTATACAACAAGAATAATTATAATTTCGTAAAAAAATGTATTTGGGGAAAATATGCCGCTTTGCAAATAGCAATGCAATCATACCTCTTCGTCAGCATGACACAACTGGCAGAAGAAAGAGTGTAATTTTAGTTAAAATAAATGAAATTATGAAATCGAAGACTATGGCGGGTATCTGACATCAAATTAGGATAAAATGAATTTACTGCGTCGGGTGCTACAAATTTCACGCGGTAAATTCGTTTTATCCTAATTATTAATGAAATTTTAATTTATTTATCAACAAGTGCAAATCGTTTTCACATTCATCTGTTATTAATGTTTTTTTAATATCGAAATTGATGTGAAATTTAAACAGCATAATAATTATCCCGAGTCGGCGGTAACTTAGCTGGTCGCAGTCGATTCATTGTCATGCCGAACGACCAAGTTCGACAGCTCCATATTTTCGCGGAGCGCCTTACAACACGCCCGCTCGAAAATAATTCCGCGGAAACCAGTGCAATAAATTACCGGCAACACAACGAGTTTCAAATTAACCGCTCGCGCAGTAAATCGCGACTTTGCTCTTGAAAACTGAGCTCGCGCGCGCTTCGACTGGCGACAAGAGACCTGTAAGTGAGTGTAAATTCGTTCTCTTGGTATGTTTCTTTGTTTTTACTTTGCCGGTCCACCAACTGACAAGGATGAAAAGTATACTGAACGCGGAAATATTTTTTTCATCCCATCTATTCGAAACGGACGACTTGGTTCGCCTTTAAGTGCGCCCAAAAGTGGTGTTTTCTATAAGAAACTTTATAAGTGCGCCGCAATTATCTTTGCGGCTCACTTTTTTAATAAGTGCGCCGCAATTTATCTTTGCGGCGCACTTTTTGAATTTGGAACATCTTAGTCTTCAGCGCCGAAGAAATCGAACGCAAATATTTTTTGAATATAGACTGGCTGGTACGACGACCCCTAGTCGCGCCGCCCGGCTGAATAAAAAACAAATGAAATTAAAAACGCGCGAACGTCAATTGTTTTTGTCGCCCGCGTTTTCGACAATTTTCGCTGATTGTAAGATTTCATCGTTTTGTTTTAAAAACTGAGTTCTTCAAGTGACAGTGAAAGTATAGATTTAACTCCTGAAAGCATTAGAACTGAGGCAAGAAATGTGATTGATTATAAAATATTATTGCAATTACATTTGATCTTACAAAAAAATATGAGGCGCCTTTTATTTTCTCATAGAGGGTGTTGAAAAGCAGAGTGTATCACTCGGGCGAAAAATATTTTTGGCTCGGGCGCTTTTTTGAATCCCTCGCTACGTTCAGGATTCTACTAAAGAATCCCTCGCTACTCTCGGGATTCTACTCTAGAATCCCTCACTTCGCTCTGGATTAAAAAAAGCGCCCTTGTCGTAAAAATATTATTTTGTGAACCACATTGTGAAATTTGGAATATCTCATATACAAGCTACACTAACAGTATTTAAATTCCGTCGTATATTTAAATGAAATGTTAACCCCATCTATCCTAAGACAGGGAAAAAATCTTAGAGATGACAGCCATCCTCCTGTAGGAGAGGCACTATAAGAAGAAGAAGAACCAACTATATCCAAAAAGTGTATACCGAATCTACCGCGGACCACGGCATCCTTTGCCCGGCTGCTCACCCGGAATCGGGTGGGCGTTTCAAGATCAGCCGCGCCGTAAGGTGAGCAACTACCCCCGCTCTATAGGAGACAGTACTGTTTCCAGATTCCCCAGACTGTTAGTCAGAATGCACAATCGATTGGCTGACACCGCACCGTGCGCAGACCGTCCAGGAGCGCCAGAAGATTGACTCCTAGGGGAAAATAGCCCTCAGGTTAGAGTCCTACCCGGGCTCGCACTCATGCGTGGAGGCCGCCGGATGGGTGTTGACCCGTGGGTGTGACCGACCATGAACAAATAGGTCTTCGTGGCCAACTCCAACAAGGCCCATTAGCTCCCATTTTTGGAGCACAATGCAAGCAGTCATATTAACGTTAAGTAATAGTGAGTATTCGCAGTAATGGCTGCCAGTTCCGACATCGAGGATGTTGGGTTTCGCTAGGTAGTTGCTTACCACTAGAAGCCGTATCTTCCGGTATAGTCGTATTCGCCGTGGCGTCGGTGCCCGATTTTTCGGCGGCGGCGTCTGACTATTAAATCATCGGTGGCAGCGGTTTTTCAGCGTGTAACTGGCGCACAATCGGGTAAATAGCTTTAAAACTGGCTTCAAATCACATAGGAGTCAATCAGATTTCTAAGTAAGGCTATTTATTTTAAGGCTCACTTGTGGTATTACCATACGGCATGTCTTGCCCTTCGCTTTATCTATCTTCACTCGGTGTGCAGTAAACCAATGCAGAAAAGTGTCAGTAAGTCCTATTCGTTTCAGTTTATCTAGTAATTTTTTTGTTGGCTCCTTATCAAACGCTTTGGCCAGATCAAAAAGCACAGCAAGACACCTTCGGTTTGCAGCATTTACTATGTCGTGTACGTTGTCAAGTTTACTAATTTTAGTCCTGTTTTGTCCAACGTTTTTTTACCCAATGATGATTTCCAATGATTTATCAGACTCCATTTTGTTCTTATAGTATTTTTCTTTGGTCTTTTTAATTGTGTGCGAACAAATGCTCCTGTATATCTTATAGTAAATTCTTAGTGGTCGTTTAATGAAAAAAAAATATGACTGCCTATGTAATCTGTCTCGCTTCGGTATACATTTATTATTCCGTCGCTTAACATAGTTTTAACTTATGAAGCGCCACGCCGACACTCCCACGAGGAAAAGTAATTTTCAAGGCGCGTTGAGCATTCCTATTCGGAAGAGCGACTCTTTACACAACTAGGCGGTGGCCTAGTTTGCAACCATTCCCTCCGACGAGAGGGATTTTGCTAACTGAATGAGTCAATCGACTGGCTTTATCTAGGTCTGTATCGTCTGCCGCTGGGCATTTGCCCTTTAGCGGGGCTTCTCGTGAGCTAGCCCCACTGGCCCTGCGTTCAGGACGTGATATAGAAGTATTTGTTGTGCAGCCGTTGGCCGCAACACTCGGGAAGGCACTATACATTTCTACAAACGCCGGCGCTGTCGGAGGTCCGTGGCTACAACATCAGTTGTCGTCTCTGGGAGAAACAAATAGAGAAGAAGAGCGCTACCTCTGTATCATAAAGACATGATTTGTGTGGATCGGTCTGCATACATTATGTGCACTTTATGATGAATATGCATATAAGTACTGTACATAGATATATTTTCAACACCAAGTGGCAATAAAGGCAAAGCTCTTTATTTGCTTTTTTACATTGTTTTGAACCGTAACCATTAATGAGTCTATAGCGATTTCTTTCCTTTTAACCTTTGGAATGCTCTGTCTCAATATAGGTATGATATTATAGTGATTTCTCTTGTCGATACATCTCTGTAAGTTCAACCAATCACCTTGACTAAAGTCACGCTGTAAATTCCTAGAATAAATTCGCTGAAAGGATAATTATACGACACCAACAACAATGATATTTTATACTAGACGTAAAAATCGTTCAAATACGCATTTTCCAAACGAGGAAAATAACAGTATCTCCTCCGACCCTGCAAACAGATGCACTAATTAATATCCATCTACTCGTAAAATCCGAACCAAAAAGGGTTTTTTCATCTACATAAATATATGCGTCTTTTTATGAGGTCCCAGAGACCCGCAAACCTTCTCACAAAGTTAACAGTGGGTGGTACAAGATCTCGAACATTTTCGTTTTTTTCTACTCTAGTGTTTTTAAATTATCCATTCGATCGAATTGATGATATAATAATAATATTATGTTCTCAATAATGAGCCCGCGTTCGATAACCTTTCGGTAGTTCGCAGAGAAATATTTAATAATCAAAGAAGCATAAAAACGGAATCCATCCGGTCAATTTTCGTTGATTACCGGTTAGCATTGGTTAGGCAATTAATAAATAATTTAATAAGTAAACATTGGCGGTAGTAAAAATACTGAAATGTAATCAAAATAACTTGATTTATTGGTTTATTATTTGGAGAGTTGATTTGAGCTGATTTTCGAAATTTGTGCCCGTAATGTCTTACCGGATTATTATTTGCTGTAAGGTTTTTTGAATACAGGTTGCGATACTGGTCGTATTTTATTTTATTTAAATTTGAGTTTTATTTGATCGATCTTATGGTTCCTTCGGTTGACCGCGTGAGGGAATTTTTAGCTGGGCTGGTACAATATAATCTAATCTAAAGTAAACTTTTAGTTTTAGTTTCATTTCTCACATATTTGACTTTATTTATATTATTTAATCGAATTTTATATTATTGCCGATTATATAATGGAATTGCACTTTATTTATCATATTATCGTTAAATATTTTTATTATTATTATTATTATTATTTTTGAAGACCACATTTTAGGGCAATTGAGTGTTATTAGCTTTTTACTAAAACTTGTACATTTGTAAGCAATCAAGCAATCAATCAAACTTGATTGTAATATTAGAGTCCTGTCCACCCTAGAACGGACTAGTCCCAGTTGGGTGACATAATCAAATAAGCAAAAGGTTAAGGTTTTGCCATTCGGTTCCTGTTATTTTTGTAAGCAAATCAATGTTTTATAGTATTTTAATCTTAAATAAATAAATAAATAAATATTTTTTTCTCAAAAATTAGGATAAATTTGGATAATAGATTAGATCTGTCAATCATGAAAGTTAAATATTTCGCAACCAACAAAGGCCCCATTTTATAAGAGACAAAAAAAAGGCATAACTCAAAATGTAGAAATTTTATGGTACTTCTTTTCTTTTGAGCTATTTTGATCGCTATATTATTGCAACATTTATTGTGAAAAATAACAATTAAATATTGATAAATATATAACTAGTATGTAGTAAGTAAATCAAATAAAAAATAGACAATGTATATGGTACGCATAATAAGACAAATAAATGTTACACGTGTTATATTAAAAGTAGTCGTTAAATTATGCATGTTGCTAACCGTTACAGGCTTTTGTTACTAAAGGAAAAAAATGAATATCCGAAAGTAAACCTAAAACACCCTTTTCCTTGGTAATATAGGCGATCCTCCGTTAATTTATTGTCAATTTTATATTGTAGTTTTTTACCAGAAGAAAAAGACAGGATCTTCTACAATTAATCCTGAGAATCGCTCCCGCTCATTAGTGCAATGGTGATCGGACTGTTTTTCTTATCAAAAAGCAATTGAGTCGTCATATAATTCCTCGGTGCGAAAAGCAATTTGCAGCGCAGGATTGCTCGGGCCGATCATCTGTCGCCCGGGAAGAAAGCGAAGGTGAGTGACGTGCGCAGCAACAAAGCCAAACAAAGGGAGTGCTCGCGTTTTTGTCCGAAGCCAAGCCAACATCAGCCGCGGCCTCGGCCTCCAATCTCCTACTATGAAGGCAGCCAAGCAACTTACTAAACTAACCAACTGCGCCGCACGCTCGACGCGAAAGGCTCAAAGTCACTGGACTTTCTTGCGAACGGGGGTTGGCAACATTTGACGGGATGATCGCTTCGAAAAATATATGTAGGCTGGAGCTGGTCATTAATAGATTCAGAAAGTCCAGATGCGTCGAGTAAGAGACTAGAGTAGAGACTTTGGTAATAGGACGCATATTGAATGCCACACAGTCAAGATGGCATGAAAGCATGATCTGGGGACGTTAAAAATTTGGCTGCTTATTTCAATAAGCCGTCCGATGGATTAACTTCTATGTTGGAAGAAAACAACCGAAAAGTCGTTTTTTTAATTCTGATTTTAAGGCAGTTTTTGCAAGATATACATGATAATACATATATGCCAATACTTCAATCAATTGTACTACTAGCTGGTATCACGATTATATAAATGTATGTGCATTAAGTTTTTTTTTTAATTCATACATTTCGCCAATAAAAAAACAGAAGAGTTAATGTGGATACATACTTAATTGAAATAAAATATCTTTTATACCTACCTATTTAATAAAAGGTTCTTCCAAAACTGTATTGACTTTAGGGACTTCTCCTACATATTCAGAGGAAGGAAGTGAGGAATACTAATTTTTAAGCAAAGACAGGAACTAACCATTACAACAGGACAGATAAATATATAAACAGACGGTTCCATGACTGATAAAGATACACGATGCGTAGCCTACCTCTCTTGACATAAGCATTTATTTCATTAAAACAGTATGCGATCTACGAAAAAATACGTACAGAAAACCAATTATGGCTTGAATGAATATGATATATGAAATGAAATATCCCCAGCAAACCATATTTTAAACATTGATAAATATACGGAAAACTGTTAGATTTGTTATATGTAAAAAAAATGGCTGAGGGTTGCCGAACCACAAACACCTTTTTAAATAATTTTAATGAAATAATCGAATTTCTTTTGTGCATCATGGGAACTTTAGCGACAGTTAAAAGTACCTTTCGATAGTGGTGGAAATGCTAAATATAAAAATAAAGCAATGACGACTACGATTTTTACAGAAATATAGAAATGTACACAAATTTATTGCAGAAATCTTTGAAACCAAAGAAATTTGAGTGGCAAGTTAAAGATTCAAAGGCACAAAGGAAAGGCGGCACCATGAAGTAAAAAAAGGGGCTGAGTGTATAAGCAATATTTGTTGAAAATATTTAATTTAACTATTTGCTTTAGTTCATTCTTTTTCAAACATAAACTTTTTTTAAATATTTTTGTGCATTAATCCCAATATCGACAAAATAAATTAATGTACGGCTAAAAAAACACCGGTACTATTAGGGAATTTCTCACCGCCCCCATCTTACCCCTTGACGTTTTTGTCCCAAATTTATAATTTAAACATTACGGCAAGCCTACCGATCAACGACCTTTCTTTTTACAATTATTGGCTATACAATGTGTCCACGATTAAACCGACTAAGAATATAGACAATTGAGGTGATTAAATTTGTAAAATACTATTAGAGTGCGGTCGCAAATTTTAGGATTTTTAATTGATTTTAGAAAACGCACACAATTTCATTTTGATTTCTTTTAGGATTTCAGTGCTTCAGTGCTTTAGCACTGTTGGAATGTATCGTTGATTTATTAGTATCTCATTTAGTATTATAATTAGTATCTCAGCACAATGAAGCTCTAACCCAAAATTTGAGGCATTAAATGAAAAGACCCAACCCAACCATCTCAGTAAAAATACTGGAATATTATCACAGTCGCACTGTTTTTCTATGCAACTTAACTTTAAAACCGCTGCTTTGTAATCGCTGCCTTTTCAGAAAATGTCTAGTCAGCCCACGACCATCAAGCAAGAGAGTGAAACAAATCAATGGGTCGACTTGGGATAGCATAATGTTCCCGCCTCGACCGACAGTAACTCTTAACAGCAGCAGCTCTCTTCCCAGAATTGAGTCGCCTCGGTGGAACGTCATCAGTGAGTCCACTCGCATTGTCACCAGAACTTGTTAGGCAAATAACGGAAACGGCACCAAATGATGCCATGCAGCTGCTATGTTATTATATTAGTAATAGATGATACGACTTTAGGTAGAGACTTCATAATGGGTGCAAGATTCGTGGACAGGTTGAAGTATGTATATATCCGTTGTCTTCTCCAGATATTTTTTTTTCCATACTCATATTTTATTGGAGTTTTTTTTGGTAGTGTATTTGTTGACTTCTAAAAGATCAGAAAAAATGTGTCGGAAAAAAATAATAAATCGGTTGTGCCTGTACCCTGCTTAAGAAGTAAATTAGAATTAATAACACCGCCTACTTGGTTACACAGATAATTTGGTTGTCGTTGCTTGAAGAAGATCCGATGGCGATGTTTAGGTTTTTCATATATCCTTCACTAAATGTGTTCTAGGGTGACTTCAGGTGTGCCTACTGTCTGACTACCTATGATGACTCTATTCTAATATTAACTAACTCCTCTCGGTAAATGTTGGAAAAAAGTTGGCACATTTATGTATTTATTTTTTGAGAAGGTTTTTTATGATATCCGCTTTGTTGTAACTTACCTCTAGATAACGCCGCAGCACATCAACTAAGCAACTTTAAATAAAAAAATGGAAAAACAAAAAAAAAATTTTTTTGTTTTTTTTTATTTTTGTTTGAAAATTTAAAGAAAAGCGTTTCAAAAGCGTTTGAGCGCGCTGCGCTATCTAGCGGTAGGTAAAATAAGTCGAAAATAAATAATATCAGCTACATTTTAAAAACCGCTAGATGTTAAAATGTCACGATGCGCTATCGTGATCATAGCTTTTCATAATATTTAAAAATAAAATTAAAAAAAAACACACTTTTTTATTAAAGTTATTTATTTCGTTGTACACATTCACGCACAAAAAATGTCTGTGCATTAATAAGACCCGTATCTTTTAACAATGTTTCCCGAAATTGAGACTTGAAATCAGACAATGATTTAGATCGCATTGTCGCACCCAACCGATTCCATACAGTAGCCGAATAGTAGGAGAAACTTCCTTGAAAGCTTTATATTTAACTGCCATATGCTCACGGGCTCGCCTAGGTTGGTCATGGCGGTGACAAAATCAGATCATCAACGACTAAAGGTAACGCGGTTGAAACTAAAAAATGCTTTCCAACAACAAAATGGTAACCAAGGCCTACGTAGCGTAGAAGTAGTCAGAAAGTATATTTTTAAAATATAGAATTTGTAAATCTGGCGCAATAAATCTTTTTTTAATTATTTGCATCTTTATTTTTTTTCTGCAATTCCAAACTTTTCAGATACATTATAACATTACTATACTAATACTTGAGCTACCAAATACTACATATTTTTTTTCGATATTCCATGCATCGATTATAACTAGTATTCGTTTAATTAAGGAAATGAAAGAAAGAAAGCAGCGTTGTAGATTGTTTTCACATGGCGATCCGACGTGCGGGTTAATTATTAATGCGAGTTCTATTCGGTTGGCCGGTTGAAGGTTCACATCAACATAAACGCGCCGATAACGAATCAAGAAGCTCCAAATAGGCGAGAGAGATTCATCTCCTCCCGCGGCAGAAGTCATTTATCCGGAGGTCTGCGGAGTCAAGCTCCATCGTTGATAAAGATTACCGATTCTCTATTTATTCAACTTTCCAACGCGGTGACCGCGAACGCGCCGCCACAGAGTTGTATGTATTTATACCAGATGCGACACTAACGGAATTCATCCGATCGAAGGGCTAGTCGAATCCCTTCAGACGAGCAAGTCAAGACCACGAGTGAATATGTTGGGTTAATATTTATTGTACACCGCACCATATAGCAACACTGACAGCTGCTATTGTCGATGCTGCGAGCAAACCCGCCATCCCAGGATGTTATAAGGATTATCGTAATCTTTTACCCTGAGATGCCTAACTCAAACAGCGAGGGCACTGTCAAGCTAGTGGGTCTCCCTCTTACCCTTTTCCCATTAATGAATAAAACAGATTTGCATAAGAATTTTCGAAATCGGACAAATACATGAGATATTGTAAATCCATACATATATACTACAGGCAGACGGAGAGAAAGGGTTTTCTGTCGTTTTTCCAGTTTCAAAAATTTTGAAACGTGTGGAAATTTGATTTTCAACGAAATTTATTTTTATTTTTGTAGATGCAAGACTTGTGTTTCCGGTCGGGCTGGCGCAGCGCTAGCGTAACATACTTAGATCGTAGTCCGTTACCGGATATAGGCCTCTTAAAATAGTCCACGATATGTATTTTAGCTAGTAAAGTGTATGATAATTGTTGCCAGGATTGAATTATGTAGCTGGGCAACACTGGTCTGCGCCCAATCCGCGTCCGCAGGTTAAAAGGTCACAGTAACAGAACTGCGGGCTATGAGATCCGTTTCACCGGGTTTTTTTTTGCATTGCGCTTTGCTGCCAATTAATGAAGGTTTTTTTGTATTAACTATTATAGGCGCGTTTACTACTAAAAGTTGACGGTATTAAAAAAAACTATTTATTGCGAGTTAACCTCTGAACGCCGGTTAGTAATAATCTGCGAAAATACGAGAAACCTTAGGATTAAGCGCTAAAAACATTTATGTTATGAAAGTGGATGCGGTATATAAAGGAATTGGTTACTTTGAAAGCCGTGATGCATCTGCATTAAGTTCATATACCTCGTTCCATAATCTGTGGCGCTGAGGCTAAGGAGCGGCCGCAGCCGGGCCGTGGCCCGATCTAACCGCTCAGATAAGAGTGGCTATGATGAATCTTTCCTTCTCTTTCAATGGAGCCGCGGGCTCTTTGGAGATATAATGGGTACCTACCTTACGGCGAGCTCATCTGTTATAACCGGTGGCTTCTTTAACCTTTAGCTGCTGACGTGGTTTTGGATAGGACGAATGACGTAACTCCTGATGTGACATAAAAGCGAAAAATCCTCGTCCGTTTCAAAGTACGAATTCTTCAGGACGTACATTTACTTATATCATGTAGCCAAGAATATTACTTACTGCGATGACCAAGGTGACGTTCGGAGAAATTAAATAAAAATAAATCGTAATTAAAACAAACCTAAACCTAAAATTTTAGAAAACCAAAATTATATGAATCCTATTATATAAACAATAAAACAAATGTTCTAGCAGAGTTCAATTTGCGGATTAAGAAAGAGCCATAAAATAATTACAATGGCACTGTTACTCACTGAGCTCCGTCATAGTCGATTAGGAAATCATTGATTCTTAAGGTGGTTCGTAACGGCTCATTTGTGTAGTTTTCATACGTTTAGAATATGTTAAAGTTATAGTACAATAATTTGTTTAATAACAAATTAACTACAATAAGCTAGCTTTCGGTGAACCCAATTGTATGGTTTCGCAGCGATTGAATTGATTGTCGACCATTTCTAGTTTTTAATCTAAATTTTTAGCAGTTTTTTTAATGGCCATTTCGGTATTAAAAATGGAATACTCTCAAATATCGCGTGCATGACATAAATTTCGCGGAAAGCTAATTTATAGTATTTTTAAAAAACAAATGGCATATATGCTGTTTGAAATTAGATTTACATAATAAACCTGTTTGACTAAAGTTTTAGATATTATACCTCGAAGTAATTCGAAGATATACCATATATCATTTTTAATTTTGTTTCTGTAATGTTATAATAATTATTCGATCTTAGAATACTGTTCAGTGTAAACCCTAGATATTTTATTGTATTTTAATTTTCTATGGTTGGACATACACTGTTATTTCACAACGAGCAAATACCTTTGCAGGTGTACATTTTCTGTCCGTAATCCGAGGTTAATGTACTTAGCTATGAAATTATATATAAAACAAAGTCGAACCACCGATAAGATCCATCAAATAAATATCTAACACAACAAGCAGCAGTGGGACTAAAAAATATCATACTGTTTTCATTTTTAGTCGAATCATTGTAATATTGTATTCTGAAACTGATAAGTTGAATACATACATTTATTTTAAAAACATTCACCTAGTTGTGGTATCAACAACACCTGTGTCCTAAACAAAGCAATTCTATCAATTATATAGTCTCTTAAGCACCCACGTTTACAGTTACAGGTTAACGTGAAATTTTACCACGCGACTTAAATCCATGCCTAATTTGGTCACAATACATCTCATCACAAAGACGTATTTGTGTTAATTTGCGTGAGATTTTGCATTCAAGCGTAATTTATTGAAACTGTTACATAATTCAAATGGAGATCATCGGCCACCCTTGCAAGGTCACAACCGATTTTTTTAATCTGTCTATTTTGTAAATGCGGTTCAAGAAAATCGTTTCTTTTAAGTTTTTATTCATTAGGATTTTTTGTCATTCTTTTGAGGGAATGAAAAAATCTGCGGTGTCACCCCTAGTCTTTCCCGGCAAGCCAACAAACCCCCCCCCCCCCTCTTCCCCCTCCACGCACCAACCCACCAAACCCCCCCAGCCCCGAACCCCTCAGCTCCCCTCCCCCTTCCCCCCGATAGTGATTGTGTCAAGTGATTATGATAGCAAATGTAGTATATTTATAGTATAATATAATATGATATAGAATTTTCTTAAATACGGCGGAATTTAAAAAATGTTTTTGTCGCTTGTATACAAAATATCCCAATCAAAATTTCACAATGTAGTTTTGGCCCAACGACGCATCTGCGTACCGAATTTCAAGTCTCAGTTCAATAGTTCGGGACTGAAGTATGACTAGCGTACCCTCTGGTGTACCAATTTCCACCACAATCTTTTCAACTCTTGCCCCACAACTTTTCAAATTTAAGCTCATTGGAACAAAGCGTTTGGGCGCTATAGTGGAGAAATACACACACACACACACACACAACCACACATCGAGACTTTAATCTGAAAATGATATCAATCGTCTCGGGGGGGGGGGGGGTTGTCAATATGAATATTACCAACTTCATCTCAAAAAAAAAATATGCGCGTTCACAGTAATTTCCCTAACCGTAGGTTGGCCGGGAAAGTAAAAAGACGTAATCCGGTTATAAAGTTATAAAGTCGTAAAGAAAGTAATCCGGTTTATGATTATTGTAATAATTTTTGGCCTAGTTTTATATACGGTTTAAATTTAGTCATATCCCTGATTATTGACATAATATAGATATTGATTCAGTAAAATTTTAGTTCTTACAAATAAAAACATTATTAAATGATGCTACACAATTTAGAAAAATAAAATATAAATTCATAATTTAGGGGTTTTCCTGGTTGAATAAAATATTAATAATAATAATTAAAACTATCAACAATCGCAATAAAAATAATCCTATTGGATACATAATAAAATGAACACACAATAGTAAACAAAATCAAACAATCATAATAAATGATTTAAAAAAATATATCAAAAGACAATTTTGAGTACAAAATTAAAAGTAATAAACAAAGTGAAAAGTAATTAAAGGAAACCAACAATCCTATCGAATAATCAAACAAACTAAAAACTCAAATCAACTTTAAATCAGCAAAACAATCATAACATATGGTTTTAACAATAATGAAGAAAAACAATGTTGAGGACAGTAAAATAATAAGGCAAAAATAACTTCAAGCTAAATCACTGATTATAATAGCTATACCTTACTTCATAAACATTCACATACCCATTAAAGCATTTCGATTTGGGTAACACTCCAATTAGTATAATAATATATCAAATTGCCGACGTAGGCATACACACACCATGCGAATTTATTTTAATGAGTTGACCGATGAATGCCAAGTTAATATCTACATCCAGCTGAATCAAGAGGAAAAGATTAAACGTCCTGTGTTCGCCACTAATTATAACTCTTGGAGAGAACCTGCAGTACATTGCGAGCAGCGCGAAGGCTTTGGTAATTTATTACATCTCTTAAATATGACTGCATCGATATTTTTCGGTCGTGCAATTGGTGGTTACCTACCGTAATAAAAGTCAGGTCTCTGTAATGATGGCATAACAGGTCATAAATAAAGTCCACCTTAAAGGAGCACCGCTGCGAGAGGTGCATGAAATATTGCGATATTATTTGTACAGCGATTTGAGGGCAGGTGATCGATTTTGGAGCTATTTAATTGATTGTGGTCTACTAGGAAGAATCTACTCTAAAATCGATTATTATACTATCTCCTACTATGGAGTGACTTACACATGTTTTTATAAAGCTCGTCAAAATTCGTGGATGGAGTAAAATGTAATAATATTGAAGTTACTGCATACTTAAGTAATCTTTAATAATCGCATACTTTAATAATCTAGCATACTCTAATATAGCATATATTAACATAGTAATAATAATAAAAATATAAACGAATAATGGCAGTATGAAACATCTTGTGATAACCGATAGAAAGAAGCACGAAAATGTATCTAGAAGCAGCAACTTTGTGAACGATGATTAAATTGCCAGGAAATAAAATTGCAGTATAAAATGATCCGGAAGTAAAAGAAAATGCCAAATGGAAAAAAATATCTTAAACAAAAATCCGAAATGCAAGATTGATTACATGCTATATTTTTCTATTTGTTCTATATCAAACCAGCTAAACCGGCCATGGTTCGCTGTGGCTCAGTCTGATATGAAATGAATGGGAAACGCACCGATGTCCAAGCGCACTATATATTTCACCGGTTGACAAAGACACTTGTCGCGCGTATTCGAATACAACATTGGGTCAAAATGTCATTTTATTATAAAAACGCCCGTTTTCTAATACAACGTTTTGTATACAAAATAGTTTACTAAAAAAACACGCGATTTTTCGAATGCATCGTTGTGTCAAAATTTCAAGTCGATCGACCGACTACTTTTCGCGTTTTGCGAGCACAAATAAACGCAGGCTGAATCTTTATATATAAAGAAAATTAACGACTAAACCTTGGTGGAAATACTATAGTATAAGATTCAGATATTAGAATGCTGACTACCCGAAGCATGCTTCTGATTTTGTGCAGCAATAATGTTTCGTACAACAAATACATTAATAGTTAAAAAAAACCCACTAAAAACACGCTTTTTGGCTATGATACGATATTCACATACACACGGCCATGATACGATATTCCATCATGGAATGCCAGTGCCTATCTTCCGGCTTCATCATCAGACCTTGAAACCTAATCGTGGTCAAAGTTTATTCCAAGACTTTCTAACAAGTGCAAGCACAGCTATGATACGATGTTCCATCATGAAGTTCCAGTTCATATCTTCCGACTCCATTATCAGATCAGTTCGACAGTACCATATTGTATTGTCATCAGAACTACATACAACTGCCAATTTTCATGACGCTACGATCCTTGGAAGATGGTTAAATTAGTTACCTTAGATTCCATTACATAGTTACATACAGGTCCACCTAATAAAAGCGTGTTAAAAATACAAATGTAATTATTCAACAAGAGAAATTGTAAAATATTAGCATCGAAATAATACCTTAATGCAACTTCTTATGCAGAATAAAACATACTGGGTAAATCGCAAATATACATACTTTTGTAAAACGCAGAATTCTTTGAAATTCGAGACAATGATTTGTGAAGAATAGTTCCGGGCAGCTGCATCAAAGCCGAGATTCCAACTTACGAAAAAGGTAAGCCATCTGAGGCGGAAGAAGAAGAATATTTCAATATTGCAGATGCCAAGCTACACCTAGCCGAAGCCTAGAGAACACATTTTAAGCGCTTACGATGCGCGAGTTATTTATTATCAAAATAAACATTCCGTCTGACACAAATTCCCAACGCCGTTAAACGGCTGTCGTTAGTGTTACATAACGAGGCGGTTCGGCTACGCAACTGGATTTGAATACTGCCCGATCGTCCACCAAAATCACTTATCTCTCATAATTTAATCCGTCGCTGGGGCGAGGAGCGGATCGAGGAAAAAAGAGCGGAACGACGAAGGAGACCAGACGCTAATTTGTGGTTGACCACAAGAAAGATGCCTGCGGTAAGGAGCGCGCGCCGCCGTTCTTGTTTAACTTGGTCCAAGTGAAAATGACCTTACCAGTTGCCACTAAACCTATTACGAGTTTTAATGGTCGCTTCAACAACTTCTCGTTATAGGGAGAAACCACTAATTTTAGTAAGAATTATTATAGAATGTGATTTGTGACTGGGAAACATGTGATATACACAATATTCTAAACTAAGAAAAAAGATATTTTTCTATTTGGGCTTCAATAAAAAGAAATTAAAATTATAAGTTAAACCGAATTTACAACGTGCAGCTTATAGCACCCGACGTTTCGGCCATGTTCCGATTTTTTGGCGTTGTAAAGTCTACCCTAGACAACGGCGGTTGCAGCATCGGCGAAACGTCGGGTGCTATAAAATCCAAGCGATAAATTCCTTCTTATCTAATTTTTAACGTCTAACAACCGCGATAGTCTTCGATTTTATAAGAAATTAAAAGTTGGGAATTTTTAAAAATGCCGCCACGAATTGTATGAACATGTGTACTGGCATACGTAATCTCACAATAGAGACTATGCCATTAATAAAAAAAACTAGATAACAGTAAAGCCTATCTGTATACTCTCACAAATTAGCAATACAAAATGTTCAGGAAAGTATTCAAATTTCCCTAGATTTTAAGACGAACCAAGCAGTATTTGAACCTATGGCATTTTAATATATAAGTGGACGGCTATGGATAAGGAAAAATAATAATTCCTTTCCTCTCACATCTTGTGATCCTGTTCAAAGATTTCATGTCCAAAGATATCATCTTGGATACAATTTTACAAGAAACACTTGACTACAATTGCATAATATAATAAATTAATTATTAACTAAACTAAAAAAACATCAATATGTATTAATGTTATCAAAGCAATGAATATTACATTACCTTAAATTACATCGTACGTACATGTATTTTTTGATGTATGTCAGATATTACGGGTTAAATTAGTTAATTATGCGAAACTGCATGCATTGCTGGATATATCGTATACTAATTACGAAAGTTTGTGCTCTTTTATGCACTATTATGTGTACCTTATTTATCTTTCGTTTACTCCATGGGCACTCGTTGTAGGGTGAATAATATTATGTATATTCACTGCTGTCATCATCTGATTCGGATTGTTAGTAGGGTGTGGCAAAATTTGAATTTGCTAATTATTTTAATTTTTCCTTTTACACGACTTGGACTCTCCCTCTTCTTCTCTCTCTCTCTGTTTCTCTCTCTCTCTCTCTCTCTCTCTCTTTTATGATGTTAACAAACATATTGCTTCCTCAGTGGAATGAGAAATTCGTGCTGTTCCCAAATAATTTTCTTAATTTTCACCCATTTTATTTTACCGCTTTTCTTGGAGTGGTCTAAAGATTTCAGATATTTAATTCAATTATTTTCCTATTCTCCTGTTTGTATGCTTACTATAATCCAAGTCTAAGTTAACTAACTGTAGACGACTTTGTATTTCTGTATTTCTGTATTTCCTCATTCTAGGTTTCCTCATTGATTTCCTTGCTATTGTGATCTCTTTTTCGTCTTTTTTAATCTGGGTAGAATACGCCAGATTTGCTCTTATTACCATTAATGTGCAGACCGTATTTTTTCCTCAAAATCATCTAAAATGAACATATTGCTATAGATCACATAACTGTATCAATAGTGCAACAATGATTGTTCTTTAAAACTTAGTTTATAGGAATACCCTTGTTTCGGCTCGTAAAGGTCTCTTCCCGCCTCATACGTACATTTTAATACTTCACTCACAACACATGATTGCCAATGGTCAAAACACAGACATCCCGAGTGTTCTTTCCTCTTATAATGCAATGCGGTATTGACACAGAGATGTTGTCATGTAAACTGCGGCAAAGCTCGATTGAGTGGGCAATTTAATTTAATGTCTGCCGTCGCGGGCATAGCGAGGATAAGACATTGAAAGATCGCGGGACATCAAGCAAGGAAGCCACTGCCAACAGGTCCGACAACGAAAGTTGCCTTATAACTTATAAGCTACGACTTACTCGCGAATACGTAATACAGACTCGGTCGCTCTGTGCGATCTGTGATGGGTGCCCCAGCGAGATTTTCTAGAACGGCTTCTCTCAATATAGACAAAAGTGGTCCCTTCCTGGTCGTTCAAAGAAGTTAGAGAGCTCTAGACCGTAAAATAGAACTGAAGACACCTAAACTACTGGAAAGTAAACGCGAAATGCAGAAAAATAGGTAATCAAGTAATATTTTATTTGTCTCGAAATGGCCATAGAAGCAAAATGCCTATATTCGAGACTTTCTTGTTCTTCTATATGATAAAAACAAAAGCTATCAGATATATTAATAAAAAATATTATTTTTTACACTCATTCTCTCGCTAAAATATTCCCCAAAATATTAACGTAATACAAGTTTACTGACAGCAACTTCCTTTTCTTTTTTAACATAACGCTACATTATTATTTTATTTATTTATTTCCTTTATTATTATAGTTTCCATTACACCAATTAATGCAACCTTTTTATACTTTCCTTCAGATTAGCAATATCGAAATATATATTTTTTTCTTTCACTATTATTTGTTTTCCCTCCAATTCATTAGTCAAAATGTATCATCGATTGCTGCGACGAAGCCCGCTGATATGTATGTGCAAATACTCAATTATCAATTTATTTTTACCGAATATACATCATCTTTTTCAATTAAACTCTTCACTCGGCATTTGCAGCAACCGCATCACCATTTAGTGAACGTCACAATACTTATACGGCGACCTGACGGCGAGTTAGGTCCATTATTGGGGCTTTAAACTCCAAGATCTTCGGTTCCGACATCACCATAATCTTCTTACTATTCTATCTGGCTACTCCGGATCAATCTAACCACCGTATTTTCCGAATCGGCTGTATAATATTATGTTAATCTTCGGAAATCCGTTGTACGTCTATATCTGAATCTGTTCGGTACGTCTATAGCTGAATCTACGGCTGAAATTTCTAATTTTCATTATCTGGCAACAGCTGCCTTCTTTATCAGAATATCTCTTTCTCAGAATAACTTCAATCAAAACATAATTTTGTTTCGTAGTTTTTATTGTAAACTTAGGTTTAAAATTAAACTCCTTAGATTTTTGAGTTGTAAATAATTTCAATTAGGTACATTTTAAATTAGTAGTGGTTTACAATCTTTACTTTATCACGCTCTCGCATATCAATAAGGGAAAACTACGTTATCGAGTGGAGCTCATAGAATAATTTCTTTCAATTTCCATAACCATCATTATATATTTTTTTTTCTAATTGTGGAGTAGCGATCCTATTTTTAACTATTATATTTGAGAATTCTATTTTCAACTATGTATTTGTGCATTAGCTGTCCTGATACTACTGTTACTACGTTTTCTTTCAAATAAAACCAATCTTTCTTCTCATTTTTTGCAACCACGTCATACTTTCATTCTTTATAATCTGCCTTATTCTACATCAGCGATATAATCTACATCAGCGATATTGAATACTCTGTTATTTTTCGCTATTTAAATAATAAATCTTACAAAAATATCTATCGGTCGGATAATATCAGGTCGGTACTATTGGTAGAATGAGTGGTCCACGGATTTTTTAACACCCTAATGTTAAATCTGACTTATTGGAAAAGATACAGAAGTGAAGAAGCTGGAAGCCTACATTACCAGAACGGCATGGGTTAATGCTTTTCATTATTATCTGAATAGCTAATTTATGAATATAATTTTGAATTAACTTAGTCTTAACTCTTCGTTAGAGCTGTTTAAATGAAAAATTAAATGAATATAATTATTTATCTTTACGAAAATATATTTGATATTTGTTAATATAAAACAAACCTTTTACTCTCATGTTTTTTATTTTTCTTGCATTTCCTAAATTCTTTATTCTTATGAAATAATAACAATAAAAGTCTTATAATTTTATGTTTTTTGTGCATCTCAATACAGGCCTAAGAGGCATTTAGATACAGGCCTGTGTCAGTGTTAAGCTGTCCTTTTACAATATATAATTAAATTACTTCGGTGACAATGTAACTACATTTTTTGTACAAGTATTAAAATAAATAAATTACATTCGGGCAGTTATAATTATTTTTTTCTCAATAAAGGCTTCAAAGAAGATTTAATTATTTCTCTATAAAGGCTTCAACAATTTTGAAAAAAAAATGTTCGAAAAGAGTTTAAGAATCAGTAATACTAGAGAATTTTCCTTAGTATCTATCTTAAAAAGAATCTACCTTCAAAGAAACTTAGATTTATTACGTTTTTTTCTTCATGTTAACGTCTCCTTTAAATAGATTATTATAAGACTAATATTACTCGCTGTAAAAAAAAATTAAAGTTTGTGGAAAGTACCTACAAGTCGTGATGTCATACGTTTATTTTTATTAATAAACAAGACTTAATATCGTTTATAAATGGTATATTAGGTAAACAAATAAAAATATAAAATATTACAATGTGCCAGAGAGAAACAATTCATGCAAATAAAAAAATAAAAATAATAATCATGGTTTGACAAATTTCTTGTAAAATATTATCTAAAATCGTGGATAGTTTCTATTGGATTGTATCTGCGACTCATCCTGTCGATTGATCGCTCTCACTGTTTGTTTACGAGCACTTCGCTTAGGCCAGGCGGTACGGCCGGGTAGAGTTGGCTGAGGTCGGGCCCCGGGCCGGGGCATGTGTGTTCATTACGGGCATCGCGTGCGTATAATACGTGTAGGATACGTGCCGTGCGCTCGACGAAATAATCCATCGCATAAATTGATTCCAAACCAGTTTCCTGTGGGGACGCCCGCGCCGCGCCGCGCGCTGCTCGTATGATGAATTTATTTCGTAACTCGCGTAAACGTTTCGGGGCCCGTCACCACTCAAGATCCACCCGTAAGAAGGCTACTTAATCGCGCTTTCGCCTCCCGCTCGACGAATTTCGCCTTTTCCATACCCGACAGAGGCCGCCGGGGTGTGAAGAAGCTAGAGTGGTACGGACTCAAATTGAGTATACAATGTAACTACCGCGACAAAGTATACCTTTGGCGACAGAAAGTATGCCTTGGAGACAGAAGCCACCCGTCCACCGGGCAGTAGAAATGAATTTGGTCGTCTATTCTGCCTGGGCTTATCATACTTTAACACTGTATGGCTTCAATCTCCACCCAGTCTACCCTGTAGCCGTTTATTAACAATTTAAATTAATTTTACCTAAAGATGGGGAAAGAAAAATAGCTATTGTGGCGGTTTATAAAATGTAGATGCGACGTAGGGGACAGTGCACTCATATCATATTACACAAGTTCACTCGCGAGGGGCGGACAGTACAATAACCAGGGAAGCTGTACCGTATACCTCAGGAAACTGTACCATATAACAGCCTCAGTATGTACCATTTACCTTAGATGGATAAGGGTGATGTCCTTCCTCAAGGCGGGGGGGGGGGGGGGGCGGGCACCCGGCAGCCTCAGATCCCCCAGCCGGGAGACATAACAAGCCACGAACACTTAAAAACAGCAACACAGTCGAGACTCCCGACTAGTTCAGGGTATCTCACAGATGGGAGACTCTACAACGTGATCACGTTGCCTGAGACTCTCACCTGATAGGGAATGGTTTCGTGCAGCTTGGGCCATAAGATTCAATGTATTTACGGGTCGGCATAACACTATTCAGCTCCTATTCAGTAGCCTCCTCGTGTGAGGGACTACCCTGGGAAGAACTCTCTCATCTCGGCTTCCCCTGGGGATTGCCCTCCGGAGCTACTGGACGGTTTTCGCACCGTGCGTCGTCAGCCAATCGGCTGTGCACTCTGAATAATTACTGAAGGAGTGTGGAGACAATAAAAATATACTTATCAAATTATCAACAAAGAAACTGGAAAATTCAAAACTCGTGACTTTCAATTTGAATTGTTAATTAAAGATAAGCTCATTACCAGTCATAGAGAAGTGGCTTATGCATTTGAATCGTTTTTTGCAGATATTCCAGTTTCAACTACCAAGACGCTCAACTCATCTTCTATAGTGGCTGAACCTTTGCTCATACAGAACGTTCATAGATGTGATGTAGACTTTAGTTTTAAGTCGATCTATCCCATAGAAATTATTAAAACTTTCAAAAATTTACATTTGAAAAAGACACTCGACCTGGATGGACTCTCTGTTAAAATTATTAGTTCTGTAATATATTCAATGGCCCCCCATTTATCAGCTCTTTTTAACAGATGTATTAAAACTGGCGTATTTCCTAATCTTATGAAACACAGTAAAATAGTACCATTATTTGAAAGCGGTAGTAAAACCGACCCTACTAACTTCAGACCTGTATCGATACTGCCGACTCTTAGTAAGCTGTTTTAAAAAATTATGTTAAACCAGCTACTCATACATTTCCACACTTATAAATTAATGCATAAGAAACAATTTGGTTTCACACGGGGTCGTTCAACAACCGATGCAGGTGTTGAGCTTATTCATGAAATTTTTAATGCCTTGGAGTAGTCACGAGATGTAGTCGGCATATTTTGTGACCTTTCCAAGGCCTTTGACTGCGTACAGCACGACACATTGGTTAGGAAACTTGAACACTACGGCATTACAGGTAGTTCATTAGCCCTTCTTAAAAACTATTTAAATGATAGGGTTCAGAAGGTTGATGTTGGCGGAGAGAGATCATCCGGCTCGTTAGTATACATGGGAGTACCACAAGGTTCAATACTTGGACCGTTTCTTTTTCTTATTTATATAAATGATTTACCTTACACAGTAAAACCAAATTGTGAGATAGTTTTATTCGCAGATGATACCTCTTTGCTATTCAAAGTAGGTAGACAACAAAATAATTATGACGATGTGAATGATTCTATCTCGAATGTTGTGGAATGGTTCACAGCAAACAATCTGCTACTAAATGAAAAGAAAACAAAATGTATAAAATTCTCACTTCCAAATGTAAAGCAGATAGGGCCAAATATTATCATAAAAAATAAGCGCCTAGAACTGGTCGATTCCACTGTATTCCTTGGTATCACTTTAGATAAAAAGCTACAATGGGGACCACACATTAAGAAATTGGCCGACAGGCTAAGTTCTGCGGCATATGCTGTAAAAAAAAATCGTAATTTAACAGATATAGACACCGCGAGGCTGGTTTACTTCAGCTATTTTCACAGCTTGATGTCGTATGGCATCTTGCTGTGGGGTCATGCTGCTGACGATGATAAAATATTTATACTACAGAAACGAGCCATCCGCGCTATTTATAAATTGGGTGCTAGACAGTCGTTACGCGGAAAATTTAAAGAAATCAATATTTTGACACTTGCATCTCATTACATCTATGAAAACTTAATGCATGTGCATAAAAATAAAGAACTGTTTTTAAAAAACTCTGATAGGCATGGTGTCAATACTAGAAATAAAAATAAACTTGCTGACCATAAAAGTCGACTCTCCAAAACCACAAAATCATTCAAAGGGCAATGTATACGCTTCTACAATAAAGTCCCAGTAAACATGCAAAATTTATCTGTGATATAATTTAAGTCATTTATTAAGAAGAAGCTGTACTTCAAGGGCTATTATAAAATAAATGATTATCTAGACGACAAAGACCCTTGGAAATAAAATGGTTACCTCGATGATTAATATCACGTTATATGTCATAATAATTTGTTATAATGTCACAATATCTTAATTTTTTATCATTTATGTATGTTTGTATGCATTATTGATGTCAAAAACTTACGATTTCGTACTATTTTGAATAAAAAACCTATGATTATGATTATACTGTCTCCTAAGCAGTAGTGGTAGATGTTGACCTGTCGTCGACCACTCTTGAAATGACCAATTGGCTACCTGATCCTGAATTCAGAGCCGGGCAAAAGATGCCAATGGTCCGAGATAGATTCAAACTGAATCACAGCTCAATATACGGCAGGTAGATGCCGGCCAAGGGACTTCGGACCCGTTACCAGTCGGAAGGTCGGAGTTATCCTAATGGTTAATTATTGACAGAGATATTCTGCCAAATCTAGTACTCAGGGAGCGGGGCTGCCCGCTGAGTCACCTACTCCGTGCCTCACCGTAAGACGTTGGTTTCTGACAGGGTTATTGGCTAAACTAGACGGTGGATTTGTATCGTCTCCAAGTCCTCTAAGCTCATCCCACGGGAGACAGAACCATCATTATCGTAAACACTTCCTAGGGTGACGGGTTCGCCCGTTGTAGTCGACCCCTCCAAGTTTGACTCTCACCTCCTTGGTATAGAAAGACGTATTCAGTTCAAATTCGCAGCCATGGTGAGACTTAAAATATAGGTCCCATATGTTTACAAAAATTATAGCAAAGAAATAAAAACTTTATTAAATTCTTAAATTTGGATAATTTTAGAAGTACACTTTCAAAATACATACATGTTAGTAATCTTCTGTATCCACTATTGGCAACAAAGGAGTAATGTGAAGAAGTCTCGTTTGCATATCAGCAGCAATAGCGACCTTCGATTATTTTATAAGATCATTTTAATTTACCATACCATTCTGGTGCTGTACGAACGTAGCCTTTAGTGTGCATTAGCAAATCGATCCAATTCGCGTGATCGCGGACTATACGTTGCCATGACGTTTCCATTACCTGAGATCATTATTCACATTGGGCTTACTACTTTAATTAGCAAACGTGTGCATATTCTTATCCACGATTCTTCGACGCAATGCCGAGCAACTCGTTAATTACTCTTTAAATGTATTTAAATGAAGCGTAGAGTAGAGTGAGTGGAGTGAGTGTTGTAATAGTTCGTGATAAATGAAGTGGAATAGTTTTGAAATGTATTGGTACAAGCTGTTGTACAATGAAATGATCGAAAAAAAATTATACTGATTTTAAAATATCTAGAATCAGAAATATATACCTACTCTGATCTAAAAATTAACAAAATAATTATGCAACATTATAAATAGGATAGAAACAAATTTACCGCGTGAAATTTGTAGCAACCGACGTTTCGGTGACGTTGCAGCCGCCGTTGTCGAGGGTAGACTGAAAGAGCTGTCGATCCGTTGTTTTGCGGGTAGGCCGCATACCGCTGCCGCCACTGCGTAGGTTATAACGGTGGTGGGGGGCTGGGCTCGGAGCGCGCGAATTTCGAAAAAACAGCTAAGAGGAATTTATTATATTTAATACATTCCACAAAGTTAAAAACGAATGGTTGTTAAAAGTTAAAAGGAAAGGTTTTCGAACTGACAACTAAATAGCAAGCAGATAAAGCATCGGCGGTCGTAAGCTTACCTCGCTATTCTGTGATCGAACTCAGTCGCAGTCAATTACTACTATCAGCTTTTTAAGCCATTGGACAAGCATTAACCTCAAAGAGATTCCTAAATGAATATACACCACCTAATGGAATTTTAAAATGAATAGGTGCTGCAGATTTAGATGGGAGATTATTAACATTGAATAGTATAGGACTAATGTTTTTAAATGAAGAATGCCTAATGTAAAAACTACACAAAAGGAGACCAAATTAAATAGCAATACAATGTAATGAAAATAAACACATTTGATTTTTCAGCTTAAGTAAATATTACTTTGAAGTGGTTTAAAAAAATTGCTGCTAATTTTTGTCATAATGACAATGCAATAATAGTGTTACAATATAAAGTTACAGTGATAAATATGCAAACGTTACCGAAATGGATATTGCAACTATCCATTCTGCAATATAGCAGCTGCAGACATCTAATAACACATTTACTGGGAATAACAATCCCACACATCATTTTCTTACTAACGATAAGATTACAATTATTCTGTTTTTGAAGCATAATTTCTTGGAATCAATATTAACCATTCATTGTTGCTTCTAGGATTATTATTATCTTTTTTATCTATTGGTAATTGACTATTTATTTATTTATTTATTTAAGAATTAATTACTATAAAACATTGATTAGCTTACAAAAACAACAGGAACCGAATGGCAAAACCTTAACCTTTTGCTTATTTGTTTCTGTCACCCAACTGGGACTAGCCCGTTCTAGGGTGGACAGGACTCCAATATTACAATCAAGTTTGCTTGATTGCTTGGTTGCCTACAAATGTACAAGTTTTAGTAAAAAGCTAATGACACTAAATTGCCCTAAAATGTGGTTTTCAGAATAAAATAAAAAATAATAATAATAAAAAAATATTAAAAATATATAATAAATAAAATGCAATTCCATTATTAAATCGGCAATAAATATAATATAAAATTCGATTAAATAATATAAATAAAGTTATATGTGAGAAAGAAAGAAACAGTCATTAATATTTAATATTATGTTAAGTAATATAGGATTTAATATAAAAATACCTAGTCTAAAAGTATAATTCATTGACAAAGTCAAATATTTTTTGGTAGTTAGTTCAATGTTAAAAAATACTTAATATATAAGTTTAAAAATATGTTAATAATTTGTGCACCTAAGTTTTATTATACTATTATTTCTAACATTTGATGTATGGTTAGTCTGTCATGATTCAATAACCATTTCTTTAATTTATTTTTGAATTCCCTAAATGTCAAATTCATTTTTATTTCCATATTGATCAGATTGTAAAATCTCGGCGCAATGAAAGAGTAATGTCTTTGACCAAATGATGTTTTCCTTCTGGGTATTATTAAGCTATCGAACTCAGTCGCAGTCAATTACTACTATCAGCTTTTTAAGCCATTGGACAAGCATTAACCTCAAAGAGAATCCTAAATGAATATACACCACCTAATGGAATTTTAAAATGAATAGGTGCTGCAGATTTAGATGGGAGATTATTAACATTGAATAGTATAGGACTAATGTTTTTAAATGAAGAATGCCTAATGTAAAAACTACACAAAAGGAGACCAAATTAAATAGCAATACAATGTAATGAAAAGTAAACACATTTGATTTTTCAGCTTAAGTAAATATTACTTTGAAGTGGTTTAAAAAAATTGCTGCTAATTTTTGTCATAATGACAATGCAATAATAGTTACAATGTTACAATGTTACAATGTAAAGTTACAATGATAAATATGCAAACGTTACCGAAATGGATATTGCAACTATCCATTCTGCAATATAGCAGCTGCAGACATCTAATAACACATTTTGGCTACTTTTTATTATTTCATTTTAGTTATGTTTTATTGTCATTTAGTTTGTATTAAGAAGAATTATAAAGAGAAAGGTATAAAAGAAAATTAAAAATACACTAATACGTAGTTTCAATTACTATTAAAATACTAAATGTATTTTCATTAGACCAAGAACCTAAGTATTATATAAATAATAAATCAGTAGTCAAAGTTATCAATAGAATATTATTAATGGTCGTAATAAAATACCTATTAAATTATAGTCATTATTATAAAATATATGTTAAATATTAATACTAATATTACCTACTTAATTAAATTAGGTGAAAGCATTTAATATTCGTCTCTTTACGTATTGTAGATTTTAGTCAAATTTTTATTTGTTTTTTTTTGGTTTTAGCATGGATTCTTTAATCATCAAGAATGTTGACGTTTTTGGACCCAGATACAAAAATGCTTCTATCGAAGGGTATTTCGCATTCGGTGAATATCGAATTGACATTTCTGAGAGCCAATTGGCATGATTGACCAGCATGGAACATTTGAACCATTTATTTGGAATTTATTTAGCACATAAGCTAGATACAGATGCATGATATACAATACGTCAAATTCTTCCAAGAGAGCATCTGAAAAAGTGTAATTTTGTTCAGGATAACTTTTGCGTATTGCTTACTAGATTCATGTGAGCATCCGCTACCCCACCGTATCCAATTATGCTATTAGATAATAATGTTTGACATAGCGCTTATGTTATTTAACCCCTCAAATGTGAGGCGTCCCTTAAGGGATGCCTTGACAAAATGTATACAAAATGTATATAAATTTATATAAATGTACCTAAATATAAATGTAAATGTGCGCCGCTTTATAGTAATCCGCTCTATAGTAATGCTATAGCTCTATAGTAAACCCCGCTATATGTAAATGTAAATGTAAATGTAAATATAAATTTATATACATTTTGCCGTAGGCAACCCGAGCTAATCGCCATTCATTTGAGGGGTTAAAACGTATCTCAATTTTCTAATATTGAATGGCAGTTTTCTAGATATTCGCTGAGTTATATACATACTTCATGAGCATAGTCGTATAGGACGTGGGACTACTCAATGTCTTTATTTAGCACAGTAACCTGAATGCCAAAATGCTCATGTATTTTATGAAATAAATGACTGAATGCATAAAATAAAAATGTTGTATAATGTAGGCAAGAATACCCTAGCTCTAAATTTGACAAACCTTAGATAACTTAATAATTCCACGATTACATTTTAATTTAAATTCAAACTGACATTTTACTTTTAATATATTATAGTAAACGAAATTTAATATAATAATTTCTAGATAATAGTTATTTTTATAATAATAATTGTTTATTTTTGTTATAATACATCTAAACATTAATACTTCTCGGATTTGTTTTCCTTCAACTTGTGAAGTGAAAATATATTTATTTATAGTAAAATAAATATTGTACACCTTATAGGTAAACTGTATAGTGCATAAAATAGTATCTATCGATTGTGTACGACCTACTTGCAGGTTTATTATTATTATTATTATCAAGAACCATATTACAGAAATTATTATTATTATTATCCTTATGGGGGCCAAAACGAGTAGTTAACGGTTTATTTCAACAATCACGGTGATTGTGAAGAATGTACCGGATAAAGAGGTATCTCATTCGTTATGACCACGTTCGTTGAATAACAGTATCAGCCTTCGCATCGTTCGGAATCCATGTCGAATGGACATCGAAAATGTGACGTTTCGTCCATTAAATTCGACTTGCATGACTTGGGCTCTAAGAAAAACGTGAATTGGAATAAGTTTTGCGTAAGCGTTCAGCGTGACAGTTCTAAAGTATTTGTGTGGCGTAAGACAGCTCGTCGTGCTCTCCGCATATTTTGTAAGGAGGAGGACGGGACGTCGGTCTTGCTCTTGGCGTCCCGTCTCGGGTCTGCCCGTAGCACGAGGCGACCTTGAACGTGAGGGGTCCTCGGTGTTACCATATAAATATTACGTAATGAAGGTAGGCATATCTTAGCCTGAACTGACCAATGGATAAAGTGTTAATAACTGATAGTTGCATTAGTGGGTAGTTGATAGTGGATAGTTTACATTAGTGTTGATCATTTTTAAGGATCTCTTTTTATTTATTTTTGCTGTAATTTAATGGTCTACTGAATCGTAATTACTTTCCCGGCAGAGGGAAAGTATTGTGAACACACTTCTCTCTGTGTGTGTGTTCCTCCACGATATCGCCTAAACGCTTCAACCGATTGAGCTGAAATTTGGCATGCAGGCAAAATTTGATCAAGGCAAGAGTTGAAAAAGCACGCTAGTCATAACTCAGTCTTGATATATTGAACTTACATACTTGAAATTCGGTACACAGATGCGTCGTTTTATCTCTTATAGTCTGCTTGTTTAATAAAATACTACATCATATTGTAACGGAAATTACTACAATTATTCTACCAATTGGGGAAGGTTAGGAGGGGGGAGATTGGGTGGACATACGAGGGGGGCTTGTTTACTTTCCGGGAAGGTCTTGGAGTGACACAACCGATTTTTTAATTAATTTTGTACCATTATGTACACAACATAATTGTATATATTTTTTTTCTTTTTTAAATAAAAATAGTTGGTCGCAATCATTTTAAAATCAATGGTATTTATATTAATAGATTGAATACATTTAATACATTTTTAAAACATTTTCTTAATACATTTTATTATGAATCGTTAGTCCAACGGCACATGCTATAATTTATTTATCATACTATATTATGCTATAACAGGTATTAAGTAAAAAGATTAGTAATAATTAATGTTTTTCTTAGTGTATTGTTGATCAATTATTCTACCTAAATAAATAAATTAGTTAGAGACGATAATACCTTCATGTGAACAGTACGTTCTGTGGTTAAATGACTAAATAAATACATATTTACAAGCTACCCTCTTCGGCTTCGCATGGGAAAGTATTAAATTTATTGTTTTGGATGATTTTGCATTGTTGATGAAAGTCATGGCAGAATACCTGACCAGGCAAATATTTTTTTTATTGGTTAACTTAAATAATTAGTTATTTTTGTCTCAATAATAGTAATACTTCAATCATTTCAACGATTTTTCCAGTGGATATTACTGGATATATAATAATATCTCTGTATGATTTACTGGCTATTTAACGCCAATACGTAAGGATTACGTTTTCAAATGATACGCGAAAGGACCACGAAAGGTTCTCTATGAAAGAAAAATTCAATACGCTGTTTCTCTCCGTCATGCATCGCATTTCTGCACAAGTTTTAATAGCAATACATCTCTACTGATAACTACGGACTGTAAAGGACTGATTTTATCTGCATTATGTGATTGAGCTAAATAATTACAGCATTTTTGTGAGGATTAATTATTTGCTATGAAAAATATTTTTGATTTAAAATTGTTTTGAAGAAGTCGTGGTTTTTCCTTATATCTCGAGATATACCAAACGTACCGCTGTGAAATAGTCGACTCATAGATATCGATTTCCAAAATGAAATTTCAAAAAATATATAGGTCATCGGTTTAGTCATAAAAGTTTAAAAATCGCTAGCATAGCCTTTTACTATCGACTCAATCGACTTAATTTAACTTGTTACTGCTCAGTCCCATTTTTACAGATACTAATATTTTTCACAGTTTAAAAAATGCTTATGCCCTGAAAGATGACTAACTATCAGTGGAAATTAAATTGGAATCTGTCTAGCGCTCTTGAGTTTGTAACGCTCTTGAGATCTTAGAGTCGGAGAGATTGTGTAAAAAACCGCAGGAATGGTTGTTTTAAATCCCCTTAACACTTGTCATAAATATCGTTCATTCTTTCGTTAAGGGTTAAAATACGTCTCCAAAAATAAGCGGCCTGGGATGGCCTTATCGTTTTCCTCTTGTAGGTCCTGGTGTGTGATGGAGGTTGACAGCTGCGGGCAGGATCGAAGGTGGTCTTCATTTTGCAGCGTTCCACAGTTGAATATTGGGTCCTCTTTGTAGCCCCATTAAACGAGATTGGCTCAACATCTGGTCAAACCCACCCTTAGTATGTTCAGACTACACCAGGTGGTATAGGGGAGATAGGATCCCGGTGCTATCTCTTTCTTTAGGTCCTCGCCAAAAGGACATATTAACTATAGTAAATAGTTACGTAGTTTGCTCTACATAACGAATTACTAAACAGGGTCGGTTTTTATTAGTGAGCCCCCATCAAGTGGGTAATTCTGAACAGGAAACTAATCGAAAATATGACAAACAAAACATTTTGTAACTTATTTATTTTTTTAATTTTAGTGTTTATGAGTACACGTATTTTTTTCTACAGGAGAATATTCCACATAATAAACTGTGGTAACAATGTTGTATTTTTTATATAGTACCTAGTTGCCCAGAAAAACCATCTTGTTGGTTCAACTTATGAATTTTCAGTATTTCTTCCTAGTAACAAAAATTTGTACGTGATTTTCCATTCAGTTTAGTAGGATAATGTCATATAAACCACAACTAATTATTATTATTTATTCGGTAGCCTGCGATTGGGGAGGGGTCGCCCTCGCAGCTAATACGCTGCTGTCGGTGCCGCTGGATCTCGTACTCCACTCACGATTCGCCTCCATTCTTGACGATATTTTGCCACGTCTCGAGCATCCCAAGCCGATAATCGTTGATTCTTAAGGTCGTCTTTTATGTTATTTAGCCAGGTTTTCTTCGGTGCCGATCACTGAATTCTCCATTCTGTCGGACGGTCTCACCAAATAAGTTTACGTGGCAAGCGATTATCGTTCATTCGGCAAACATGGCCGAAACATCAAAACTAATTATTACCGACACAATGACACAAAGTTTTTTTCGGCACAATTATTATTGGTTATGTAGCTGTTCCTCATCAGTTTACCTTATTTTTCAGAGTTTTGGAAAATGTGTTTTACCGTAAAATATTTTTTTAATAAAACGGAAGAAATCTAATTGTGCCCCAGAAATTAACCTCTTTGTTTGACTGATTTCAAAGATTTTTCAGCAATTTGTTTTAATTTTATATTGAAAACTTTCAACAGAAATTGTCATACAAATGGCCTACGTCTTGAAAGGTAGTTTTATAAAAAACGACGTTGATTTTAATGCAATTCCTTAAGTGAATTTTGTTGTGTTGTACAGCATTAAAACATGTGGAATGGATGCCGTCGCTATTATGTATTTTAATAACAGTAAAAATATTTATATTTATATAAACATTATGTCAATTTAGACAATTTCAGTTGTAAACATCTTTAATAATCGCACCGATACCACAGTCACTTTTTTTCTTCTAGAACATTCCATATTAAATAATTATTTACATATATTATTTATTACGCCCAAGGAACTATCATCGGAACAGAATAATGTTCATCACATATCTACATAGTTAAAGGACTTCGGACATTTTATTCAGTCAAATTTTAATATATGTTCCTTCGAGATCAAGATAAATATCGCTGCCATTTCTCTCTTTGTCTTTATGAAGTGAGCCCTCGTCGTCTTTTCATTGGTATTGACTGGCCGGCTCCGGGCTCACGATGCTAATGTTTATCTTCGTGAAAATGATCTTACGTAACCAAGTATAGCGGGAGCGTTCCCAGTAGCCATTCTTAACTTAGTAATTTGCAGACAATTATTCTTGCGCCCGCTCGCCGTTTTCTAAAGTTCGCAAATGGCTTACTTTAATGAAGACGGCTTGGCTTATGTTGGCTTACGCAATTTGATCTGTAAACCCCTTAATATACCCGGTAGCCGGTAGGTCCCCGGAATACCTATAAAAATATGGAATGCCTCTAAACATTTTATTTTCGCGAGTATCGCATTGTGCAGCTTAGAACCTTCGCCTGGAGGCGATTTAAATATAGGATGAAGAGGCATTGCAATTCCATAAAAGGTAAAACACGAGTCGTGTGCGCAATGTTATGGGGACTCCACCGGAGTCGCAATTATGTAAATAATTGTCCGACTTAGCTAGTTTCGGTTTTGCTATTATAAAGAGTGTTGTTTTTAGTTTTTAGGTCATATACCGACTTTCGGTAAATTTTATACATATATATCGCTAGTAGAAAACTGTCTTTGCCGTCGACTATGCGTTAATAATATTTGAAATCAGAAACGATACTTTTCCGGATGAATTTACGATGTAGAGCACGCTTAATAACAATTAATTCAATAAAACATAGATGTTCTAGTCGTTCTATACAAAGAAATACTCATATTATTCAAGTGCCTGAAAGAAACCTAAAAATATGTTTGAATTCTTCAAAAAATATGATATAGGATATTAGATATAGGATATTAAAAATGTTTATGCTACTTTAGTGTTAATTCATATGAAGAATCATTTTATTTCAAGTTTTTTTTTTACATTTAATTTAACCGAAATTTAATTTTTGGTGTTTTCTGAACTAATTCGAAATATTTTTAATTTATATCTCTTTTTTACATTTTATTTTTCAAAACGCTTGCTTTAGTAGTTCTTTAGTAATTCTTTCAAATAAATTAAAATGAAAACGAAGTTATTACATTACAATTTATTAAAGGTATTAATTTATTAACCTGTAAAAATCCTGTGTCAAAGTCTGTCGTTATTATAATTATCGCACCTAATGCGTATTTTTGTAGTTCCTCATTGCACAAATTTTGGCGGTGTGCTTTTTCTGTGAACTAGCATGTTTTCGGTAATTTACAAAATTTTTGTATATTGAAAATCTCTGAATACATATTATTAGGAAATTATTTCAACAATTTTGATCACGTATAAGCCTATAACCAATAGAAATAGACAAGTTAGAAGGAAAACATGCGATCTAATTCAGTTTAGTGGTCCTCTGGTTATTAACACAAACAGAAGGACATGCAGACTTTGCATTTTATAATATGTAAATATAATTATAACTAATGATAGGTGATATTTTTTCTTTTCTACACTTAAGTACCTAGTTTAATGTAAATTATCTATATCATATGATTAAGATTAAAAATGAGTTTAGATTAAATAAGGATAAATAGGATTAAATATGAGTTAAGATTAAATACTACAACTTCAATTGTAAAATTAGGATACAAACTTTGGTTCTTTTAGCCATAAGTTGATTGTATATTTACATAAATTTATTTCAATGAGACCCCAGACTTCAAAGTATATTCGGTATAATTTTATGCGATCGGGTAAACTAAGGGTCAAGTCGACAGAAAGGGATTGGTCTTACAACATTTTTTAATCAGTATTTTTATGTGCTGTGAAACTCTACTCTCTGGGGAGTACTAGATCAGTGGATGAGGTATAGCTCAACTTGGGTTGTCGACTACAGCGGGCTAGCCCGTCACCTCAGGAAGTTTTAACGATTAGTCGTTCTATCTCCCTGGAGTGAGCGTAGAAGACTTGGGGACAAAACAGTCCACCATTTAGCTACGTCACAAGCCCGTAAGAGGCCAACGCCTTAACCGCGAGATAGCCAGGAATGTTACCTGGCGGGCCGACACTCACGCCCTTACTTCAAATTGTGACCAGATTACTCCAGTCTCTCGATTGGTTACGAGTTCGAGGTCGCTTGCGCGGTCCTCTCCCTTACGAAGCGGTGAAACGGTGTATACCGAATCTATCGCGGACCACAGCGTCCTTTGCCCGGCTGTTCACCCAGGATCGGATGACCGATGGTCGTTTCAAGAGCAGTCGCCGTAAGGTCCGCAACCTTCCCCGCTCTATAGGAAACAGTACTGCTTCCAGACTCCCCCGACTGTTAGTCAGAGTGCACAGTCGATTGGCTAACGCCGCACGGTGCGCAGACTGTCCAGGAGCGCCAGAAATTTGATTCCCAGGGGAAACTGACCATAAGGCCAGAGTCCTACCCAGGCACGCACTTCATGCGTGGAGGCCGTCGGATAGGTGTTGACCCGTGACCCGTATAATGCATTAGATATTCATTATAATCAACGGTTAATTTATTTCGCCTCGATTTGAGGCACGCTTGAAAAATTGTACATGTTATGCAGGACAAAGCATGACGCCAGTGGACGAAACGACAAGCAAAATGTCAGATTTTTTGAGAATCCGACTCTAGTTTCACATAAAATTCTGTCTACCATTTCGAAGGATGAAGGCGATTATCCACAAGACACTCATTAAACCAGATTAACTTAATTTACGCTTCAGAAAAATGAAATATCACCATAGTGAAAATGCACTAGATGTCTTTGAACGCAAACTACACCGCAGGATCTTCGATGCCGTGCAGGAGGATGGCGTGTGGAGAAAACAGACAAATAAAGAACTGTATAACCTGTATAACCATGTGCACGTTGTAAGATTCCTGAACATCGGAAGGCCAAGGTGTTTAGGGCATGGGGAAAGGATGGTAAATGAACAGCCGTTGAAATGCACTCTTTGCGGAAAATCTGAAGAGTATAGTAGTGTCCGACATCCGAAATTCTGTGGTTTAAGAGATGCATTTGGAGAAGCCCAGGAGAGTATGAAATGGCAGAATATTCTCGACGGAGCCAAAAGTCATGAGTTGTACCGCTAATGATGATGATGCAGGAAATAAATTTGATAGGCAAGACAGTGCACATCCGTAATATATATAATTCGTGACTGTGTATTTGAAATTAGCACAGAAAGGGTGGACTGGGCTATACTTTCTTGACGGTCCGCAGGCAATGCCATTTTGTCACTGGTCAACTTTGTAGAAAGTTATTGAAGGATTTATTGGAAACTGAAATTGTAAAGCAGGTCTTCAGGAGCACGGTAATGGTAAATGGTAAATGGTCTCAGTAGCACGGTACTCAACACATAACTATAGAAATCATTAACATTTTTTATTAGGTATATGTTTCCGATTCGCTTTCGGATTAGCGATTGAAATTGTAGTCTTTGAAAAAAGGAGACATTTTTGCAGGGGTTTAAAAATTTGTAGATCCGTGGCTGGTACTTGTCCCCTCTTCACAGGTTTTATGCATATTGAGGGAGTAAATTCAGGACTTATTTTATAGTAGGTGCATTTATTTTATAATATATCGCACATTAAAAAGAAAAGTGACACTAAAAAAAACCTCAATTTTTCAGTATTATTATTCTTCAGTATTATTTCAGGCTATTTAAAGTTTTGTCCTTTTTAATACTGCAATAACTCGTTTATGAATCGGAATAGATGTGCTGTTGTTGTTTTATATAGTACTTCAGGTATTATTCTAATATAATCTGTTAGATTATTAATAGAAAAGGTTATTTATTTATTTTATTTATTTATTTAGGTACATAGGATTAGGTATACAGTTCATTCATAGGTCATGTAATCTTATAATAATTATATAAATTATTTAATAATTAATATAGGGAGGTTTAACACATCTTACATGACCTTTACTGCCAATAGCACATCTAACTAGGCGATAATTTGGCCCGTCTCTAGATGTGCAAATTTTTATGCAATTTTAAGAAATGAAGTGTTTTTTTAAAATAAATTATTTGGACCCACCACCTGTATATATACATAAATATACCAATTTTATTAAAAAATATAGCTATATAATAAATATATACATTTATAGTTGTAATTTAATAAAATTTAATTAAGAAAAATAGATAAGTGATACTAAATAAATTGTCGTGCGTTGCAAAGAAGTTGATCAGATTTTACATATCCCTTGTTAAGTAGCCATCTATTAAGGTTTGCTTTAAATATTTTTATGTTAGGATAATTTTTCATGTCTTCACTAAGGGAATTATATAATTTTGGGGCTATGTAGAATATATGTCTCTGGGCAAATGTTGTCCTGACTGACGGAATTATATAATTGATACTCGCGGACATTCTTGTGTTTAGATTGTTTTGAGTTCGGGAATGGTCATCTCTAGATTTGTAGAATGCAAGAAGCGCTTGCTTAACCCTTCAGGCCTCGGCCCCTCAGCCGATTGACAAGTTGATGTCCCAAAAAATTTTTGTAAAAATTAGTTAAAAAATTGAATTATGACACTGTTTCACCAAAACATTAATTACTGCCAAGCCACTGTACCCATAATTAAAATAAAACATATTAACATAATAAAACATAATCAAATAAAACAAATTAAATTAAAATAAAATTAAAACGGGACCGTCATTCTGAATCGTATTGTGGCCGATATCGGCCAATCGGGGCCTGAGGGGTTAATGAATAACTGTTTAGCTGATAGCACATGGGATTGGGAAAATAACAAGGCAGATGGATGACGCCGGTTTTTCCTGTGAATTACTCTCAATAATAATTTCTGCGCTTTTGTCAATCTATCCAGATTATCATTAGTAGTAGCACCCCATGCCGCGACTCCGTAGGACAAAATACTCTGACACAAGGCCATGTATACCATTCTTATGGTTGTTTTGGACAGAATGTTGCGCAGCCGAAGAAATACATAAACCAGCTTTCTAATTCTCGAACTCAAATTTGCAATCTGATTTTCCCAACATAGCTTCTCATCTATCGGTTTGCCTAAGTAGGAGACTGTTGCAGATTTGCTTAATTTAGTACATACACATCTATTCTTATCCAAGCATTTGTCGGTATGAATGGCAAGTGTTTGGTTGAGAACCTGGCTGGGATTTCCCCGCAAGCTGAAAGTGATAAATTTTGATTTCGCAGCATTTAGCGTTAAAATATGGTTGTCGATCCAAGTTTTAGCCAGTTTCAAGTTACTTTGAGCTTTGAAGAATGTATCATTCCAATTATTAGTCGCAGTAAGAAGGACAGTGTCGTCCGCGAAGGATACAATTCTACCATTAACAGGTAATTCGCACAATTCGTTGATGTAGATTAAAAAGAGAATTGGACCCAAAACACTACTTTGAGGGACACTGAATGACACGTTAGTCGCTTCGCTTATTTGTCGACCAAGGTAGGTTTGGCAAAAAAATAATTTAAAAAAGAAGTTCAGCATAGTGCCACATTAGTTCTCACATTATCTATAGTATATTTTTGCTTAGTGCATTTAAGTTTTAAAAAAGTTCAGAATATGGCCACTTTTGTTTTTAAATTGTCAAGTGTTTATTTGCTCAGTGCCGTATATTATTATTATTATGGCAAACACTGACACTTTTTCATTCAAATATTTATAATTATTTCATGAAAAGTTACGATATAACTGACATTAAACAAAATATGACACTTTTTCACTTACCCAATGAACAGTTGTTGCTGACTGACGACCGGACGCGAACCGGCTTATTGTTGGTTTTTGTTGAACGATCAAGCTCAAAACCTAAAAGTATGAAGTGACACAATAGGGCATCTAGCGATATCAAATTGAATTAATAAGAAAAGGATCTTTAGAGATGACGTAGTTTTTCCTGTAGATTTCAGATGTCGCTGTAACTCAATACCGCTAAATTTCATTTAGTCACTTTTGTTTTCAGTGTGCGATATAGTATCTTAATTTGGTAATGAAATTAGGTTAAGAAAACGAGTATAGTAAGAAGCCTTGGAATTAAAATGTTTTTTAAAAAAAAACTAACTTGATTAATAGTTTATTGAAAAAATAAATGTAAAATGATTTAAGGGATCATTTAATTATGTATCATGTCGAAGCACCGACTAAAAAAACCCTGATTTTCGATTTTAATAAAAGTTATTGGCAAATAACAGTAGGAACTTAATTTAAGGTTCACCTGCATATACAACCTCTTCTTTAGGTATATCTAATATATCAACCATCCTTCAAAATATAACGGATATGAGATGAGTTTATGAATTAAGAAAGAGTTTATGATTAGGGTTATTTTATGCCTGAAACTGAACAAATTTGGTTTTGTGTACGCACCAAAATTTGAAAATAGCAACACACCACAATTTTAGGTATCAGCTTTATCAGCTTTGACAAATGCATTTTCTTTTTTACATTCTTTTGTGAGAAAAAATCATAAATCAGCCAGAGGTTTCATTATGTAACGATTTTATCGAATATTAAACACTCATACCGTTCACCGTCTTAGTTCCTTTCCCGGGTGCCGTTACCTAGCTGTTGCAAGCCAACATAGCACCTGAACTAACTGAGGTTTATACCTAATCATTATCGGATATGTTCAAGACACATATTAACAATACATTACAATAAGAAAATGTCGTTAATTTCGTACAATTTTCTGATATACAAAACTTAAAACAATCACAGCAATAGAACCCTACCAATGTTTATTAAAAACCAGCGCAGCCAATGACATCTAATTAAGATGACAGACCAATCGCCCAATTGCAATCAACTTTAATGTAATCACTAATAGCAAAGAGCCCATCGTGTGATTGGCAGAACTAATCACTGCTTTCCTCCTATGTAAAATAATCAACGTCCACATCAACAATTTTCCTCATTATACGTATTCGTAATTAGTTAGATGAAAGTCAAACTTTTACATGAAAGTTTGCCGCTTCGATAATAAAGTTGTTCCCCAAACTACCAATTAGGGCGAGCGTTCAGCATTAACATTTTAATTAAATAAGACGCACGCGTTTTCGTCCTATGCACATGTGTGTGAGCGTATGTACACATTGTTTTTTCACTAAAAATCGGGCGTTCGTAAAACATCGTCCCGGTCATGATGCATGTGTGTGCGTGAGTGCAATACCTATATCTATGTGTAAATTTCTACGTCGCCATGAACTTGAAGAAAAGGTTGAAGGGGCGGGTTAAACCAGTGGTCGTTAATCTTTGATCACTCGTATATGTATGTTGGGCGAAACAACTTTCTCATCGAATATAATCTCTCCTTACCAAGTATCCGCTTAGGTGAGGATGGGGTTTCAATTAGATCACTGGTTAAGAATCGCGTTATTTACTTCGATTAGAATCTTTCGTTGCAGCCGCACATCAAGTTGATTTTAGTCATCGATATATAAGCGCTTAGATAGGCCTCTTGCGCGCGAAAAATTACCACGTCAATACCAATACGGATCACCACCAACAGTAGTTTAGCCAGTACTTTCCGGTGTGAGCGATCCCGCCGAGAATATTGGTGTATCTTCTCTCTCATACTGTTCAGTGTATTGCTCTCTCCCCCCCTCTCTCTCTCTCTCTCTCTCTCTCTCTCTCTCTCTCTCTCTCTGTCTCTCTCTCTCCCTCCCTCTCTTTCTCGCTCTCTCTCTCATTTTAAAACATTTATCTGCATTAGAGTATGCTTTCATAAATAATATCTTCTTAGCATATTACTTAGACAAAGCCTTGTCTTTGTTGGCTCAGGAATCCAATGTAGATAAAAAATATCGTTTTACAGTATGTAGTTATCATCATTGGCTGAGGAGTTATTGACGTTGAAAACCTGTGCAAGGCGGGAAACTGAGTATTATGAATGTTTTTCTCTGGGTAACTTTACCTGGCCCTTTCGCTTCTCGCGTCATATTTACTTGCTTGCAAGAGGAGGCTATACAACCAATATAATATACAGAGATATTTTATAAAATATCCACTTGAAAATCGATGATTTAATTGGAATATTGCCAATTTTGAGATTTAAATACTTCACTATTTAGAATCCGGGAAAGGCAGCTTATTTGAGATAAAATATAAATAATGATGTAGGCAAGGGAAAAGAGGGGGTTATCATATGATAACATTATGTTCAGCTTATTTTTAGCGGCAACGTCCTTAACCGCGTTAAAACGCTGGCTCCCGTCAGATTAGTGACGTTAAGCAGCTTCGGGCATGGTCAATACTTCGATGGGTGAGCGCCTGAATACTGTTACGTGATGTTATAAAAGCCGGCCACCTGTAAGATTATTGTCGTTAGACATTGGTGGGCCGTTACCGTAAAGGGTCGAAAAATAGAAAAAAATAGTACTCTGATACGTAAAAAAATCATATTTCTGTATGCTTATCTTATCTTATGTATTTTTTAAAAGAAATCCCATACCTACATAATATGATAAAATTTCGAAATGAGATTGGACGAAATATATTCGCGGGCCATGGGTTGTCGATTGGGGGTCGATCAAGCACCGCGCGGCCGCGTCCGCGTCCACAGTCCGTCGTCCGGTCGGAACGTTGTACAGGGCGCGCGGCCGGCGGGCGGCGCGGGCGGGGAGCGCGCGGCCCGCGGACCACCAACGACCATGCCCGGCGAAACAATTACCGTACACGAACCGATCTTTGCCTTGCTCCAGCATCTCTGTACCCTCTGCTCCGCTCGCCCTCAGCAACGCGGCCGAGCTCCCAGTCGCAGAGCCCACTGCCGCGAAACCATACGATCCGACGACGTATAACCGAGTATAAAGGTGCGATTCCACCAAAATAGTGTGCAGCACATTTGCTTGCACACATTTTGTGCAAAACTCCAACAGTGCAGGTACTAAGCTGGTGTCGCATTTGGCTTCCGTCTCCACTGGTAAGGCTGTGCGTAACTTTTGTAAGCGCACAGTTCAGCACACTTGTGCGCGAACATGTTCACTGAGCAGAGTTTCTGTTTTTATTTTTATTTTTATTTTTTGTTTTTATTTTTTTGTTTTTATTTTTATACTCACTGTGACTAGAATCCCATAATACAGGATAAGTTTCAATAGCTTGAATACAATTAATAATTTTATCATTCGTCCAATCCATATTTAGCTTGGTTAATTAACAATGTACGCGCACAAATCAATGTTTTCACTCCGGTAGCGGAAGCAAGACGAGTTCGCGCACAACAGGTTTGTCGACGCGACGCGAGTCCACTGCCTGCATGTGTGCGCGCACAAAAGTATACAGATGTGCGCGAACATTTCTAGAATGTTCGCGCACAATTTGTTATTGTTTGCTTTAGTGAGTCGACCAGAATAAACATTTGTGTCGCACACTGTGCATTGCAGTGCCGCACAGTTCTGCACACTGGTGGAATCCCATCTTAACGCTTGTTATCAGATGCAAATGAGCACACTGATGTGATATTAGTATGTGCGGTATAAGCTGCGTGCGGTTCTCATAAAATAGCATATATTATTACTTATATTTGAGCGAATGATGACCTTTACCTACTGATTTGACGCGAGTGACGTTGTGAATCAGCGACAAAACAGATGGAACGAGGTTTCATTTTTATTTTAATTTAATTTAATTTTTACCTTAATTTTTAATGATTTAACTTGCTTTTTAAAGTTAATATGAAAACAAAAAAATATGAACATCAGAATTTGCTAAAATAGACAGAAATATGAGCCAGAATATAAAGCAAATAAAATAATAAGCTGGCTAAAATATAGGATGTTTTTTTATTGCCAATAATTTTTAAAAATCACTCACATTTTTATTGATTGGGAGTTGTCTTTAAATGTAATTCCATTGACTTTTTTATATTTAAAACGGCTAATAAAGCTTTTTTACCACGTCAGCTTAAGAGCCAAAGTAAAAAAATCTAATTTCACTTGTGATGCTCATGGTGTCATGCTCTTTTGTAAAGTGCCATGAGCATCACGTGGGATCACTTAAAATTGACTATTGAAACATGAAAATAAATCAACAATAAAAAAGATGAAACGAAAGACAAATTTTAATTATGCAATTAAGTGGAACAGGAAACAAACAATACATTTTTACAAACTACCCAAATTTTGTTCATTATAAATAGGATAAAATCAAATTTACCGTATTAAGTTTGTAGCACGTTTCGAGGACGTTACAACCGCCGCGCCGTCGTTCAGTGTAGATTGTCTATCCTGGACAATGGCGATTTGTATCATCGCCCAAACATCGCGTTTTAAAAACATTGTGGCAAACAGAAGTTAAAACAAACAGATAATCAAGTTCGTGGCGAGTATAAAAGCTTTACAAAAAGGGAAACATAACCAGATCGAATGATTTTATGAACTGTTTACATCAACGGGACGAGAGATCTCTTTCTTCCGATTCAACCTATTGCTGCTCGTCGCGTGTGAGTCCATACTGTAGGTACGTACTGTAGTTTATTAATAGTAAATAGCTGATTTTTTGGCATTCAAACATCAATTTTGCTCACAGACTAAGTATTGAGACGCGCGAAAATACTTAAATACGTGTCACGTGAACGTCAATTTTCAATATCATTAACAAATATGAAATATTCCTTAGCCGGTCAGCTTGAAATCAAAATATTTCAAAGTCGACCACAATTTTTTATTTATATGAGAAATATACGGTTTTGATCCCACTTCTCATATAATGTTCATGGCCGTACAGAAAAGATGCGTTATCCCACTGGTGATGCTCATGGGCAGCGAACGTGTTAAATAAGTATATTAGGAACATAATTGCGATGAACTCAAAATGTCAAATACCTCGCCAGTCATGCGTCGTCGAGAAGCGCCACTGTAACCACTTCTGTGACAAGAATTTGTACAGAGACAGTCTTGATATTATCATAATTCATTAGGCGTTCTTTATGTGTTAAGAAACAACCCCTCTTTCAGGTGCTCATATATAAAAAATAAACCAGTATAGAATATTTCGAAGTGAGCTCTTGGACTATCGTCGCTCGTCCGAACCGCAGCTTCCCGAAATGAGGACTGTGTTTAACTTACATCTGGACGGAACTCGTCCGTTCCTCTACTTGCGCCTCAATTAGTTGTTGCCCTGCTTATTTGTATTTACTTACTCTTATAACATGTCTTTTCTTCTTTTGTTGTTTTTCCCGGGGGAGTTGCTGTAGCTGACACTGCACTGGAGTCTCCCACCTTGATAATCTACAAACCGCCGTTGAAAATATATTCTACTCATCAGAAAAACAAAAACAAAACAATTATAAAACCATACAAAAACCATATACATTCAAATATTCAACAATTACTATTATGAAAAAAAGATAAACCCATTTTTAACGTAACTATTAAATTAATTACTTCTTCCACTACAATTACTTTAAACAGCAGAAAAATGCGAATAATTAAAGGATTGTAAATGTGAAAACTGCTTGCCCGCCGGCAAGTACCCAGAAATTGTAATTGCAGCGTACAGTAATTGACGTTTAACTGAATGGTATGCCATGGATTTGATAAATTTTCGTGCGTCCAATTGACATGTGAATTTATTGACATTGCAGGTGAACCACTTTCTGAATTCTTCTACATTTTACTTGTGGAATCTTTGAATCTGTGGAAAGCATAAGAGCTAATATTCAAAATCACTCAATTGACCTAGGTAAAAACGATGTAGAAGATGATGATAGATATTTTCTTGATTATAAAAATATATGTACGCAAATACTGACTAGGTCATTCAAAAGGTAATGAAAAAGAGACACACACCTTCTTCCAGTTAGATTCTCGTTTATACAATGATATGCATGTTTTTATATCGCTCTGGATGTTGCATGACTTTAGAAAAGTATTCGATTTTTCGGATATTTATTGTTATTTACAATAATTTTTTTTTGTTGCCCAAATGCTTTAGGCCATTTTCATCCCAGCTTATACGGAGTATCCTCTGCCTAAGTTAGACAGACATCCTTAAATTTTGTTTTTTTCCCAGCAATGTATCTGTCAGTGTCCAGATTTCAAAACCATATACCAATAAGAATTACGTAGCATCTAATAAAAATGGATATACAGTTTAATCTGATGTTTTTTTTATCGTATAAATTTTTTCAACCTAAATTAAGTTTTGGAATATAAAATTTAATCTGATTGTTCATATTATCTCAGTTGTCTTTAAAATTGCAGCTAAAGTAAGTTATATGGTTAGTCTCCAGTTGATTTAATATACAGGGCGACTTGGGTAAAGATAACTTATAGCAATGGATGATAGGTACTGTACACTGTACAGTGCCCTTAATAAATTAGAAAATTGAAAAAAAAATCTACTTTACTTGAATATCAGGAAATATTTCTACCCTAATTGAAAAAATGACTTGAAATCCATCTACATTTTTTTAAATTTCTTCCTGTCTTACTGAGAAAAAATACCGATTTTTTTTCTTTTATTTTATTTTTTCTTCAATTTTCCAATTTTCGTTTTTAATAGTTACTCTGCTATTCGGGATGGAGACAAATACAAAAAATCAAAAGCCATGAAAATCACTCCAGCCGCTCTCGAGTTATAAGTGTTCGAACAAACCCGACTTTGTTTTATATATATATAGATATCCATTAAAAATATTTTAATATTTGTTAATATAAAACGGTGGAGGGTTATCTTTTACCTTTCTTCCTTTTCTCCCTTCTTTTTTCTTTTCGAATTGTATTATTTTAATACTATTATTTTTTTTGTTTTTTACACCACCTAGATACAGGCATGAGAAGCCTTGTTAGATGTGCTGTACATAGCGCAATATGTTACGTAAACTGTGTGAATCTTAAGCTGTTATTTACAATGTATAAGCTCTTTACTTTGGTAACAAAGTAACTACTTTTCTTTGTACATGTATTAAAAAAAATAGGGAGTCAACTAATTACATAATGTAGCCAGAACAAAAGAGATGTGGATGAGAAATTTTAAATAAATTAAATTTCTAAAACCAATGCGTTCAATTATACATATCGTAGTAATGGATTATCTCTATCCTAAATATTATTTTAATATTTTTTAATTTATTAAAGGTATCAATGGAGACTGTATCCACCTCTGCGGAACATTGTCCGAATTAAAGGTAACCTAACTGAAGCCCTCCTCTCATCCAAGTCCCTTTCACTTCGTCTCCGTACGAAATGATGGACAAATTACGGTATTCATCCTCACTCATCCCACAAAATATAAGTATACGGCTCGATATGTTTCGTCTTGAGACGGTTGTAATGACTTAATGATGCGAAGGAGATGTCTCCGTCCTCCGAATATGCTGGGCAAGTACAGTGACGTTGCCGGGGGTCCAGCCGGTGTACAGCGCGGTGGCCGCTTGCGTGCAGAACGCCAAGGCTGAGTGCAGCCCGGCCTTAGGACCGAGAGCTAAATTGATCGTGGCGAGTCCTCGTCACGTCTTCGCCCGTCTTTGTGAGCAGTGAGCATACCTACTTCTCGCTGGTGATGCGCGTTTGCAATATAATCGAGTGACTGGATCGTGTCGGAAGATGTGGGGCATTATTTTGTGGGGCGATAGCACGGATTTCTATCAGATTTTTAAGACCCAGAAAAGTGCATAATATCCTATAATCGCAGTCATATGAGTCGAGACAGTTGCAAACCATACTTAAAATCTATAAAAAAATTCTAACCTATTTTAGATAGTTAGAAGTACACATGACTATAATACTAGGCAAATAATGTACTTGCAATTGCCCAGCCCATTCTTAAAAATAAACAAAGAAAGCATTCTATACAAGGCCATATATATGTATAACCGGCTAGATATTAATGGATTTTATAAACAATATATACAACTAAGGTATTTGGAATAAAAATACATTTTATAGTCAAGTAATAGGTATTTTGATTACCAAAGGCTTTTTTGAGATTAGGCTTTTCTGGTAGGAATTTATGAATTATTTCAAAAATAAGAATTACCAATGTTTTCTGACATTGGTTTTCTTCATTATTATTGTACTTTTCTACCTATTCTGTTATAATTTGCACCCTATCACCATTGTTTATGGTTGTTTTAACATCTCTAGACTATGTTGAGTAATGCATTATTATATACTAATACATATATTAATATAGCTTTCCTTGCGTTGTAAGGTCATTATTGTGTGTAATTGGTTTTTATTACTGTAATAATTAATGTATGTATACATCTTACTATATGAAACTTTCTGCCTATATATTATTATCTAAACCTTTATAAATTTAATTAAATAATGATGCCGTAAATGTTAAGGAATAAATTGTACTTAAATTATGTTTTTTTAGAAATTATTTAATTTTGTTTAATTTGGTAAAGGTTCATTCTAAACACGTGTGACAATAAACCCGATAAATCGATCGAGGTATTTTTTTTACAAATTTATGATTAAATGGAACAACGGAATATTATTAAACGATTTGTGTAACGTAACTGGTACCTATGCATGCTGGTATGGTACGGTCTGGTTTACTCGGCGATCGTTTTGATGCCAAAAAATTGTAACGCTAGGCACGACTGCTAAAGTCGACGCGTGGCCGGCTACTAATCAGGTAGTCTATGAAGTAGAAGATGCGGGACACAAATAAAAATACTATGATTCAAAATTTTCATTACCGTCTGCGATATGTATGTATATAACAGTTAAGGATTAAGGCAAAGCAAATGATAAATCGTGTCTGGGCCGGACCATTTCTCAAATGATTATCGAACTCCACACCCACACCCTCAACACACTTCCACAAACATATGCATACACACCCTTAACCCGTCAAATGTGAGGCGTCCCATTAGGGATATAAACTTTAATACGTTGAAATGTGAGGCGTCCCAATAGGGTCATCATGATGGAGGCCACAGTCGCCGTTTGGTAAAAAATCCATTAAAAAATAGAACGCGCTTCTATATTTTATCGTTTGATGCCAGAAAATAGCCAATGATTCGTTACCATTACTGTATACGATAGTATCATGCGATAAAATCTGTACGATACATGGCAACTCTGCCAACTCGTGGAAAATTCCGCTTCGCCAGTGCGACATTTCGTTCGACTGAGCGCCGCGCGACTCGTTACCGAAATTACAATTGTGAGTGTTTTTAGTTGGATTTTACCCGTAAAAGTGAGTTATATGCATTCTAAAATTGTGTAGGAATGATAATTACCGTTTGGAGAAGGCCATTTCCTTTTTTTCACGTAGTTTTTAGTAAATTTGTGAAATGGCGCAACAACGCAATGGCGGTCGAGATCAACATTTTTTTCAAAACGAACGAAATCTCGTGAGTGTAGTGAAAATATTGGTTTATTTCGCTTATAAAATCGTTATTATTCAATGTAGGAGGTATATACTCAAGGAATTAGATGTATTTTGATATTTACACGTCGTTTACAAACTGACCACGTTTTCAGAGTTCATAGTTTGGCGGCAAAAGCCGAAATTTCTCAATGTGTATAGAGAAGGCTTGCATTTCTATCGATACAAAACAACAACAAAAATACGGAAAAAAAATTTTATTTTCGATATTTTTATTTTTGAGAAATTTGGTTATTTGAATATCGGATTTTATAGAGAAACTAAAATGCAGCTTAAAATAACATACAACTTTTTTTCAATTTGGGCTTATTTACTGAGAAAATCTAGACTGTGTCTCACCATGCGGTGTAAGATCGTTATACCAGCCTGGGGTGACGGGTTCGCCCGTTGTAGTCGACAACCCAAGTTGTTAGTCAGAGTGCACAGTCGATTGGCTTATGCCGCACGGTGCGCAGACCGTCCAGAAACGCCAGAAGTTTGATTCCTAGGGGAAACTGCCCATAAGGTGGGGGAATTCAAGCTGATTAGGGAAGATTTGATAATCCTAGCATAGGAAACTAACCATAGGGCCAGAGTCCTACCCAGGCTCGCACTTCATACGTGGAGGCCGTCGCATAGGTGTTGACCCGTGAGTGTGACCAACCCTGAACAGAATGGGTCTTCGTGGCTACCTCAGCGAGGGCCCATTAACTTTCTCAACGGTCAACAGCACAGACACGATTGGGTTACTAACTATTTTGTTTTTTTTTTGAAAAATGTATTTTTGTTTTTTAGATGTCTTTTAATCGAGATCCGGATCGGACGCCGCCCCAGGCGTTCCTAGATCTCCTGGAGGAGTCGGGGTCCAATTCGGATGAAATAGATGAGGGTGCAGCGCCGGCGTTCTGGGATGATGACGTTGGATATGACGATGACGACGCAGATATCGTGAAAATGTCGATCGATTTTCAAAGCCCCGGCGGAACTCTGGGTAATTAGTAAGTATATAAAGAATTCCATGTTATTTTCAGAATTTATCGTCAATTTATTGTATTTTTGTCTTTCAATAGTGAGTGGCCGCTGTCATCATCCCGGTTGTCGGCTGCGCCGCTGCCTCCACCACGCGGGCCGGTTGCAGCCCTTGGCCAGCGCGGGCACAGCGGCGCCCGAGCCGCGTCCAGCAGCGCGGGCGACTGCCCGTTCCGGCCCAGCATCCGCCACCCGCCACCGCCTAGAACCCAGCGCTCGCCCGCCGGGCCGCCCACCCGACGCCTATTTTTCGCCCAACTACAGAGAGGTATAAAATACAAATATTTATTTATTTTCCAAAACTTTTCGGTACGAGTACTTTACCTTCCTAATAACTCACATGAATACTCAATATCATTAAAACCATAGATTTAAGTAGCAAAATTGCGTTTAAAAGTATCCGAAGACGACTCTATTCGACCATTCGGCTACCCGATACCAGGAGATAGCCGGACAAAGGATGCCATGGTCCGCGATAGATTCGGTACACACCGATCACCGCAAGACAAGGGAGAGGATCACTCGAGCGACTTCGAACCTGTAACCAGTTTCGAATCGCTAATCGCTAGTTTAGGTAGGTTTAGGACAGCTGCCTTGCCGCATGTGAACGTTTACCGTACCGCCCATTCGCTCCCCCTTCGAAGCCGAAGAATGTGAGATGCGGAAATTGCGGTTTTAGATAATTTTTCCAGGAAGGAGTTTGAAATTTTCCCGGAGAGACCGAGATATTTATAGAGTCACCCGTTCTCTCAATCTCGGTCTTCGGCGGGTACAAATACACCAATTCTTCTAAGGACGGTCAGATTATCGACGATCCTACTAAGCAGTATTTTGTTACTTTTCAGACATCGCCGCTGCGTACGCGCTCTGCTTCCCCTGTCTGCCTTTCGCCGCCTAGCACTCTAAGGTCTGTATTTATTCATTTTTCTGGAAGTCTCTAACTATAGAACACCTTTGATAATCCACTATATATAGATAATCCACTATATACATTGATCTGGAAGTCTCTAACTATAGAACACCTTTGATAATCCACTATATAGGAATTGTGTCATAGTACATCAAAAATCAATAATATTCACCGAGACGAGATTTTAAAAGTGTATGTTACCAGCCGATTCTAACTTATAAACCTCAAATTGATTCAAACTAGCTAAAACCAAGTGCATAAGGACCTAACAAATGGGTCTAGACACATAGAATACTCATTATTATTCTTCTTCTTCTTTTGGAGAATACATTTTAGTCAGGATAGGAGAATTTCATATATGAAGGAGCTCTCGTACAAGTGAAAACAGGGCAATCATCATCCGATATTGGAAAAGTGACTTAAAACTATTAGCATACATTGATCTGGAAGTCTCTAACTATAGAACACCTTTGATAATCCACTATATAGGAATTGTGTCATAGTACATCAAAAATCAATATTATTCACCGAGACGAGATTTTAAAAGTGTATGTTACCAGCCGATTCTAACTTATAAACCTCAAATTGATTCAAACTAGCTAAAACCAAGTGCATAAGGACCTAACAAATGGGTCTAGACACATAGAATACTCATTATTATTCTTCTTCTTCTTTTGGAGAATACATTTTAGTCAGGATAGGAGAATTTCATATATGAAGGAGCTCTCGTACAAGTGAAAACAGGTCAATCATCATCCGATATTGGAAAAGTGACTTAAAACTATTAGCATACATTGATCTGGAAGTCTCTAACTATAGAACACCTTTGATAATCCACTATATAGGAATTGTGTCATAGTACATCAAAAATCAATATTATTCACCGAGACGAGATTTTAAAAGTGTATGTTACCAGCCGATTCTAACTTATAAACCTTAAATTGATTCAAACTAGCTAAAACCAAGTGCATAAGGACCTAACAAATGGGTCTAGATACATAGAATACTCATTATTATTCTTCTTTTTCTTTTGGAGAATACATTTTAGTCAGGATAGGAGAATTTCGTATATGAAGGAGCTCATACAAGAGAAAACAGGGCTATTTCACTTGAAATCTCAATTATCTGCATACTTTGAATATCTTTATACATATATTAGTACATATATATATTATTACATATATATTAGTACATATAGTATACATAGGAAATAATACACGAGATTTGGTTTAGGTAGTAATATATAATTTAATAAAACAACTTAAATTATTAGCGAGAGCAATTGAGACTCCGCATACATTGGACCCCTTTCAAGCAGGTACTTCTTTATAAGTATTTTGAATGAATTTAAGTTGTTTGCATTCTTATAACTCTCATTTAAATTATTATAAAATCTCGGCGCAAGGAAGTAAAAATGCCTTTGGGCAAATGAGGACTTTACAATCGGAATATTATAATTCGACCCAGTAGCTTGCCTTGTGTTTTTAGTTTGTTGGCTTCTTGTCTGCTGATCCTTGATTCTGTGAAACTCAATTCAGTAGCCTCCTCGTGTAAAAGGCTACCCCAGGTAAGGCTCTTGCGTCTCAGGCCTCACGGCTAGTGGATCGGTTTCTCCTGGTGGATTTCCCCGGGCGCTACTGGACGGTTTGCGTACCGTTCGACAATTTGAATATTACGATGAATAATTTTACTACATATCTTTTCTACTACTTATGAATAATTTTACTACGTATCAATTGATTTTATATTCCCTAAGGGGATTCATTTTTCACTGGACTGTTACGGGATGACATAACGATTCTAGTAATACCGCAGACTTCTAAATCGGTCTGAGCGTTTAGAAGTTATGATGGAATAAAGAAACAGAAATTTGCGGTCAGGGGAAATTTTCGATCACTACAACAGAATTAGGTTTTTGAAATTGAATTGAAATTTAGACAGGACGTGAGAACTAATAATATTGTTTTAATTTTCAGACGACCTCTAGCGGCGGCGGGGCGAGTAGCCGGCGCGCGGCGCGCGGCGGAGAGCGACGGGCGGCGTTTTGTTATTACTGTTTCATATAGAATAACGACGTTTCACTCGAAATTTTGTTGAATTACAAGGAATTTTGATGAAACTCCATTACTCGATTATATGTATCATTATATTTCAACGATGTAACGTGATGTGTGTTATGCACTTTTTTTTGTGATACATTATAAATTTTTATCAAATGTGGCAATTTTTAAACGTGCATGTACTATTTTGTACTGGATATTTAGTACCAATAAAAAAAAATTAAAGCATAAGTCGCATAAAAAATAAATGATAAAATCCAATCTCATATTTTTCTATGTTTCTTTTGTATATAAAGAAACGAATAATTGTATACCTAATATACCAACTGATGAAAGTTTTTATTTTAGTCGGTACAATTGTTTTGTTTATTTTTATGACATGTTTGTTTTATTTTTATCAAATGACTGTTACTGTAAAATTTTGTACTGGAAATTTATTCTATTTTTGATATTTCTAAATGATATTTTTAATATTTAGACAATGTAATGGTTGATTTTGTATAGTTTATTGACTTTCAGATTTCTAACTTGATTTAATTTTATTTTTGCCAGATATATGATATGTTTAAAATATGAATATTATAAAAAATGTATTTATTAATTGTAAGTTCTATACCCTTACCGGGTTTTTTGGAATAAATAAACTTTGAACTTTGAACTTTGAAATAAAAAAAAAATGGTTTCTTGAGTTTTCTTCTAGAAAATAATAATTATTATACAAAAGTTGTTAAAAAACGAATATACCGCGTGAAGTTTGTAGCACCCGACGTTTCGGCGATGTTGCAGCGGCCGCTGTCCAGTCTACTCGGGACAACGGCTGCTGCAACGTCGCCGAAACGTGGGGTGCTACAAACTTCACGCGGTAAATTCGTTTTTTAACCACTTTGTATAATGCCTTTGCCATTATTATGAAATCAAAAACTTAACGCGTTTGTTTGACATTATAAATAGCTTTATAAACGAATTTACCGCGTGAACTTTGTGGCACCCGACGTTTCGGCGATGTTGCAGCGGCCGCTGTCCAGTCTACCCTGGACAACGGCGGCTGCAACGTCGCCGAAACGTCGGGTGCCACAAAGTTCACGCGGTAAATTCGTTTATAAAGCTATTTATAATGTCAAACAACCGCGATAATCTTTTTCATAATAATTGCAAAGGCATGATACAAATGTGGTTAAAAAACGAATTTACCACGTAAAGTTTGGACACCAACGTTTCGGCGACGTTGCAGCCGCCGCTGTCCAGTCTACCCTGGGCAACGTCGCCGAAACGTCGGGTGCTACACACTTCACGCGGTAAATTCGTTTATAAAGCTATAATGTGAAGCAACCGCGATAGTCTGATTTCATAATAATTGCAAAGGCATACAAAAGTGGTTAGAAGTTTTTCGAATGTATTGAAAACTTGACGCGTATTAGATGTCCAATAACTAATTATTATACTCCAGTCACATTTCATAGAAGAAACTAGAAAATCACACTCCGAATTTGCCTAAACAAACGAGATCGCACCGCGGCGTATTGCATAGACAGGCGCGCTGCCTAATTTTATCGATATTCGCGAAATCGCGGGGTGCGCATACCTATTTGTTTACGTAATTAGTATAGAAGAATTACCATATTTTGAGTGTGATTTCCTATAGTTTTTCTATGAAATGTGACTCTTTAGAGTATAATAATTAGTTATTAGACATATAATAAGCACATAATAACACAATATATTTGAAAAACTTTATCCACTTTTGTATTATGACCTGTCAAAGTTAATGCCAAATTTTCGTCACCGACTCGCAAAAGTTTGGATTTTTCTGTAATATTAGACAAAGCTGAAAGAACTGGTATGATTTTATAAGAAGTGTAGTGTAGTGGAAAAGTTATTATGAAAGAATTTCATATAAATAAAGTCCCTAAGTAGTCAGAAATACAAAATTAAAAAAAAAAATTTTTACGAGGAGACATCAAATTTTTCTTGGTTATTATGACTGAAAAACTAAATATTTTTGTATGCAAAGAAGTAAAACAAAATAATGGTTTTGGTAAAGCATTTAATAAAGAACATAACTGTAAATACAATTTCCGCATAGACTTTCGTATTTTGTGATAAAAACATCGAAATGATAAATAGGCGAGTTTTTTCACTTCGCCAAATTTGTAATTTGTCGCCATTATTATCTTAATTGATTTACGAGATAAGGTTATAATGTTTTATATGTCAAATTTCAATGCGATCATTTTACAGTTCTTCTTTTTATGATCCGTATAGTGGTTTACAAGTTATGGTCGTTTTTATCAAGGTCGTCGATTTTGCGCGCAAAAAGGTCGCGCGCGAATGGGACGGCTGAATTTTATTCCGCGAGGAGAGGGGTTAATACTAGACTCTTGTGTAGTACTAAAATTGAAGGTACATTAGTTTTGTTAAGTAGTTTTTTTTAAACGTATTTTATGTAATTTTATAGAAATCCGTAAACGGTTTTATTTGTTGTAAATCTGTATATTTTTAAAATATTGTTACTGTAATACTGTTTGATTTCTCAATAAAGAATAAATAATAAAGAATAAAGAACTTATTATGATCCTTCGAATAATACCAGTATTAAATGCAATATATCAATTTCAATGAAAGTAATGAAAATAATTTTTAAAATAGAAATATTAATGAACGTACAAAATACGCTACATTCGAGTGTATCGAGATTTGCATGATGTCTCTCAATTCACAGCAAGACTGTGTTTATTGGCCTTTACGATAGGGATTTTGTGAAAATGGTTTTTTTTTTCTACACAACTGTTCACCACGGTTAAACTTTTATTCTCTAAATTTGCCATTTATTTTGGTTATTTACTGCTGCAAATATATTAAAGTCTATTTGTTTTCAAAATTAGATACTGTAAATCCATAGAACTCCCAAGCATTACTTTCAAAAATTAAATTAAATAATAAAACAATATTTTGGTTCCACGAAGTTCGAATATTCAATACTGTCTACATGATGTATGTGTACCAGTTGAGGGATTCGATAATCGAGGCAAAGCAAAAATCATATCGTGTCTGCACCAGTTCTCAAATGATGGAATCGAAATAGACGACTAAATCGAAGACTTCCCTAAAGCGACATCTCTAGTCGGCCGTGGCACGCCGCACGGCTGCTGTGTGCTTGGGCCAGCACACCCGCACTTTATTAGTACCTTTTCAACCCTTTTTTACCATCCGGTGTGCGGAGCGGCGGATTCCTGTGAAAGGTTAAATCTCCTTATTTATTTTACTTATTGCCTTACTAACAGCTTTCCATAAACTCACCTCTTTGTTGCGCCGCCGAAGTGCCGCTAAGGGATTTTATATTTTTGTTCTGTTATGGCAGTACTGACAATCATGAATACTCAGCTTCGATTTTATGGCGCGTTGTGAGGGCGGTCTTGCCTCGCTAGTGTGCTGATCAGGTAGGTAAGATTTTTCTAGCATTTTATCTCATTATGACATTATGACTCTGGATTTTAGCTACTGGAATTAAGTTTACACAGAAAAAAAGAAATTAACAGTTAAAATAATATAGTAAAACATACAACAAGTACAACAAGTATTAAAAGGAATAAAAAACGCGAGTGCTTTTACAGAAAGTGAATGCTTTTGTATTTATAATTATTTTTATTACGTTTTTTTTAATGAAACATTTGTGGTTTATGTATTTATCAATAAAGATACATGTATATTTCCGGAATGTACTCAATCACGCCTTTCATTTGATACTGAACACGATATGTTTATGTAAATTTATTGACATTTGGACATTTAGACAATTACTTACTTGATATTTGGATAGTTAATACACCCTATGACACTCGGACAACATAATTATTCTAACAATACCACACACTTCCTAATCGGTTTAAGCGTTTAGAAGTTATGGTAAAATAAACAAACGGAAAACATATACAGATGAACGCTGAATACATTACACTCCCTTTTTGTTGGGCAGTCGTGTAAAAATTAGGCCAATGTCAGCCCGACAGTGGCAGCATGCCGCAACACATGACGGCGCGAAGCGTCTTACATGAACCTAAAAATAAACTTAGATTTCGCTGAAAATCAAATGTCTCCACGTTTTAGAACATTTAGAATTATAAAAACGAAAAAAATCTGTCTCTCCGTCTGCCAGCGTGTCTTTCATCGATATCTAAAGAATGCGTTGTTCGATTTTAAAAACCCTTTCGCTATTTTTGATCGTCACTAGGAAGAGCTGATTAGATTTTGCGGGTAGTCGATAAAGCAAGTCAGGGAGCTGCCATACAAACAAACGACTGAAAAATCACATTTAAAGCCTTACGATTACCAACATTTTATTGGTTCTCTGAATTAAAAAGAAAAACCGTTTATCTACCGAGGAAATTTTTGAAACTGGACTAGGCGTTCTTAAACTACAATGACAGGCTTTAGTTGCCATTACTCAAGAATGCGTTATCCAATTTCGAAAATTCGTTCCATAATTATTTTTTTCATAGATGGGAGGAGTCAATACGCTTTAGGGTTGTGTATCTGAAATGTATCGTGGAGCTATCATACTTTTTTAAATCATTTTATCGTTCATTGAATCTGGTATAATTGCAATGTATGCCTCTTATATATATACCAGGGTGTCATGTATGCAAGGAAATATTTGAATAATAACCCAAAGGTAGAGCGGTTAAAATTTGTATCGACTATTTCTATAGCGAAAATTTTTGTTGTTGTAATTTTATATTTGTAATATTTTTAATTTGACTTGTATAACTGATTATTGTATTTTTATATTTGGATTATTTGTGATTTCATTTATACCTATTAGGTAGTTTAGAAGATGAATTTATTTTTAAAAGATTTAATATTTTTATTATCAATTTAATCAATAATTGTTTTACAACTTTTAAAACACTCAATAAGTACAAAATAAAATTATACTACTAAGGATATACTATGTACCACATAACCACGTAAAATCCTTTTAACTATACCAAGAGTAGGAATTCCTACTAACTGGGTTATTTTATAAATAACATATATAACCATACAAACGTACTAATGAGAATATACAACTTCACAGCTATCCGAATTAATACGAAAAACAGATTAGATAATGACTTTTTCAAATCGGCTTTGCACCTTTGAGTAAAAGACTGTAGATTTTAAAGGAATTTTCCTATTTGGAAAAATTGTTTATGTAATTAGATTTATTCATCGTATGGACGAGCTGATTAGAGCTGCCATATACAAACCGACCCTAGCCCAGTACTTGAAAATTTCCATCTTACTACTAGTTACCTATCAAATATAATTAAATTTATGAAATAACAAAAATGTTATAAATAATAGAACGTCCCGAATATTCTGTCTATTAAAGTTCATGGACCCTTTGCGATTCTTGATAACTCATTCTTCTTGCAAGTCTCCGCGATACGTCGCGGCGTCGTCCGCCCCTCGATCCGCTGAATAATGACGAAAATTTAAAGATTTATCGTTTGTTTACACGAAGTATCACAATCATCGTCTTTGTTTCGCGGCCACGATAATGATATAGCGGCGGTCAATCCGGCACGATGGGAAAAAGTACCAGCGGAAGATAAAGATCGTGTGCTCTTATTGGCCCACGACGAGGGTTCTTACATTTCTTTTGCCCGCGGGGGCGTCATTGCTGATTCAGTATTGTAATTTAAGAAAGTATACGAACATATTTTTATTTTATTTCAGTCAGTAAATCAACGAAATAATGCAGTATTTATCTGTCAACAATGGTAAATTATTTTAAAATATTGGCGAGAATGGGCCCGGATAAGACTTGATATCTCTCGAATCTGTCATGTATAGGTACTAATAAATACTATATCAAAAATAATGACATTTCTCTGAAAGTAAATTCATAACAAATATATTTTTTGTTATATCGTATTTAAACTATATGCAAGAGCAAAAAAACAGCAATGTTATATATCGCCCTATGTATGGAAAAGTTAATTATTTCGTCCTAATACAGATTTCTAAATTTATTTTCTGAGATGTTTTTTATTTTTATTAGTTTAATATAAGTCATAATCATTTAATAGCAGATTCATCCGACGTATTATTTTCCTCTAGTTTGAGTTAGTTCCATTGAAATGCAACAGATGTCTGTGTTTTTAAAATAGGAGAATAGGTAACGCGGAAAATAGGTAATAAAGGATATAACTCAGGCATCTATAAGTGATAACTGTCAATTTTTTATTATATTAGCTGTACCTCGACATACTTATTACTCTTTGAACATGCTTATTTTTCAGGCCCTGACTCTTTTCGGATTCTGGGAAGCGTTTTTTATGCTAGACATATTTTGATTAGTCGCAATCAATTTTACGGTAAATATTCCGTAATACTATAGGTACTGCTTAAACAATAAACGAAAAAGATACGCAGGTCCTTTTGTAAATCAATGGAGTCTTCGATGAATGCCACAGTTCTAAATATTTCGAGGTCATCAACGTAAAGTGCTAATTTCGAATAAGTAAACACGGTCATTATCAAAAAAAAAGAAAAGATCAACAATACCGGACCCAGGTGATTTCCTTAATATACGCCAGGTATGTTTTTTATACATTTTATTGCGTGCCCGTTTACAATCACAGACTGAGATCGATTGCTCAAGTAGGATTGTATCCGTTTGAGAAGATTTCCATAATAAAAATAAAGATAATATAAATAATGTCTAAAGTGCAAAAACAGAGGGTACGAGGAAGGCCAAATCCAAAGCACGGCTTTAGCGAAACTTAGTATATGTTAACGAAACAAGTACTTGAACCACTGGTTAAAGCCCAGAAATTACTACTGAGGGTTACTTACAGGAAACATCCCTACCATGACTCTGACCTGCTGTTCAGCGAAGCAAGTGTTTTGGATATTCGTCAGTTGTTCGTGAAACAATGCCTAATATATTTTTACAAGACTTCAGAGAAACGTTCCCGAAGCCAGCAGCAAAGACCAATTAGGATGGCTGAAGGGACGAACTATGTAATTACTCACGTACATACAACCTATGCCCAAAGACAGTTGTATTTCATCGCCCCAACAAAATTTAATACTTTAGAAGAGTGAGTAAAAAATGTTCAAAATGTACACCTATTTAATACAAAAGTAAAAAATGGCTCCTTTACGATGTAGGTCGTGCAAAGACTGAAATGGAATTGATTCATACAATAATTTAAAATATGTGTTTATGTAGATGTATGTGTATGTGTATATATGCATATATGTATATATGTATGTTTGAATGTGTATATGTGTATATGTGTATGTAACTAACCCTTTATCATGTATATTTGAATTATTATGTGTACTATTTTATGCCATTATCTAATTGATAGTATTAATAGTAGTATATTAGTCAAATAACGTCAGTACTACTCAAAAAATAAAGGCAGTATATTTCGTATGCCCAGATACGGGCTGTTCGGTCTAGTTGGGCATTCGTCTAGAATGATCGTATGGGTTGTGTTAATTTCCTATTGCTTATATAAATAGTTACAAATTATATCTGTACGATCACACTGTTAACTCTCTACCAGGATGTAACAAATAAATAAATAAATAAATAAGGCTTTTACCTTTGGTCCTCGGCACGAGAACATGTCGCGATTATCATATTCGCGTTTCGTCTCGAAGCGACAAGTGAAGCATCCACCAATACAGAATGTATCCAGCGGATCAGACTGCACAAGTTAATCTCGTTGCGTAGCTTGACCCGCGAGAGCGCTTTTAATAAATAAAAGCGGGCAGATTACTTTATCAGGTATTTCGTTTCAATGGGTCGTTACTTTTAATAGGCGCACTTTAGATCATTACCGAGTGTACGTAATCAATTTGCTGCAAAAATCGATGTACCGTGTTCGAGTCCAGGACTCGGGGGCGTCCCTCGGCGAAACTAGTTTTGATTCGTTTATAGACACAGGATGCTAGGGGTTGGGCATTTAGTAATTGATCTAGATTTCACGGTGACCAAAACGAGTGGGAGATAATAGGCCCTTGCTGAGTTGGCTACGAAGACCCATTTTGTTCAGGGTTTGTCACACCCATTCGGTGGCCTCTACGCATTAAGTGCGAGCCCGGGCAGGACTCTGGTCTTAGGGCTAGTTTCCCCTAGGAGTCAACCTTCTGGCGCTCCTGGACGGTCTGCGTACCGTGCGGTGTAAGCCATTCGATTGTGCATTCTGACTAACAGTCGGGGGAGTCTGGAAGCAGTACTGTTTCCTATAGAGCGGGGGTGGTTGCGGACCTTACGGCGACTGATATTGAAACGACCATCGACTACCCGATCGTGGGTGAAGAGCCAGGCAAAGGACGCCGTGGTCCGCCATAGATTCGGTTTACACCGTTTCACCGCTACGTAAGGGAAAGGACCGCGCAAGCGACCTCGAACTCGACATAAGCTCGCTGGGTAACATACCTGTTTATCGCGCGGGTAAGGCGTTGGCCTCTTACGGGCATGTCGCGTAGCTTGACGGTGGACTGTTTTGTCCAAGTCTTCTTCGTTCACTTCACGGGAGATAGAACGACCAATCGTTAAAATTTCCTGAGGTGACGGGTTCGCCCGTTGTAGTTGACAACTCTATTTGACCAAAACGAGTTGAGCAAGTCTGTAAATATGGATAGAGCAGTTAAATCTCTTATATTATTAGGTAATATTATTAGATCCACGGTTTATTCGAGCTGATTTATATTATTCAATATCCTTAAAATTTAAATTCACGTTCCTTTCTAGTGCTTCTGGTTATTTATTGAATTATGTAATTATGTTTAAAAAAAATAATGTTACCAATTAATATTTATAAGAAAAGGTCTTACTGCATGAAATAATAAAATACCCTACTTTTCGTAAGAATTATATTTGCCGTGTTCACGGAGAGAATTGTGGAAGCTTATTTATACCTTGTTTGTCCCCGATTTACCATTCTTCTAAGATGGGTAGAAGGTCATAAACGTCCCCCATCCCCCAAACCACCGTAAAAGATTTGATTTGTTTTTACACTTTCTCTACCTCATAAATCACAAAATATGAATGTACTCGTAAAGTACCTGCAAAAATATTAGTCATTTAAAAAAAAATAACTATGATGTCGTTATACGTATGCAATTTTCACCTTCGTTCTTTTGTTTCTGAATTCGACTATTCTCGTGTGTTTGACAGTGACCAACTAACTTTTTTTAATTAAATTAAAACAGAATTTTTACTTAAAAAATATTTAAAACTTACGCCACATACGCTTATTCGTACTGACATTTCATACGAAATGTAATTTCATACGAAAGACAAATTTGGCATGCAAAATTTTCAAGAACCCCCCCCCCCCCGTTCTCATCCTTCTTCTGGGCTACGATTCTTGAAAAAATATCATACCTTTGTCTACGGTCCATTTGATTTACATGGGCCATAGACAAAATTTCGCATACTAAATTTTTCAAGAATAGAACCCCTGCAAAAATATCGATGTGTAAAATCTTTATGCTGTGATTTATAGTATTGTCGTCATTAATGACGTACTAAGTCGTGGGACGACTATTCATCAGTTGAGTGAACTATGAATTTCATAGGAATGCCGTTTCGTATAAAAACATACACAAGTTTCTCCATACGAGTGTAAGTTTCTCCGTACTGACATTTCATACGAAATAGGAGAAAATTATGTTTCAAGAAACATTTTTTAAAGAAATTCAATTCAAAGTATGTACTGGTATGCTACAAATTTTACGAGGTAAATTCGTTGTCTATCCTATTTACATTTTATATCAAATATGTTATTATTATAATTGTTCAGAAGAATAAGGAACTACTACTAATTTGATACACCGAAAAACATGTAATCTCATATATAAAAAGATGTTGCGATTTTCCCTACAAGTTCCGATTCATTCACTGACTGACTCATCAACGCCCAGCCCTAACCCTTAGACCTAGAAAGCTGAAATTTTGCACAGAGGTTCCTTTTAGGACGTAGGCTCTCACATAGGATTTTTCGAAATTCAACCCCTAAAGGGTGAAAAGGGTTTCAAAGTTTGTATGGAAAAACGATATGGATGTACTTTTTAATTCGAAAATTTGTAAGATTGCTCTAATAAACAAATAAACAAATAGATATTTCATGTTTTAAAGTTTGTATGGATAAACTATATTAAATGGACTTTTAAATTCGAGACTTTGTAAGATTAATCTAATAAATAAATAGGGAAACACGTGTTTCATTTTTTTTTTAAATTTAATCCCTGAAAGGGTGAAACAGGGTTACAATATTAGATGTGCTTTTTAGTTCGAATTTTTGTAGGATTACTCTAATAAAAAAATAAGAATGCATATTTCGTGGTTTTCAAAATTCAACCCCTAAAGGGTAAAAAGTGGTTATAAAATTTGTATGGAGAAGCGATATACATAGATGGACTTTTTATTTCGAAACTTTATAAGATTACTCCAATAAAAAAAAGGGTGTTTCATTTTTTTTAAATTCAATCCCTAAAAGGGGGAAACCGGATTTTAAAGTTTGTATGGATAAACGGTATTAGATGGACTTTATAATTTGTTAATTTGTAAGATTACTCTAATAAAGAAATATGTAAATAGATCTTTCATGTTTTTTTTCAAAATACAACCCCTAAAGGAGTGAAACGTGGTTTTAAAAGTTATTTGGATAAACGATATTAAAAGGACTTTTAATTTCGAAACTTTGTGAAATTACTCTTAGAAACAAATGAGCAAAGAGGTATATTATGTTTTTCAAAATTTCACCCTTTAAGGGGTGAAACGGGGTATAAAAGTTTTATGGCTAAACGATATTAGATGGACGTTTTAATTTAAAACTTTGTAAGATCAATTAAAAAAATAAGCAAAAAGGTGTTTTATATTTTTTTTAAATTTAAGCCTTAAAGGGGTGAAACTGTGTTTCAAAATTTGTTTAGATAAACGATATTAGATGGACTTTTTAATTCGAAACTGTAAGATTTTTTTAATAAACTAATAAGCAAATAAATGTTTCATGTGTTTTCAAAATTAAACCCATAATGGGGTGAAACGGGGTTTAAAAATATGTATGGATTAACAATATTGGATGGATTTTTTTATTCTAAAACTTTGTAAAATTACTCTAATAAACAAATGAGCAAATACGTCTTTCGTGTTTTTTTCAAAATTCAACCCCTAAATAGGTGGTAAGGGGTTTCAAAGTACCTATTTATGGAATAACGATATTAGATTAACTTTTTAGGATTACTCTAATAAACATCTAAGCGACTATGTAATTCGTATTTTTTTGAAATTTCACCCCTTAAGAGGTAAAAAGGGGTTTTTAAAGTTTGTATGGAGAAACGATATTAGATGGACTTTTATTTCGAAACTTTGTAAGATTACTCCAATAAACAAATAGTCAAATACGTATTTCGTGTTTTTTCACAATTCAACCCCTAAAGACGTAAAAAGGAGTTTAAAGTTTGTATGGAGAAACGATATTAGATGGAATTTGTAGAAATACTCTAATAAACATCTAGGCAAATATGTATTTCGTATTTTTTCGAATTTAACCACTAATGGGCCGAATAGGGGTTTAAATGATATTAAACAAATAAGCAAATGCATGTTCCATGTTTTTAAAAAATTTAACACTTAGGGGTTGAGAAGGGGTAAATAACTCTAAAAATCAAATTGTTTCGATAACATGCGTAGCGCAAGCACCGCCATCGTTACATCTTCACGCCTAAACTATTTAGTTGATCATCATGAAGTACATATTGACAGGGGTACAGAGGAGGACGTAGGATACCTTTATATATTACACTCAAAAACTTACCACTTGATTGGAAAAAAGGGATCTATCTTACCCTAAATTTAACGCGAGCGAAGCCGCGCGCAACAGCTAGTCACCAATAAAATGACATTAAATTTTATTTCGTACATCATGAATTTAGAATACCTATGTACCTACTGAAAATCTGAATTTTGTACATTTGGATGATTCTAAAACATGCAAAACTTGCGAATCATACAACCTTGTCGTAAATCTACGTGGCGGGTACCTTTCGTCTGAAAAAAATCGGCAAGCCCATTTTTTCGTCAAGTAGGGCAACATAACGGTTCGGTTTGAACATGGAAAGAAGGCGCAGTTCGACCGCAATGAGATAATATTCGCTTTCTAGGAAATATAATGGCGTAGGTAGCAGTTTCGCACTCTAATAATCATAAAACACGGTGGCCGGTGCGCTGTAAAAGGTATTTATTTTCCAAAGTGACTCGGGCCAAAGTAAAAGAGGAGGCCGTAAAGTTTTGACGGCACCGCGCTCTGCGGTCCAACTTGGGGTAGGTAATTGTAACCGCGCTTTATGAGAAACACGCAATAAATCATCGCGCAGAAATATGCGCGAGTGCCTTGCGTTCTACTACCTGACACAAATACATACATCACTTGTAATCTTGAGGGGGAGTAGTGACAAAAGGACGTTTTTAACGGAAGGTACAATAAGTTAGCAAATATGCTCTTCGCCTTCGTCTTTCTAATCAAAACTTCCCATGCATATGATCAATGGGCCATCAGTTGCGAAAGAACTTAAAAATATTTAAAAATAAATCGAAATAAAATATAACCCTTTTGAATAATTTGATGTTTACTATTTATTATGGCATTACAATATAAATAATAAACAACTTGAAATTAAACGTAATCTTAACCCTTCTGTACTACCCACCACTTTATTCAAACGAGTACTACCCACGGGTCTTTCAGACCCGGATGTTTAATTTCGGTTTTTTCAAAGATTTTAAATGATAATAAAATAACTTTAACTGAAAGGAAGAGTAGCTTATAAGTAATTAAATTGACATATTTTTAAATTTTATTTATAATATTCATAGAGCTTGTAGGTGAAAGGCGTCAAACTAATGTTTTTTTAAAGTCTCATATGAGGTACACCGGGAGCAATGAACCCAGGATCACCGATATAAACCTTAATATAACGGAAACTAGAATGCTAGCTTTTTTAAATAATAGGTATTTTATAGACTATTTATATTCTCAATAAAATTAATGAAACTTCTTGGTTGCTGTAAATTAATGCCATGAAAAGGCTAGGTATTCATATAAACACTCCATTTGTTTATGATTTTGTTTCTGTTCTGTCACAAAAAAGAAATATAAGAGACATTGCTGGTATTCAATATTCATTATTTAAGTGGTAATGATTGAATAAGCTACCATTCTTAGGTTTCGAGATATAAGGGTTTATGTTAGTGACCTAGATTCATTGCTTCCGAGTGTAGATAGTTTGGCGTTCAATTTTTTGTACACATAAAATAAATATATTTACAATAAATGTTTACATTCCAGATCATAAAGGCTGAGTGATCAAAATATAGTACAAACTGAAAAATGAGCAGCAAATGTCCCACGGGGAAGGGGTCCAAAAACAGATTGGTCCGGGTCAAAATGATCCGATAGCAGTACAGAAGGGAAAACTAATATGAAATCGGTACTATTTGCTGTGTACCACTTTTTTGTTCCAGGTTGGGTTGTTGACAAAGCAAACCTCAAGTCATTTGTTGCATCGGGCGGTTCCTTTGCCTGCTTACAAAAAGCCAGGTTGCTATAAATATATGTTTAAAATGGGAATAAAATCCGCAAAGCTACTTCCACTATGTTTCAAATAATCGCACAAGGTTCCAACATAATTCAAAGGGAGAATGATATAAGCCGGATATGGTCGCCAGATGTCCGCTACTCAGCCCCAAACGTTCGAAAAAGTCGCCAGTCTTTACCTGCGCGAAACGCTAACCAAAGTCGTTCGTCGAGACGTACGCCTCTGCCCACATTCCTCGCACCCTCATTTCGCAATGTCCTGTAGCTCGAGAGTAAAGCTACTGTTTGTTATACTGTGCTATCGCGGACCACGGCATCCTTTTCCCGGCTGTTTACCCGGTATCGGGTAGCCGATTAGTCGTGTCAAGATCAGTTGCCGTAATGTTAACAACTACCCCCGCTCTATAGAAAAAAACCGTGTCCAGACTCCCCCGGTCGGAATATACAATCGATTGGCTGACGCTGCACGGTGCGCAAAGCATCCAGGAGCGCCCGAAGGTTGATTCCTAGGGCAAAATGATCCGCAGGCCAGAGTCCTACCCAGGCTCGCTCTTTTGCGTGTTGACCCGTGAGTTTGGCCGACCCTTATACACATGGGTCTTAGTGGCCTAACTGCAACAGAGATTGTTAACTACCTTCTTACTCTCAGTCTAATTCATTGTTTTGGAGAGTGGGAGAACTTCGGAAAGAGAAGACCTGTCTTTGGAAATCTTCATCAATCTGTGACCGATCAGCTGGTTTCGCCGGATAGATCACAACGTAAAATTAAATGTTATCAACATTTTGATTGTTCATGTAGCGAATCGCAAAAGTAGAAGCCGCTCTGGCTCAGGTTTTAATTTACGGCGAGAAATTTATGGCCCCTAAGGCACCTGATCGTTTAGATAAAATTAATCTCGGGTCATTGCGGGGGTCACTCGGATTTCATACCTTTTTAAAGCAGGTAGACGTATCTTACCTCATTTACTATTTACGCAAGTGTAGTAGTGCAATAAAGACAGATGCATCCCATGGGGGGTGTAAATCTTCGCTTGTATCTCGTCGAGGGGGTGGATCCAAAGAGCGCAACTGGTTTGTTGATCTAAATATAGATCTCATTTTACTTTCCTGGCAAGAGAAGCATTGTGGACGCAAGTGTGCCTATGTGTCTGTCTGTCCGTCTGTGCATGTCTGTGTGTATTCCTCCACGATAGCGCCCAAACGCTTCTTTCGATTGAGCTGAAATTTGGTATGCAGGCATCATTTGGTCATGACAACAGTTGTATTGTGGTTGAAATCCGTCTACCAGGGGGCGCCCTAGACTCATACTTCAATCCCGAAATATTGGACATAGAGACTTAAAATTCCGTACACAGATTAAGGTCGCAGAGTTCGGTACTCAGAGTAAGGTCGAAACCACATTGTTAAATTTTGGTTGCAATATCTCTTATACAAGCGACACAAAAAAAACCGACATACCTTTTAATCATATGGCATATTGGAGGGGAAAGGGGGGGGGGGTGGAATGAAGGTGGTATGGGATTTGGCACGCGGGGGGTTGTCTGCTTTCCGAGAAAGTCTTACAGTGACAAAACCGATTTTTTTTAAATTTTGGCGTGAAGCGTCTTTTAAATCACATCACAAAGTTAATGCATGAACTGTGGTGAGACAGAAAATTTGATGATTTTCTCTATGTAAATAAATTAGACTAAAACGTAAATAAAAAAAGGTAGGAAAGAAATGGATTTGTCAACCCAGTAAAAAAAATTGGACTTTAAATTTGGGTTATTTTATTAGTTAAATTACTTAGATATATAATCATATATTATATGAGTTATAGTCACGAGCGCGATATATGTTAAAATATCAAGATATCGTATAGGAAGAGAAAAAATAATAAAATTAACCATAACCATCTTAAATAAATAGGACATTTAAAACAATATTTTGAAAACCTCTATCGGTAAGTGACCAAAAATAACACGGCTAGCGACAAGTCGATAGTGATCGTTCTTTTGCCGATATTTTTGAGTCTATATTATATTTTTCGTCTCAATAACGCTGTAATATTTATAGTTTGCAGTTATTATTACTAATGATAGAGACCAAAAGCGAGGTGACTTTAGATGGCATCGGTATTAGTCCTGGATTAAAAAAACTGTGTGATTAAGAATTCTGTCTATTAGGTATTCAGAAATATTTATTGGAATCTGGAATTTTCCTTTTTCTTTTTTCATAACGATTGACAGTAGGTAGGTCAGCATTTTTGGCAAGCTCGCAATCATTTACCTGAGAATGTACCTACATACAACGTATATACCTACCTGTATATGTTATTATCATATAAAGATATGTATATACTGGGCCCGATTGCGTTTCTTGGTGAACTAAAATCGGAAATTAGTTCGTGTGAACGAGACAGGGCAATACGCTAGAGCGGAATGTGAAATGAACGGTTGTCACTTAATACTACCCACAAAAGATAAAATATCTGAATCTAACACCGCACAAAATGTCTTCAAATTTATTCCGAAGAGTATAAGTTCGACAGGTAGCTTTTTATCAACGATCGTTCGTTTCATATTCCGCTCTAACATATTGCTCTATCTCGTTCGCTTGAACTAACTTCAGTTTCAGTTCACAATCGGGCCCTCTATCTGTTGTAGTTTAATTTCAAATTTCAAATAATGGCATGAAAGCATTCCATAGATAATAGAAAATAAGAACAGTTGGGTGTGTTTCTTAATATGAAAACCGCATCAATATTCTGTACGACAACGTACGACCACACATTTCACAGCGAATAGTCGCAAATTTGTGACTAAACAACAAGCAACACACTCGCCAGATTTTGCTCCAACAACCTTCCATTTTTGTTTTTTTTATAACTTTATACAGAAGGAAAATTAACTCTGAAGAGGCAGTGAAAAACATTGATTGATTCCTGTACACGAGATTTCTACAGCAAAGGCATTGGCCATTTTCTATTGAAATCGAAAACTGCCTAGATAATAGGGGTCAATATTTCAATTAATTAAATATATATGTTTTATTTCAAAAAAGTGTCATTAAAGGTTTCTGACTCTTACGGGCCTCGGCGTAGCTTAATTGTAGATTGTATTGTGGCAGAATGGATCGATGTCGTTAAAACTCCTTGGGGTGTCATAAAAATCGTATTGGACCTGCATTTTTTTTAACTGCAGTACATTGTTAAATTAACACTAGAGGCTCTATTGTTAATAGTAGCAAACAAGGGAATAATGCGGCCCAGTATTTCTTCAGATCAACTCCGCCTAATTAGATCTAGGACCGTACTAAAGCAAGTGTACCAAGTAATCAATATCTTGTGCATACTTCAAATTACATAATGTAATGAATGCAGTTGATCACAAATATTTTCCTTTCTTCTCTTTATATCGCGATAGAGTATTATCTCTAAATATATGGCTTATCATTTCTTATGTATTTACAATTTTTGTATAAGTAAAATTCAAAGCTTAAATAAAATAAAAAAATACCGATACCAACCTGTTGTCTCTCCGTGCTTTAAGAAAACTGGGAGGTGGGTAATCTTATTCCCATTGTTTTGAGGCAAGCAATGCCGTCCAAGTCCCTAGTTTCGGCGGGCTCCCTTTCTCCAACTCTTCTCCGGCGCAATCTTTTACACACTGTGCACAATACTACTGCAATTTTTCTTCAGCGCCGTGAGGCATTCGTCTTAATATTCGAAGGATTGTTCGAACGAGGTCCTACTTCGCGTTAGCCCAAATAAAAACAGTGCTCTGTACAGATTTCTTTGTCTGCTGGTAATAACAACACTCCATTACCGGATATAGGCCTCTCCATGACACCTCAACCTTGATCTGTCTTCAGTTATTTTCTGCCATTCTTGATTTTCGTGGAGGCAAATAATTCATGGTTTAAGGCGACATACTGCCTGAGAAAAATATCTAAAATAGGCGGATCCGCGAAAAAATAGGTGGGGTCAATTTTGTAGGGTTTGACCAATAGAACTCCGGCGTTGATGGAGCATCAGGCACCGATTCTACGTGCGTATGCGCTGGCGAGTGGGCGAACACTAAACGTTCGATCGCAGCGCTATCACAGTAAAACTGTCTTTCCGCAGTGGCGGTATATGGGTGTTAAGGCGACGATGTAGGTAAATTTCGAAAATTACATTTTTTGGCAATTTTTGAACAGTCATACTGAAATAACTGATGATGTTAGCCAACAAAACAAAAATATCGTAACTCACGGTACCTCTCTTAAGTAGATAGCTATTTCAGATTTTTTTTAAAGTATTGGAAAATTGAGGAAAATAATTAAATCTGGGAGCTATACAGGAAATTTTCATTTTAGAGCATTTTTTGAAACGTGCCTCACACTAAACTGCACGATCAAGAAACTCAAAAAAAATACTACGGCATTTTAACAATAGTTGTAAAGACGAATGCTTTCGCATAAATTAAAAAAAATAAGTTTTTCTTGTTAAAAAAAAATATATAAAAAGTGTAACTTTCATCCATATTCACTGTTAAATATTACTTATTACTGTGTGTTTTTTTCAAGTTTGTTTTTTTTTACATAAACTATGTACAATAAACTTGTAGTACTGACGATTATTTTTTTCAAATAAAATATCAGTATATTTTAAAAATAATATTTTGCAGAGCCCGTTTATATTATTTTTGTCATACAATGAGATGAGCGCGCTCTTCTCGCGACGACGCGCTGGCATTCAAAATGCCGCAAGCGACATTGGGTCAATATGGTTCTTATGTGGGGATCAATTACTGATTCAAATGTCATAACAGCCAACCTTTAATAGTGAAATGTTATTGGCTCTTAGAAACGTGGTTCATTTCGGCTTCGAAGGCCGACATATGCGGTTGCGTTCGCGACGCTCTGTTTCATGACTTATTATTACCAAATTGACATTTCGATGGATCGGAGAGTGAAAGTAAAAAAATATCGGTTTTAGATGGCTATTTCACCGTGTAAATGAAAGAGGTTTAAAAACATGATAAATTATATGTTGAAAAATAGAAACAATAATAACTAAAATAATATTTATTTATTTTTTTTTTTTTTTAATTTACAATATTACTTTTTTTTAATAAAAAGTTTTCATTTATTTGATAACAATGTTTCTTTATGTATAAAAACAAAAAAAATATATACATATCGGTAGGTTTTGAACCTACGACCAGTGTGATCTTATGCGAGTTTAAAACAAGTGCGCCATTTCAGCTTGATTCCTGCGAGTCAAAATGTGTGTATATAAGGGGACAGTAAATAATGCCAATACATTTGCGTTAGAGCCATGTGACAGAGCTATACACCATGTATAAATATAATATACAATTAGGCTACGATTCTGACCGTTCTAATATAGAAAACCGTCAGATAGGCAGAATTGTAATTTAAAAAACAAAAAAAAATCTAAAAATGCGAAGAAATATTACATCAGCAGTAGCTTACAATAAATGTCAAAACTTTTCAATTGATGAGAAAATTGATTGCCTGTATAATGACATTTTGAACGCCCCGATAGATGCATTTGGAAACCATGATAAATGTAGAAGTTTTTAAAATTGTTTGTCGGAAAATGAAACACTGGATGCAATGAGTTGTTTGATGGGTGACATTATTTGGGAAAGAATACGTTACATAACAACGTAGGTAGCAATACATGCAAGAAGCCTAATTCATGATGTAGATAGTAATGTTCTCGAAAGGTTTAACGGCATCATTGCAAAATTTATTGGTGGTAAGAGGACAAATTACATCCAAAAGCAGTCTTACCAAGCGCGATGTAATGCGGCAGTTATATCATTTAATACAAAACAGCCACTGTCAAGATTACATAAAAAATATATAGGCAAAAGTCCCTATGGCAGGATATCAAAAGTGGAATAAAGAAGACAGAGGCGTTTAAGTAAATCCATTCTTTATAAAAGAAATAAAAGCAGAAAGTTTTTTTGAAAAAAAAACAATAATTCGCATTATGGAGAACATTGCAACCAACCCGATGTTCCATCAGAAATATTCGAAAAAAGCAAAGCTCTGTTATTTCAAGAATTGGAAAATAGAAAAATGATCGATTGCGAATTGAAAAACTTACGGTTATTCAAGGTGAAAGCAGCGAGTGGTTGGAATTACGAAGAAAAATGGTAACTGCGTCTAACTTTGGCAAAATTGTCAATAGTTAACAACACACAAAATGCGCCAATTTAGTTAAATCCATGACTGAAAATGGGATTTGAGCAACGTAGCATCAATTTGCCATGGAAAAGAAAATGAAACAACTGCACTAGAATGAAAAATATGTCTAGAAAAAGTGGAAATTCAGCAATGTGGATTATTCATTGACCCTAAATTTCCATTTTTGGGAGCTTCTCCAGATGGAATATCTGATGATTATATTTTTGAAGTCAAATTTCCCATTACAGCGCATAGAATCTGGTTAACGGAAGCGACAAGAAAAAGAAAAGTGACATTTTGGAAACAGAAAGATGGAAAACTTGAAATCAGCATCAAACATCACTGGGTACGTTCAAGTTCAAGGACAGGTCCATATATAATTTCTTTTTATTTATTTATTTTTTATTTTATTTCTGGAAAAATACAGCGCATACAATATACATACGTGTGCATAAATGTAGAAAAAAAAGAAAAACATTACGCCTATAATCGTTTATTACACATTTGGATTTCAGCATATTACACTTAAAAAATAATTATAAAATAAACAAAGTTCATATTAAATATAAAAAATATATAGAAAACCGATGGGAGAGGTAGGGAATTGGAAGTGATTAGGAAGAAGGAGTTAGACGATGATGGTATGTGTATATGTATATAGATATAAATAAAGATATAGATAGGTCGTATAGTGGATATATAGATACAGATATTTATTGATGTTTATAGGTATTTATAGATATATAATAAATATTTATAGATATTTATAAATATTTGTGGTAGCTACTGATATGTTGTATAGAAAGTATATAACTAATTACTATAGGTATTAACAAGCTCGTTAGGTGCAATTGATTTGAACAATTCTTTAACAAACGTCGGTTGGTTGAGGTTGAAAATGTCGATGGTGGAGAAACAAGAGTCGTACGTGCATATCAGCCCATAAGCGATGGAATGTTTCCCGTAGTTGGTATTGGCACGAGAGACCTCAAACGTGCGTGAATTGCGAATTAATCGCTGAGGAACGAATAAACGTAAGTTTTCAACAAGGTATGAACTATCTGTGGTATTGTGGATAACTTTAAAGAAAGTGTGCTGGAAAGAAACTGTAACTGGAACGATAGATATAACTAGAAAGGAAGTGTGCCTATTTACATTTTGGTCTGGTAAAAACGATCTCCTCAAAACCGAATATATACAGACGGATGATTTGATTTGGACAAATGTCATGGAAAAAACTTGTTTGTTTTTATATGGACTGTTTATTACCTGAAATTATCGATCCAGGAGTATGAAGGAATATGGATTTAAGGGAGCCTGAATACACTTTGAAAGAAGCAAATAAAAGAAACGACACGATAAAACGAAAGAAATCGGTTCCTCTCCCTTGTCTAACGCTTAAGCGGTAGTTAGTTTTCAGTGATTCCATCACAAAGTGAGCAAAGAACTCACAGAGAATGTACTTGCCAATAACACTCCAAAGCAAAGCACAAGCAATATAGAGCCACCGAAAAGTACACGATATTCCAAATCTGTGCTGAGTACAGATCTAATTAATAATGATGAACAGGCTTTTGAAAATGTATTACCATTTGATGAATTTTAATTACAAAAGTCGGCGCACCACTACAAAGCGACACTGTCAAGGCTACAAAAAGGAAGTCTCAAATGTACTGCGCAATTTTAAATGTATTTATTCGTCTCTTTACATTTAATATGTATGTATCTACTCAGAAATAACAGACTACTTTGCCAACCAGAAATGTCTTCATGATTTTTTGTCTTAATGATTTTATATTTTCATTAATAATTATTTATTTTTAATGATGTGTATTTCTTTAAAGTTTACAATGATGTGCTTACAGTATCTAAAAATAAATTATATTACTTTTTAATTAAATAATTATTTAATGATAATGTACAAGGCGATGGGTGTCGTTATGTCCTCCTCAAAGAACTATTATACCGCGAATAAATAGTTCGATACACAATGTTGTTTTTTAATTCGATGCTAAATGTTTTTTCTGCCAAAAAATACTATCAAAAACTGTCACTACAACTATAAAAAAAATACTAAAGCTGTATCTCACGGAACATGAATTGCGATTTATGTCATTTAAAAGCCCTCGGAAAACTGTATCCAAAACAGTTAACGGCATTTCTCCAATTGTCATCTATCACCATTTAAAATAATTTTAAAATGTCGAAAATTAATTAGTGACAGGTGACTGTTCTTAATACAGTTTTTCAGGGGCTTTCAAATGACATATCGCAAATGAAATTCTGTAAGATATGGCTTCTGTCAATTTTTGACAGTGATAGTTTGGTTTAACAGTTGACAGCCAAAATCTAATGGGCGCATTCCAGGGTGATACTATCCCTATGTTCCAAATTTCAACTCAATCGGTTCAACGGCTCGGCAGTTATCGTGAGAGATTACATACAGGCAAACAGACATACATTTCTCTGAAAATGGTCTTAATCATCTTGGTGGACCTCAAAATGGACATCTCTATCGTTATCTAAACATTTTTTTCCGCACGATCACAACACCTTCCCTACCAGTGGCAGCCGGGAAAGTAATATAATGTTCAAGTTTAGATGATGATAAAGCGTAGCCTTCTTCACCAGCATAGGTACATGACACTTGCATAATCCCAAAATATAAATCCCATTGCAATAGTGTATACCTAGTGTGTTTAGTCCAGACATCGATAGCGAGTGAATATCGCTGCGAGATGAGTCAACATAATAAACACCTGCACCGTCGCGAGGGGAGGGGGTAAGTAGGCGGGGCTTAAAAACTCAGATACGGTTTATTTTTTAAGTAGTACGTCGCCTTAATGGTAAAGCATATATAGCGTAACTCTCATAGCGCTCTCACGTTTAATTTAATTGTAATTAATTTAGGGCCTAAATAAGAAATCTGGCTAAGCGCGGCGCTAGAAAATTAACCAGTCAATAATTAAAAAAAAATAAAACACACTCACCGCTTACATTGTAGGAGTAATCGCGCATGAATGTTTTCTAAATCAGATTAAAGCCTGAATGTCCAAATCAATGAGCAAACTGTTTTGGGTTTAAATTATAAACTGGTTCCATATCAAGGGATTCGTTAGGAATTTTTTTTAAATTAGTGCTTATATTTTTCAAAAAAATAATGAAACTAAAGTTCATCAGATAAGGTAGTTCCCAGGTATCATGTTACCTTAATGTAAACCTCTGTCTCTCTCGCTCTGTCTCTCTCCAAAATAATTTCTCCAATCGGTTTTATTCATGAATGGGACCAGCTGATTAGATTTTGGTGGCCGTCTATAAACCAAATCAGTGAGCTGCCGTACAAACGGACTCCTGAAAAATCATATTTAGCATTACGGTTACCAACTTTTTTTATTAATTTCCCGAAATAAAGAGAGAAACAGATTACCGAAGAAAGGCCTTTGCAGTCTCAAGTTACAATAATAGTCTTAAGAGGCCATAACTCAAGAGCGCGCCATCCGATTTCGAAAACTCTTCTACCAATCTGATTTATTCACTAATAGAAAGAGCTAGTAAGCTTTAGGGCTTTGCACCTGAAATGGCTGTAGGAGCTGCCATACAAACGGACCACTGAGTAATCACACTTTATTCCATAAGGTAAACAGATTATTGACAGATTTTTTTAAAATCGGACCGTGCGTTATTGAGTTACAAAATTTCAAACTAAACGATTTAAGGGCCTAACTTATTAACGAATTGTCCGACTTCAAAAATACTTTCGTCAATAATAATTAGTTTCATTCATCGAATGGATAAACTGATTAGAGCTGCCATATAGAAACCGACCCGATAAAATCGCTAGCGCTTTAAAAAGTACATGTACGTACATCTTACTGCTACCTACTGAGAAAAAAAACGGTTGCGGAACCCAAGACTTTCCCAGCAAGTAGCAAAGGACTGATTTAATCTGAATAATAATTTCATAAATTAAATCGAAGAACGGCAGCGGAAGATAACTTTCATATTTAATTAAAATATTTATGAGGTATTCCAACCAAATACAGACATACACAGAGTCAGATGCTGAAATCAAATACACTGATGCCTTGTTAGGCGTCTTAGTACCAAATTTCAAGTGGCTAAGTCCAATATTTCGAGATCGATATATGACTCCCCCTGGTGGACAGATTTCAAACACAATCTTTTTTCAATTCTTGCTATGGCCAAATGATGCCTGTATACCGAATTTCAGCTCAATAGGATTAAACGTTTGGGCGTTATCGTGGAGGAACACACACACCGAGAGACTTCACAATCTGTAAATGGTCTTAATCGTGGATAGCTCAAAGTGGATATTTCCGTCTTTATCTCGATTTTTTTTCGTTCACAATACTTACTCTCCTGGTCGGTTGGTAGGTATCCTTAGAATATGATATTTTGATTTGGTAATCGATTGTGTCACCAAAGAAGGATTTGTGCCATATGCAATTAAAAACACAGTAACCTCATTTACAATGAAAACACGGTAACCTCATTTACTGCGTTTATACAAGTTTGGTTCTTTAAAAATCACGAGTTAGAGGACTATTCAAATTCAAATTCTTTATTTTACAAAAAATCATAGTATCAGTTACAAATGAATTAAACTTAACCTAACTGGATCGCACGAGACGTCCGCACTAAGGTAGGCTCAGATTCGTATAATTAGGTACTGCCTAATGCTAAATAAAAAATTTCGTTGAAGAATGCCGTGAAAAATAAAATCAAGTAAAGTAAAATTTTTGTAAAAATAAAATTTCAAATAATCTAAAAAGGTATGTGATAATAATAATAATAATATATAATAATCATAAATAATAATAATCATAAATATATGGTAGGTTCATAATAATGTGTTAGGAATGTTAAGTAAGATAGGAATAAAGCAAATTAATTTTTCGGTTTCTTTCCTTCCCTGGGTGATCAACCAGTGGGTTAGTCTTTTCTTATTTATATTTATTTTTATATTAATACCTTGAGTATAAATGCCGGGTATATCCTTAGTTTTATTGAACAACGACGGTGCCAAGTAAAGAAAATGTCCCTGTGCAGGTACTATTCAGTTTGGGCACTATGTGGTTACTATTATTATCGCTCGTGTAATAATTTTATGGGTTGTGTGGAGGTGCAATTCTTTATGTTTGTGATAATAGAGTATTATCGTTTTAGCAAATGTTTGCCGTACGTCAAGAACAGAGAACTCATGAAAAAGTTGCTCAGACGGGTATAAGGCAAATTTTTCGGTTTGACTGTCTATGGATAGTTACCGAGATACCTTAGATTAAAACACAGTATTTATTAAAAAATCTGAATACTTTTAATAAAAAACACAGTACCTATGTATAATTTTTTGAGTTAAAATACAGTGACCTATTATTTACTGTGATCTTTTTTAATACTTATAAGTATTTAAGAAATATTTTTGTTTGGTTACAACACGGCTTCTTCAGATACTGTGGTTTTAGGTAAAATTTTGTTAAAAGGTAATTTATTAATACATGAAATAATCACAGTATCTCAATTACTGTGTTTAAGGTGCCTGCAGTTTTTTATTTATTTTAAAAATATATATTTATTATACATGGTTAGAACACAGTAATGGGTAAAATTTATCTATAACACAGTAACCACACAGTTACGGTGTTATAGCTTAAAAACATAAAATTTATCAAATTATTTTCCTTTTATATTAATAAATATTAATGACCGTTTCTTCCTTTTCTCACATATAACTTTATTTATTTTATTTAATCGAATTTTATATGATATTTATTGCCGATTAAATAATGGAATTGCATTTTATTTATTATATTATCTTTTAATATTTTTTTATTATTATTATTTTTTTATTTAATTCTGAAGACCACATTTTAGGGCAATTTAGTGTCATTAGCTTTTTACTAAAACTTGTATATTTGTAAGCAACCAAGCAATCAAGCAAACTTGATTGTAATATTGGAGTCCTGTCCACCCTAGAACGGGCTAGTCCCAGTTGGGTGACAGAAACAAATAAGCAAAAGGTTAAGGTTTTGCCATTCGGTTCCTGTTATTTTTATAAGCTAATCAATGTTTCATAGTAATTAATTCTTAAATAAATAAATAAATTTAAAACACAATATCTAATATAATTAATTAAACAATTATAATTTAATATATATTTTTATGCATAATTGAAGTTCTACCTATTTTTAAACATTAAAGATTAAAAGAAATAATCTATATTCATTACTTTGTTCATGAAAACAAATATTTAACAATTGAACTTTCACCGCGTTTTTTTCAAAACGTATATTTTCAAGTTACTGTGTTTTCATTTACGATGGCAGAATTATAATGTGCATATGCAATTAATTATAATGAGAAATCATTGTATGGCATGGAGGCTGAAGTCTAATTTTATCCCAATTTGACTTTTATCCCAACTTTTTACCTAGACAATGCCATGTGCGAGACTGGCAGCATATTATAATAATTAATTGGATGATTTTCGCATGAATATGCGACCGACAAAGGAGAAGAATCCAACGAATTCGTCCATTCTGAGTAAACCAGTAGCGGGCCTTCTCCGCCTCAGTGCCGGATGGCCTAATGAGCAGTCAGATTGTCAATGTGAACGTCTTGGGTATTTTTTTTCTCCCGAACGCAAGTCCCCATATTATCCCCGAGTTTATTGCGGGATAAGCTGGTTTGTATTTTGTACCGCTTCGAGAATCAATTTCTCGACACGTTTTTGAGCGCGTGGGAGATCTACGGAGCTGGAGGTGTGAAATGCGGGCTTACGGCTTTAGGACTCAGGAAATATATTAGCTACGTAATGTTGTGACATATGGGACGGGGACACTTCATATTGGGCGGTCGGTAGTCGCTAAGGAATATAAATATTTCTTCACGAACTGGACCGACCAGGCAGCTATCAGGATTTTATTAGAGGATTTGATCGCGTTGACAATGACGTAGTGTTCAGCGAATTATCCGGTCTCGAGTTTTCTCCGAAACTTCTATTTGTCGTGCAGGTTATCAAAACACCAACAGTATATCAATAATTATGGTCAAGCTCACACACTTAAAAGTAACTTAACACACACACACACATCTTAAACACAAGCCCCTTAGCACTATAAAACTTTTCTTGTTATACTCGTGGTTGTAATTAGTAGTTGTCAATATAATTTCAATAATTTTATTGTAGGCTTCAACCGGTTTTATTTTTATTAAATTATATTTTTCATTCTAATTATTATCGTGATTTCCGAAATAAAGAATTAAATTAAATCGAAATATATGTATGGCACCGTCTATTTAACCTCATTTATTATTTTGTTTTATATAAATTCTTATGCAAAATTTCAATGCGTTAACATATAATATTGTAGGAGAATATATTTATAATTTTGTAATTATTTTTCCTGTTACAATTCATGTAATTATTCCAATCATACGAGATTTGGGTTGAATTAGACAAATGTTAACCTGAACCAATTTTTTCCCCTTAATTTTTGTAAGGAATTCATAGGTTTTGGGTTCATTAGTTTATAACCTCTCTAGCCTATATTATTTAGTCTAGCATACATATTTATTTTCCAATGAAAACATATTATATTACAATGGTGGAAAATTCCAGTGTAAGTTTGGTAAGATCACCCGAAAATTAATAAATATCAATGAATATGTATGGGCCAATAAATCAATATACCGATACGATACCGACACGAAATAAATAGGTAAAATTATTGAATATCTATCTGACTTTTTTGCGCTAACCAGTAGTTCCCAGTGTGCGCCGCGGCTCTCCGGGGAGCCGCGCGCCGTAGAGAGTAATTAGGGGCGCCCTGAGGCACCCCTGCGAAAGCGAACCGGTTCAGTTTTCAAGGCTCACTGACTGACTTTCGGAAACACCTCTCAAAGCCAGAAATATCGATAAATTTGCTTGGATCTAAGAACCTTTCCATGCTCAAGCTCCACCAGAATTTACTTCGCAGGAAGATGAGAGTCTAATTAAATTCCCTTGCTACATCAGTCTGAAAACCAAATTGGCTCCTTCCGATTTAGTGGAGTTTTGGATATCAATCAAAAATTAATATCTAACTCTGTGTTTTAAAGCTGTAAGAATCCTCATTCCCTTTGCGACAAACTAATTATGCTAAGCCGGATTTTTAGCTGTACCTGTAATAAAAAGCTAATATCGCTTAAAAGACGTGGAGCGGAAATGAGAGTTGGCGTTTTCAAATAAATGTGTGGTGATCAACAAGCTCACCTATCTCATTAACTATTGTTAAAACTTACTATCGTTGAAAGTTTTCACCATTTCTTTCATATTTTTTTGGATTTTAGTTTGATGGTTCTTGCAATTTATTTTTTATTAAAGTGAGCTTCACATGTGAGGTTTATCTTAAGAGTTTCATTTCTGTGCCTGTTTTATGCCATTGTAGGTACATATATTTTTTACAATATTCTGGGACAAAATACTAAACCTGTGAGTCCGCCGCGGACTAATAAAGTTTGGGAACCACTGCACTAAACTATTAACTGTCATAAACACTAAAATTAGGCGTGAACAGTCTCCTATTATTCGATTTCAATAACCTTTGGCCATTTATGATATACAATGTTGCCATCTTGATGCATTGCAACAGCTATAAATTGTTGTTAGGTCTCGTGAACGTCACATTGTCTTGCACTAGCATACGGTGGAGCACAAATGAACATAGATATACTACCACTTTGAGCAGATAGGGTAGCCTACGTTTAGTATCGATTTACAATTGCTACATGCCTTTTGATAATAGGAAAGCATGAAGATTATTATAGAGTAATACAGAAAAATATAAGTAATATAAATTTATGACAAATTATTAATATTGATTTAATATATTTTAATAATATTTCTCGTTCTTTGTCGCTTGAAGCTGAGTTTGGAATAAATAATTTGGAATATATTAAAGCTATATTGTTAAAAAAACTCCGAAAGATTAGCTTCTGGGATCCCAATTTTATGAATGAAGATACTTGCGTTGATTGGGTCATTAATTTTCAGTTTTGTCATTAAATTTAGACGTTAAAAATGAAAGGCTTCCGATAATCGCAAGAAGATGAAATTATGTTCGTGGAAAGCTATGTCTTCGTATATATTCTTAGTAAATAAATAGTAGATATCTACAATTTAATATATCAGAAACTTATTAAATAAGAGAAAATCGCTATGAACTATCTTAATTTTAGAAGATTAGATGTAGTAAAGGAGAAATATACGTAAGTTATCCTCCTCTAGCGGTACGTCTGTTTTAAATACATGTATATATTTTATTTTATTAAATCACATTTAAACGTTATACAGTTAGAGAATGAATTAAATACGACGAATTGAGAAATGGGTTTTGGCCGGTGCCATCCAACTAAGCCTAAGCTTGTTCTAGGGCATTCCTTGTTATCTTTCAGTATTTGTAAAGTGCGCATTATCAATAATATTTAAAAGTAAATAAATATATTTGTTTTCATATTACTAAATTTAAAATCGAAAGTAATAAGTTGACAGTGCACACTTAATATCTAGTAATTAAAAGTTTGCCTTAGAACAGACCTAGGCCTAGTTAGGCGACTTTGTCAAACATTAAAAATAATGTCGCATCAATTTCTTGCTAACATCTTACTTACAAATATGACATTAATTGTTTACTAGATGTGGTACTAAATAAATAATAAAATAATAAATAATAATCTCGCACAAAGTTGTATAAGATTTGATAATAGGTAAGTATCGGCTCTTAGCCCTCTTGTCTACACACGATTTCTTCGCCGTGAAAATACATGGTTAATTCGGCATGTATTCAGTGGGGTATCGATCACTATGGAAGCTTGTCCACAGACATGACGGCAAAATAGACAGCGCCGCCACCTTGTCTGTGGACAAGCTTCCATAGTGATTCATACAACACTGATGACCGCGCCTAGACACGGTGTATAAACAGTGGATTTTCATGGCGAATAAAACGTGCGTGGACTTAGTGATTAGTGTAACTAAAGCTGTGAAATAAATAACATAGGAGACACGATTATAACGGACCGAATCTACGACTATTCCGATGATCCAAGCAATACGAGTTTTACAATATTTTTTAGTTTTTTAAATATCGAGTTGGGGGGAGGTATAAGATAGACCCCCCCCCCCCTCCCCGATAGCCCGAAGAGTTATATTGAATTTTGAATATAAGAATCGTTGGTCACGGTATTTCCCCGATCTACCCAGTATGTAGCAATCGTAAGGTTGCTGTGAGTTTGTGGCATTTTAATGCCACCTTATGTCGGTGGTGGGGAAATGCAATTTGCTTCGACGTTTGCATAAAGTTCTGGAGCAAGAACGCCGGATTCCGCGCGGTGGGAAAATGACCAATAAAACAGCCAATCGACGACGTCAAAGGCCGGGAAGACAAAGCACTCTGGGGCGGCCACTTCAAATCGCTCCACTTACAAGAATATAGGTGGACGCTACATAGTCGGTTGCTGGCGTTGACGGTGATCGAATTTAACTTACCAATGCTTTATATTATTTTTTGGAGCTGTTTAAAATACCCCACAAACTTCAGAAAATGCAAAATTAATAAAAAAGTGTGACTGTTATTTTTGTCTATTTTATTAACCCTTTTACATTGACAAACAATAACATAATTTTGAATACTATTCATGATACATAAATAAATGAATAAATACTGAGATGCCATGGAATTCCCCGACCGGAATCGGGCCCATCATAATACTGTTTTGTTGTCTTGAAGCATTTGAAGAATTTGTCTTGAAGCATTCCTGCAATATATTGCCTTAAAATCGCTCAGCTCCTTTTTAAAAGTAGTCTTTGACATAAGAGAACTGGTCAGCTGGCGGGTTGATCTCACTATCGTATGCGAGATTAAAGGAGAATGAAGAGAGATGTTAGGATCGCTGCTGCAGGCACTCGTAGCACTGATAGAAAGAGGAGTAAGTGCTGTTTTCGGTGCTTTGTACTCCACGCAAACATCACATTCCCAGGTTTTTAAAGTAGTCTTGCCAATCTTTGTGTTTAAAGTGCAAGTCAGGTGGAACGCCTTTTTGCACTCCATGCACTTTGCTACCGCAGTGGCGTCTTTTCACATTTTTTACGAATTCCAGAGGCGAATGAAGGCGCCATTGCCACGCCACTACTGACGGTTAATTTATATTCGTGATTCCATTATTCAATCCTAGATGGCACTGAATTAATCCTGCTATTGAAATTTTTTGGAATATCCACGAGATGCCGCAGTAGGCCGATTTTATTCATATTATTATTATTATTATATTTTTCTAATATGGCGTTTTAATTCTCCTGACTCATGCTTGTAGTAAATACTAATAGATGACGCTCCCGTTTCTATTTTAGTGTTCCTCACTTTTAACTCCACCTTAATTAACCCTTCAGGCCTCGGCCCCTCAGACGATTGACAAGTTGCTGTCCCAAAAAAATTAAGTAAAACTTAGTAAAAAAATTGAATTACGACACTGTCTCACCGAAACTATAATTACTGCCAAACCACTGTATCCATAATTAAAATGAAACATATTAACATAATGAAACATAATAAAATAAAACAAATTAAATTAAAATAAAATTAAAACGGGGCCGTCACGCTGAATCGTGTTGTGGCCGATATCGCCCAATCGAGGCTTTAACATGATCTTGTATCTCCTTTCATGCCAATAACATCCATTTATCCTTCCTCTTGATTTCATCTATTCTATTGCGGTCGTAAAATTTGAATGCCCTAATGTCTCGATCTCTATATGGGTATAATTTTCTTAGTTGCGTCCGTATCCTGCGTTCAGCGTCTCTTTAACGTTGATATTGATAATAAAATGGAACTACTTCTCCAAGTCCTTACAGCGACGATAATAAAAGAAATTGTATGACGCAATGAAAAAGTCAACACTGGCGTGTGCGCGAAGTCTCTATTTGGAAAGCTTTGGACAAGAAAATTGAGCCTTGGTAGCGGGACTTGAGTAATGTCATCAACGCTTTGTCTGTCTGTTACTTAACAACTCCAACAACTCTGGAACAATTTAAGTTGAGCTGTTTTATAGAAAACAGCAATGCATAGGCATATCTTGGCTACTCAGGTACATAAATGTAATAGTGATTCAAAATCGTATGTTAACTTTTTGAAATATCCTAGCAAATGTATTACAGGGCGAAACAAACCCCAATAAGGTAAGAAACTTTAAAGTTAAATATCTCTAAAACTAAAGTGACAAGCTGTAGTTTTCCTAAATGTTAATCTATACAACGATACCGGCGATTTGATTCGTATACTTGACGTTCAGTAGTTCCCAAGTCAAATGTAGGCGAAAATAACATAGTCACACTGGGGTGAACTACGTGACGGCTCGATTTAAACTGCTAATGCTAACTATTCCATCGGAGACACATAGAAATTTTTAATAGGCGACATAATAATATAGTATTTAACACAATCACTGTCTCCGTACTAGCGAGCGGGCGTGTCTGATAAGTCCAATATAAATCTTCATGGAAAATATAAAAAGAGTAAAATATATAAAGTATAAAAAGAGTAAAATGTTTAGTTGGTGAGCAAGTAGGAAAGGCATGAGCCACGGACGACTCATATGACTGCGAATCACGTAAATAATCATGGACATATTTTTTTCGAATGACATTTAGTTTTATTTTAAACGATCTATTTTTGGGTTTATAAATTCAATCACTATGAGTTAAACAGGTATGATTATAACTCTATGAGGTTAGGTACTCATACATTCAGATATACCAATAATACAAACAACGTGATAAAATACTCGGAAATCCGACATGGTTCGATTCCCGACTAGGTTACCATTTTCGTTGGGGTAAAATTAACGGATTTGCATTTGAATTATGTTGATCGAATGCAATAACAAGATATAAACTGACACGGCTATAGGAAAATCGGATAAATTTAGGAGAAATGAACTATGTTCAAAAATTAAAAACGATGTATTTCTATGTATGATTAATACTAAATGCAGCTTGCGCACTCTTTCACATCCATTAAGAGTATCCAAAGCAGATGTTTGTCAATGAATTCGACACTGCGAGTGGGGAGAGTACGCGGGTGTGCGAGGGAAGCTACTTAACAGACAAAATAGACAGGTCCTCTAATCGCCTTACTTCGCATTCAAACTTTGCACTTGCACTTATCACTTAACAGCTTGACGGTTTATAAATTGATTTTATTAATTACTTACCACCAGCAATTCTCAATTGCACTTGCTACTTAACAAAATGTAAATTACCCTTAAGGGAAGTTGACGTCAGGTTGACACATACCCACGTTTCTTAGGAAACATACGTTACCAGACTACCCCGGCAATACTCCGGTTGAGTACAAAGCTAGCAAACTGGCCAGGGCTGCCAGTGGTTTTGCCGCTACGCATAACAGATCCCAAGTGTTAAGGAATTACATGATACAGCTGTAAGCAGAGTTCATTCCAGGGTAGTCTCCCTCCGAGGAGGTTGACGAATTAAAGTTGAGCCGGAGTTAGACCGAGCATCCCAATAAAATTCACGTCATTCGTGTCCAAGCTACACGGTCCCGTTCGACCCCAAACAGTTAAACAGTACAGGGTGACCGGCTTGCGTATTGCTACCTGATGTTATGAAAGCCGGCCGCCTAAAATATATGGAGCCCTTAAGATAAAGACGATGATATATCGACGTTTCGACTTTTTATGTGTCACTAATAAAAAAAATAAACCAATATTAAAGCATGAAAATGTAGCGGTTAAATCTGAAATTAAATCCGTGTCTTAACCTCTCCATAAATAATGATGGTACCGCAGCGATAAAATGTACATTTATATTTGCTGTAACCTCTGTGCCGAAGACTCGTACAATTTTAAGTAAAATGGCCCACATTTTTGTCACCAAAACATACAATGCAATTCCTTGTTCATCATCGAAATTTTTCTCTATTTCTAAGCACCTTTTGTTATATCCTTGTAATATCTTCTAATATCGTTGAGGAAACTTGTGGTCAGTCAAAAGCTATTTAATACGCTAAATTTAAATTTTTATTTTAATATTTCAAATAGATTTAATTTGCTAGTTTTAATTGCTATAGTTGGCTATACTCACGATGGTGCATTCAAAACTAACATTATTACAAAAACGGTACGTGGCTGGAACAAAGTATCCCATTGTTTGTATAAACAAATAAAATAAGCTGTTAAATTTCTAATGATAAGCCAAAGGGTTTATATCTGCCTAAACCCACTGCTTTGCAGGGTTGTCTTCTCGCGCCGACGAATGTCATACGTACGTCGAGTCATAAATTGGACGGCGGAGAGTATTCGCGCTATGCAGGCGCTCAGCCGTCCGTATTCTGTATATGGAGCCGCCTCGCACGGTGCCAACAAACAGAGTCGTCCTTTTCACTCGGATAAACAAAATATGGGATAGGGCAACAACTTTAGAAGAGCCGGCACTTGTGAATGCATAGATTCCTCAGAGAAGAAGACTTGTGGAAGAATAGAGAGGATATTGTCAACATAGTCGATTTCACCATTTCATTTATTGATCTAACATGGTTGATAGGGAGAGGGGATCAGATCCACCACCCTGGCAGATTTTAAGACTTGTATCATGTTTTTATCCGGGTTATTACAAAAACGTAATAATACACAACGTAATACAATGACCTTTCTCCCTGCCAATCCAGCTTTTAACCATTACCATTTATTTCGATCGTTTTCTCATTTAGATATTTTTTATATGAAAAACAAATTTTTAATTTATAGTTTAAATTTATTTACTACAGACTATTATTATTATTCTACTAATATTAATATTATGATTATTTTACTCTATTACTATTACTATCATTATTATTCTACTATATAGATTATTATTCTAGACTACAGCAAACGAGACAGATCAATACGTTAGGGCGTAATATTAAACGATTATACTTTTATATATCCAATGATTATCTAACCTTTCTTATTATACTAGGTACTACATTTAAACAACTTTAATGCTGCATACTATATGTTTACCCAATTACTTGATTGCTAAGAAATGCCATTAGTCCTAGAGCGTGATTCCCACCCCAGAATAACGTATGTCATTAGAATAACAAATAGTATAGTATATCATTCTTATTAGTTAAAGTTCAAGAATATCCCTTAATTCAAGATAAACTTTTTTGACCGAGTGATTTATATGACGTTCCTATCGTAGATGGTTATCTATTATTGCTCCTAGGTATTTCATTTGCTTCATTGTTTTCATTGGCTCGCAATCACCACTTGGACCCAGCCATAGTCGTGAATATAGACAATCGACATTTCACCAGGTAGGCTTTTTTTTATCAACGATGATGGGGATACTTTTTGTTTTCCTTATGTTTACTGTGAGTAAATTTGATATTAGCCATGTTTTCACTATTGACATTCCTGCTTTTATTCTACTACAATCTATTTCGGTGTATGTACCTAAGAATATGTTTTTTTTTTAAAACTGACGTTCAACCAAAACATTTATATTACTTGCTAATTGTATTAAGTATTATATAATTTTCGATAATTATATCTATGCTTTGATAACAGGAGCTTACTTATACAGCTTCCTTATATATTAGATAGGTATTGTCTTAAGCATTATTTATGAAATACAAAAACGATGATGATTTTAAAAATAAATAATACCAATGTGATCGTATTTTATAATGGCGTATTATCAAATCTATAAGGGAGGTATAACAATACTAAAGCGATTAAGTAGAATGACACAAAGACGAAGTTGAACGGCGATATCTGGGTTATCGAGCGCGCTCAAGCGTCGATTCAAACCCCGGCAGAGATTCCACAAAAGTCTTTATAGATAGCAATCACGATACTTTATTGTAGCGGAAGCCGTTAGGTTTGAAGCAGTCACTGCATTCCGTCCGTTCAAGTTCACGAGATTTATTAATAGGAATCACGACCGTATAAATTTCAAAAGTTTAACTCCGTCCACTAATCGTGGACGCCTATAAAGTGAGGCGTAAAAGACTTCTGTAGACCGCCGGAAGTGTTCTCAGATGTGCTCCGCTGTGACATTGAAGAATAGAGTGGATTCGGTGGACCGTTAGGAGTACTGATTGAATAGTCTTTAAATAGTTTAATTGCTACATGCGATCTGCAGCTTGCCATTCCCATTTGTAGGTTTCAGAGATTGTTCAATATTAAGCAAGTGAGGCCCGTCAGCAGTGTTTCTATTGGCAGTCACAAAAATATAGTCTTCGTTAGTGGTAGCTAAATAGGTAGTTTAGATAAATTAGACACTTTGTGAGATATTCCACAATGTTTGCAGAATTTTATAAAGCAGCAAACAACACTGAGAAAAAAAGACGTAAGCTCCTTAAAACGAGAACACAGTTCTGACTACATATGTCTTCTTCTCCGTAGTTCCCTTATTACTGAGGATCGTGGCCACTAGACAACAGTTTGCCTACGAGGCCCCTCCACTTCGACCTCTCTTCTGCATGGCGGGTTGCAGATTGTATTGACCCTTTTGTAACTTCTTTGATGAGGTCATTCCATCTGGCCGGTGATCTGCCTCTGCTTCTTCTTCCCTCCACTTGAACCCCGAAAAGCATTTTCTCCAGATTCTCTGGTTTTCTCCTACATATGTCACGATGATCAATAAGTATGGAGCATAATAGTGTATGACCATTTCTAGAAGGCAAGACGTCGTTATCGACTTCACCATTCTGCCAGTATTATATAAACATGCTATAGTTCTGCACTAAACTGACTGCCTTTACATAGAATCAATTTAACGCCACTGTGGTGCAATGCGTTCTGCAAATACTTTTGAATGCCACCTTGCCATTCATTATCGCAATGTCGTATATCAACTTTAAAACAGTGAAATTAATATGTAGCACTATTGGCCTAACTTCAACTATTACCGGGCAATCGCCGCGCTGCGATTTATACAAGTATGTAGTACCAGTACTGTAATACCGTGAATTACCGTGTCATCATACAAACTGTTTAACGATACCTTTTTTACCAGTCCTTCCAAGGGTATTAACCTTAGTAGAACCAACAAACCAACTAAAACGATCATCTTGGACAACTTTCAACAACGATACTAAAACGACTACATATATGGTTCGCGTCGATCTATATAATTATATTATGCTTTAAATAGACGAGCTCGACATCTATTAACGCACGACAAAACTCATACATAGAAGTCGTAACCTTTTCGTTGTTATGAGTAAGCTTACTACCTTAGTTGCTACCTGACACAAGCTTAGTCAGTTGTGTCTTATAGCACGAAAACCTAGCAGTTGCATTTTACCGTATTGTAAATATGTATAATATTTTATTCGTTATTAAAAAATGGCAATCGACTCATACATTTCACCTTGCAGTCACCCCATTAATAATGACAGTTCAACGTGAGATGGTATTATCATCATCTCATTGCGTAATCGAAAACAGCGTATAGATTCAAATGTATTACGTTTCACCTTTGAGTTTCGCCGTTTCACACTGTTTCTCTAGTGCAACCATGGTTGAAGGCACTCCTGCCGTTTCCCCTTTTACTCTCAAGCGGAGTTAGAAAGATGAAATATAGGTCTGACTCGAATAGAGAGGCACCTCTTCACTGACGACGTGTTCAGGAAAAGGACCGTTTGTGATCTGATTGTTCAAACACGACGACGGGTCCGCACCTTCCCTCACAAGGAATCCAAAGTGGCATTTTCGAAGCGGTTAGCTCGTAGCGGTCGTGGTTTCAATTCTGCTTATGAAAGAAGTCGGCTGCCCCTCTAGAGAAATAAGATTGCTTGGCAAATATCAATTTGGACAACTTGCGGTTCGTAAAATGTCTCAATATCCGCCGTTCCTGCACCTCCTATCTCAAGACGTTTCGTTGTTTACTAGTTTACTAAAAAGTCTATTACAAGGATAATAATTATGTGTAGTAATTTCAACCACAGGTACGTTTCAGTTTTAGTAGTTTTATAGCATAAGAGTACGCCATTATGATATAAAACTCATGAATCTGCAATGTATATCCTATCATCATAGGAATTCTTCATATTACAAAAAGTTGTCGTCGCAATATATCGTAGTTAAAATTGTCGAAGATTTTGTCGTGGTGCATATATATTACAGCGGAGGGACGCATATTATGGGACAATTTAAAGAAGTTTCTCTGACTTACCGTCCAAAGTTACGTTTCATGTTAATATTGATGTAATTTGTTAGGATATTGGGTATAACTCTATTATAATACTCATATTAATCTAGGAAAACTACACGAAGCTTGGCTTCATAATGAATAATAATCGTTATGTCAAAGTAACCATTATATTCGAAATAAAAAATCAAAATTGGTTGATTCACAGTGTGAAAGTAAAATTTAAAATTTGGCCAAAGTGTAAGTTTTTTTGCAAAGATGATTCATTGGGGTGAAAGACTTCGATATCCTAAAGTATACCCTATGTTTTAGTTTTTTTCCTACGAATTATCAAACAGTCTTTAACGAACGGGGATCAAAATTCCGTAATGTTTTATACGTCAATCGAAATACATACAAAATTGACAAAAAACAAGAGAAGTCACATCTCATAGATTTGGCTATCTTTAACTTTAATGAATTATGTTTCTTAACCCTTAACTAGTGTTGTCAATTTGAGTTACATAACTAGTATCGTTAGTCCGGTAGATACTAGTTTTTTTAAATCCCAAAATGTTATTTTCTTTTGAGCTGCATTTTTTTAAAATTTATATTAGTGTAGTCGAATAACGTATATTTATTAAAAAATAAAACAAAACATCCGGGTTCGAATTTTGAGTCACCAAACAAAAAAAAAGAATAAAGACATGTCTTCGATGACCAAATTGTTTTCTTATTATATCTATACTAATAATAAATATGAAGAGTTTGATTGCTTAAAAGCTCTAATCTCTGTAACTACCAGTCGGATTAAAAAAAATGGCTAACTAGCTCTCTACATAAATCACCCACGTAAGTATTAAATCGAATATTGATACAAAGCTATATTAATAACATTTATTGTAAACGACTTCTATACCCTTGTGCCGAAAATTCGGCAAATATTAGGTAATTGAATTACAGTCGAATATTCGGTGGGCCGAATTCACATTTAACTCTTTTTTTATACGAAGGGACGACTCTTTTTATGAAAAAAAATATAACTAATATTTTAAGAACAATCCGTCAAATGAGAGATTATTTACGATCTACACTACGGAGATTTGTCATATCGTGGATCCGCTTACACTTGTATACACACAATACATTCATACAATATATTGTTATATTGAAACCAGTCACAACGAACATGTTTAAAATGGACTCTTTGTTGTACCTACTTATGTAAATTATGAAGTACAAATATGTTAGAAGAGTGTATAAAATAAACCTGAATGGTTGTCGCACGTGGGGCGAATTGACCAGAGTTTTAGTTGAATATTTGGTACTCGGTATTCTGCCAAGTTGCTCGACGCAACATCCCCATCGACTCTTGCCGCCTTTTAAGTTTCCCAGAAAAATACGTCGCGTTGTTTTCGAGTGAGGTTTTCAGAATTCGAATTTAAACCGGATCTCTATGTTTTGTCATCCTGGGAATCCAGGGAAGTGATTTTTGGAAAATATTTTTTTTTGTTTTGGTGTGTGCTGGTATGTTTGTAAACACTGAATCTTACAAAATACACGACTGAATAGGACCAAATTAATATCCCATTTATTGGTTGGTAACTTTCTTTTTCTCCCCATTTATCCTCTGCTTATTTAATAACATAAATATACTTCATACATTGATACATATATTTCTTCTTATTTATTAAGAGATTATAACATATACCTTTTTTTTCTTATCTTATAACATATACATACTTTTTCTTATTTATTAACAGACAGATGACGGACACGTGATATCTTAACTGATATTAAATGAAAAATACATACCTTTATTGTCCTAAAAAAATAATTACATTAGTAAAGAAAACTTAAATTCTATTTTAACTTAGTACAAACGGCGGGCTTATCGTTTTGCGATTTCTTACAGCCAACCGTTGTAATATGAAATAAAAGTAACAATACAGCTCACATACATATACATATACACATAAATATATATACATATACATACATCCATACATACATACATATGCATACATCCATAAATGATATCCTACATACATACAAGACAATGCCATTCATACATAAATGAAATCAGGTGCCCGTCGTCTTTCTGCTTCGTATTAGACCAGTTCGGCTTATAATCTTCACAAACTTATGCCCTTTGACGCCGCACTACAGATAACCCACATCTTCTCTATCTCTCTAAAGTCACTACTTGTTTCGATTCCCTTATATGTCTCCTTTTCACTATGGCTGTCAAAGTTATTAAAGGCCGTTTTCGTCGCATATGTAACTAATGGTTCCTCGACCTGGTGCACCGTCCCAAGTCTTCTCTCGTTATCTTATTTCATTTTGGTCAAACATGTGGCTCGCCCGTCGCGATAGAACTCTCTCTAACTTCGTCTCTCGCATTATCGCTTTTGGTCTCCTTGTACTAATATCTTATGTTCCCCTTTTCTGAACCGTATAGCCGCTGTAGTGTATCACTCATCTCTTTGTATATCTTCACCAAATCGTCCATTACGTACATCCTAACAATTCAGCATTCGCCAACTTGCCTCAAACCGTCACTCGACATGTGGAACATTCCAGCTCCCCGAGGTCGCATTAGAAACCGCGCAAGAATGACAATTGACGTGGGTAAAAGGTGGCAATAAATGTCGCGGTGGCGTCCGCGGCGCGCGGTCACAAAAAACGCGCGCGCCGAGAAAAAACCGCGCGGTGAGGAGGGCCGCGCGGTAAAAAGAGGACGCGACGAGGTCCGCGTGAAATCCATCTGTCGTGGGTAAAGAGATCGGTCCGGGGGAGCGATGGAATTTTAATTCGGAGCCGGGCTCGCATTGTCTACACTCGCGGCGAGCCGCGCACGCCGCAGCTCAGTAGCCGGGACGCTGCTACCGCAAACCGCGGCGGTCTCTTGCGTATTTGCGCCATACATTCATTGAGCGCTGATAAAACGCACCGTGTTTCGCATATTCATATTCATTCAGATATTAACATGCTCGTAGTCATTACTCTCATATTACAGATCCTTCAACTGTCCTATAAAAAATAGCCTTATAGACAAATAGGTCGCATTAAAATGTGTGTGTTTGCGACTTTTTTCTTCATTTTATTAAAGAGAAATTTGATAGTTCTTTAGTAATTATGATAGGTACTTCCTTTGTTTTGTAATTTCTACCTATCGTGATATCTATTTATATATTTTTTTTCAGACGAGAAACTTTGGAGACAATTAAATATATAATAAATAATAATAAATAACTGCTGTTACAAAAAGTGAACTATTGTATGTATAATTATTAAATTACGGGTGTTTTTAAGGAAATAATTGTGGTTTATGTGTTTATCCATTTATATACATAATATTCTTAATCAGAGCATTCATTTAAAACTAAACACGATATATTTACGTTATTTTATTGACATTTGGACTATTGGGCATGTAAACAATTACTTACTTGATATTTTTACAGATAAAATACTCTATGACACTCAATATGTCATAACGATTCTAACAATACCAAACACATCTAAATCGGTTTAAGCATTTAGAAGTTACGGTGGAATAAAGAAACAGAAAATATACATAGTTAAACCCTGAACACATTACACTCCATTTTGTCGGGCAGTCGTGTAATAAGGGAAAGGAAGCATACTTTTTTTACGTGAGTTTTCATATGATTTCTTTTAAACGTATATACAATAAACAGAAGTCAAATATTTTGGTCACTTTTGCTTTTGGGATAGGGGAAAGGAAAACCTAGGACTTCTTTTGTTGATAAAATTTGTCAAAATATCTGCAGATCACTCTTGCCACTCTTGACTCAAAGTCACGATGCAATAAGGTTTACTTCGGTCTGATATTTATCAGGCTACAATTGCCTCACAATAAATAAATAAAATAATGTCTATTTGATTTGTTTTTGTCAATAGCATAATTTTTCGTTAGTTGGTTTGAATTAAAATTTAAATTGGTGTATAAAATTAAATCTGAATAATTACATTTTTTTTTGTCAAATTGTTCAAAGGCCAAATAAACCATCTTGCACCACTTTAACAAAGAAATATCTAACTAATAACAGAGAACCAAGGCACTATAGTAAAACTCACCCAAGAAAAACCGGTATGATATTTTGAAAAGTAATCTTTTGAAGTTTGCAATTAGTTATTTTATTTTTATTGAACAAATTAATGAAGGTAACAATTATCATTATCAATTTGTTTCGACATTCAACATATGTTGTACTTGTAGACCAAAATCTAAAATCTTTAAATTATTAATTAATTTTTAAATACATTTGTTAAAAGGGCTAAGGCCCGGTGGCATAATGGTTAGATCCCCTGATCTTACGTTGTAAGGTTCCCGGTTCAGATCCCAGCTAGATCACCATTTTCCTTTGGGATTAAATTAAATAAATTGCAATTAAATTTCTGTAGATTGAATGCAATAAAAGACACACTTACACACATTAAATGTATATAAACATATAAACACTCGATAGCAGGGTTGGTTGTAAGAGATAGCCTTACATATGATAATAAACCCACCCATTGTGAAATTTTATAATAAAGAGAAGAAACAAACAAACAAGAATTTGTATGTACCTTATTTGAAAGGTTTTAGTGATTATTGAGGCATATTTCTGCAATATTCCAGTGCCTATATAAAAAAACTCATAATATTTAGAGTACTTTTTAGTAATAATAGTGAAGGTATGGCCAAAATTTTCTTTTTTTTTAGTCAAGATCTTGTGAAATTTCTTCAAAACAATTATTAATTGCGTATTTTTTTTAATCCCCACTTTCAGTCCAGAATTACAAAACATGCATTTGTTCAAATAGATAAATGAAATCCTTAAGTCTCGTTAAAAAGCTTTAAATTGGATCCTCAATTGATTTGAGTTTATTATTGTAGCTTATAACTTCCCCTAACTTTACCCATCTTAGCCGTCGTTTATCATATTATTAGAATTATATGATAAACGACGACTACACTTTAAACTAAACTTACTAAATAATACTACATAAAATATAAACGACTAATTAGGGCTAAATGCCATGTTTCTCATATACATTATGTTCGTTGAATAATCACATAAATAAAATACATCACCCAATGTCGCGTCACCCTGGCTTCATGCTTACATGACGTGCGAACTGGAAATGGTGGAAAACAAAGGAGAAAGTTATTGTAATTCCAATGAATCGAAAAAGTTCGGACTCCTATTGGTAAGCTCCCCCTTTCATTTGACCCACGTCCGGCGAAACTTTTCCTTTTCATTGGGAAACGAACCAGAAGTATCCAGATTGCGCTAATTAACCGTGACGTGCAGTCTCTCAGGGAAGTCAAAGTTTTTAAACATGTTGGTTTATGCCCATCTCAGTGACGCCCTGAGCGGTCTAATCCCATTATATGCAGCTCGTTTAAACCTTTATCTACATATATATATGTTAATGACCAAGTATGTATATAACGTTCGTTTCAAAACTACGGTTTCTCTAGCAAAGTTTGTGCTTCTTTGATTGAAAGATTTTTTTAAATGCTGGCCTTAGCATGGACTAAGTAAGGCGTTTAGATACATCGTTCAGAAATCTTCAATTTAATTTAATTTTCAATTCACAATATCTAGAGTAAAATAGACAACCTGTACAATTAAAATGTCATAGGCAAAAATCCAGTTACAAAAAGCTGAAAACTAGATATGCCAAGAACTGTTGAAAACTATTTTATTGTCGCCTAACTAGACTATAGCCTATTCTAAGGCGGATATTAAAATTGTTATAAATATGTGTATGAACCTATATAAACCAAGTGAAGGAAAAGCATAATAAATTTAAAAGAAAGTATATACAATTATGGATCGTTATTACCTGAACAATCAAATTAAAATTTATAAAGTAAACTTTGCTAACGTACGTTGTCCTGTTGGGTTTCTTTAGGTCCATTCGTTTTGATGATACTATATGTTCATCGATTACTAATATTACATCTATAGTTGTCGCAGATATGCAACAACTATAGATCGGTTTATATAATCTGCACTGAAGACCTTAAGTTATACCACTTTTCACATCACTAAGACTCAATTTGTAAAGAAAGACTATTGTTCTAATATGATTTTATAAATCCACAAAGGAACTTTGATTTGTGTAATGTTGTAATGTGTATTTTGATCTTTTCGCTTGTGTTTATTACGTTATTATATAACAACCTATATTGCGTTATCATAGAACAAAATATTTAAAAAAACGTATTTAAATGGCTACAACTTATTGAACATAGCTTTTTGATGTATGTTAAATAGATCTATGTAATCGATAGTTAGATCTACGAAATAGATGCGTATCTTTTTAAATCATTACGTTAGTAAGTGATCCTAACCTTTTCTCTGACTGCGTGAAGAAAAGGCTTCTTTCTGCCTAGCGAAAACATGTCAAGATCCTTGAACCTAATATTGAACGAATTGGGTAACCGTGTCATAGTGAAATTGCTAATGTGGCTTGTATTATATCTTGGCACACGAAACAAACGAGAAACTAGCGAAATATCTTAAATTGTGGTTTTTCTAATGTAGACTTTATGATGTATTAAGGACGGTTACTCATTGCAAATCGTCTGTGAATAAACAGGCCGTATTTTGATAAACTGCCAATTCTGGGTCGCCATTTTGCTGACTTGATTTGTATAGACGTAGTAAAAAATACACCGGTCGGCATTCAGCGGAAAAACGCACTAAAGCGTTTTCGTAACGCATGGGAACCGAGCATAAAGTGAAATAAATTCACGTCAAAATCGCTTGTTAAATAAAGGAATCGAACGGCCCGGCATGCAAAAAATACGTCGAGGGAGGTATTTGGGAGGTGCATGTAAATAGTTGGCGAGCCCGGGTTCAAATATTCGTCCCGCGGCCCTTTTGAGCCCTTGCGGATGGGCGACGACAACTGCTGTGGAGATCGACGCGTTGCGATGTATCTAAGGACCATCAACCATCATTTTCGCTGGTGGATTGGAAATAACTGATATATTTTTACTGACTGTAAAAAAAGTAAACTTTCCTGGAAAAAAATGTCTTTACTTTCTAAAGGGACATTGAGTATATTTCAAATTGAATTCCTATTAAAAAATATTTCCAAATAATGGCTACCAATGAAACTACATTGTCGACATGTTAGGAAGTTCCATCCACCTCACGTCACTCCTCAAAGGGATCAAACTGCCAGTGAACATTTCCTAATAAAATCTGTTAACCTCGTGCCTCGATTTCATACAACGGAGAGACTTTCCTATACACCAGCGGTTCTCAAAATCAAAAACTAGGGGACCGCGAAGCGATTTCAGTAGGACCGCGGAAAACGAACGCATATTTATTTATATTATGTTACCCCCATCACACCAAGAGAATGAACTTGAAGTCAATGGCGTTATCCTTGAGGTGATGAAACAGCATGTGTTCGTAAGAATAATTCTTTGCTAAAAAGGAAAGAAATTTGTTACTATTTTCGTCATCTATGAGAATTTTACAAAGACCATCGTTTTATCACTAACTTATTTAATTTTGATATTTATATTAGTGTTCTGCGTTCAGAGGACAATTTAATTCAGTAACCGAATTTCATCAATGATAGGGGTGCCAAACATGTTTTCCGTGAAACTTGTAGTGATTTTTGGATTGAAATGGCACAGTCCTATCCTAATGTAGCAAAGATGGCTCTAAGAGTCCTGATACCATTCGCAACCACCTATGAGTGGGAGTTGGCTTTTTCTACACTTTATACTATCTAGTCTATCTTATTAAAATCAACATGTATGCTCATAACGACTTCTTAAATATTGTGAAAATACATAGCGTCGTATCTACCCATTTAACCTAACACATATTATTTATTGTCAATTGTTTTTTTGTAAACTGTTATGATATCGTCTTTGTTTTTGTAAATTGGTAAGTTTAAAGTTATGTATTGTATATCATATCTTGGCTAAATTGAGTAACTAGTTTAAGATTAATATGTCATTCATATACAATTATTATGGTTGTATTGGAAATAAATACTTTTAATATTATTATTATTATCAAGACAAAATCTTCAAATAGATTATACGCGACAAATGACATAAGAGTTGCACTAGCCAAAACAAATCCAAACATAGAACAACTAGTTCAAGCAAAGCTCATGCATCCATCCCGTTAAAATTGTTATTTAAATTAAACGATTACATAACATTCTGAATACATCATTGTTTGTAAATTAATGTTTTATTTACTACACTTTCTTTTTTTATTAAAGGGGTCTGCGGGCTATCGACTAATTTTAAAAAGGGTCCCCAATGCGGAATTTTTAAAAAAGTTTAAGAACCGCTGCTCTAGACGAACTATGGGTAGCTGTCACCGATCGGTTGTTTTCATAATACGCCCTGACAATAAATAACACCCCGATGCTGACCGGCCCATACCATCGTGGCTACAAAAATATCGGTTGTCACCCGAAGACTTTCCCGGCAAGTAGACAAGGACTCATTTCATGTCATTATTAATTTAATTTAAGAAAAAAGAAATAGCCCTCTTTGCCGGCGGTCAAATTCCGTTTGGTTTGTTTCTCGGCTAGCCTCGGGCGGCTCGGAGGTAATATTTGAATAAAATGTTTGGCGCAACGTAAATATTATTAGCGAATCTTTTATATGAGATATTCCGACTACAATTTCACGATGTGATTTTGGCCCAACAAGGCATCTGTGTACCAAATTTAAAGTTTCGAAGTCCAATATTTCTGAGATGATATATGACTAGTGCGTCGGTGGACCGATTTCAACCACAACCATTTCAACGCTTTCCATAGCTGATTGAAGCCTGCATGCCAAAATTCTGCTCAATCGAAATAGGCGTTTGGGCGCTTTCATAGGGGAATACACACACAAACAAATAGATAGACAGGCAGACATACATACAGACTTTAATATGAGAATAGTCTAAATCGTCTCAAATGGTCTTAAAATAGATAATTTCGTCTTCATCTCGAAAAATAAGGCGGATTCAAAATACTTTCCCTCCTCGTTGGTTAGTGGGCTGGGAAAATAAAATTACAGAGCTTACCCTGCCGAGCGAGACCTCTCCATCCTGTCTATTCCCTCCAGGTGATTCACAGTACCTCACACAATGTTTCAGTTATTTTTTCCCCACCTAAATAAGATGTTTAAATAATTTAAAAAAATTACATAACTCATTAAATTATTAGGTCAGTCAGACAACTTGGGTTGTCGATTACAGCGGGCGAGCCCATCACCTCAGGAAGTTTTAACGATTAGTCGTTCTATCTCCCTCGAAGTGAACGCAGAAGACTTGGGGACAAAACAGCCCACCGTCTAGCTACGCCACAAGCCCGTAAGAGGCCAACGCCTTAACCGCGAGATAGCCAGGAATGTTACCTGGCGGGCCGACACTCACGCCCTTACTTCCAATTGTGACCAGATTACTCCGGTCTCTCGATTGGTTACGAGTTCGAGGTCGCTTGCGCGGTCCTCTCCCTTACGAAGCGTTGAAACGGTGTTAACCGAATCTATCGCGGACCACAGTGTCCTTTGCCCGGCTGTTCACTCAGGATCGGATGGCCGATGGTCATTTCTAGAGCAGTCGCCGTAAGGTCCGCAACCACCCCCGCTCTATAGGAAACAGTACTGCTTCCAGACTCCCCCGACTGTTAGTGGGCTAACGGGCCCATGATGAGGTGGCCACGATGATCCATGTGTTCAGGGTCGGTCACACTCACGGGTCAACACCTGCATCCGATGGCCTCCACGCATGGGGTGCGAACCTGGGTAGGACACTGGGTCAACCAGTCTCCCCTGGGAATCAAACCTCTGGCGCTCCTGGACGGTCTGCGCACCGAGCGGCGCAAGCCAATCGATTGTGCTCTCCGACTAACAGTCGGGGAGTCTGGGAACTGTATTGTTTCCTATAGAGCGGGGGTGGTTGCCTACCTTACGGCGACTGCTCTTGAAATGACCATTGGCCATCCGATCCCGATTCAGAGTCGAGCAAAGGACGCCTTGGTCCGCGATAGATTCGGTGTACACCGTTTCACCGCTTCGTAAGGGAGAGGACCGCGCAAGCGACCTCGAACTCGGAACCAATCGAGAGACCGGAGAAATCTGGTCCCAATTGGAAGCAAGGGCGCGAGTGTCGGCCCGCCAGGTAACATTACTGGCTATCTCGCGGTAAAGGCGTTGGTCTCTTGCGGGTTGTGGCGTAGCTAGACGTCGGATTTGTAATGTCCAAAGTCTTCTGGGAGCTAAAGGGCCCTTGCTGAGTTGGCCACGAAGACCCATTCTGTTTCAGGGTCGGTCACACTCACGGGTCAACACCCATCCGATGGCCTCCACGCATGGGGTGCGGAGCCTGGGTAGGACACTGGGTCAACCAGTCTCCCCTGGGAATCAATCCTCTGGCGCTCCTGGACGGTCTGCGCACCGAGCGGCGCAAGCCAATCGATTGTGCTCTCCGACTAACAATCGGGGGAGTCTGGGAACTGTATTGTTTCCTATAGAGTGGGGGTAGTTGTCTACCTTACGGCGACTGCTCTTGAAATGACCATTGGCCATCCGATCCCGGTTCAGAGTCGGGCAAAGGACGCCTTGGTCCGCGATAGATTCGGTTCACTCCGTTTCACCGCTTCGTAAGGGAGAGGACCGCGCAAGCGACCTCGAACTCTGAACCAATCGAGAGACCGGAGAAATCTGGTCAAAATTGGTAGTTAGGGCGCGAGTGCCGCCCGCCAGGTGACATACCTGGCTACTCGCGGTAAGGCGTTGGACTCTAACGGGTTGTGGCGTAGCTTGACGGTGGATTGTTATGTCCCAAGTCTTCTACGCTCACTGCACGGTCGATAGAACGAACAATCGTTAAAACGTCCTGCGGTGACGGGTTCGCCCGTTGTGGTTGACAACTCAATATGTCCAAAGTCTTCTTTGATCACTGCACGGTCGATAGAACGATGAATCGTTAAAACGTCCTGCGGTGACGGGTTCGCCCGTTGTGGTTGACATCTCAATATGTTAGTCAGCTAGTCCAGACTCCCCCGACTGTTAGTCAGCTTGGGAGCTACACTCAGAGAAATTTTTACTAGACAACGCTGCATTTTTACATTGCGAGCGAAAAATTGCGAAATTAACCATAGAATATTGTGGCAATGACAAATTACCCTTTGCGGGGTCAGCAACGCTTACTTTGTCGAATGCAAAAATTGCGGAATCAACAATATAAAATTGTGGCGCTAACAATTTTTTTCGACATTGTTATTACCTCAATGCTCTAAACTGCGGGGTTAACAATTTTACAGCTTGTGAGTTTAACAATGTAAACGTAACATTGATTTTATACGTTGCGGCGATAGCAATGTTCCGCTACTTTGATAAATTGACAACGTGCTAATCTGCGGAATTCACATAGGTAGTTAAAGATTGTGATTTTCACAATGTAAGCAGAATATTGATTTTATACATTGCGACGATGGCAACTTTACGGTACTTTGATAAATTAGCAATGTGCTAATCTGTGGAATTCACATAGGTGAGTATTGTGAGTTTCACAATGTAAGCGGAACATTGCTTTTTTAATGTTGTGGATAAATTAGCAATGTCCATGATTAACATAGTTGGTTTGTCAGTTCCACAATGTAAGCGAGACATTGATTTTATACGTTGCCGCGATAGCAACTTTTACTAGCAACGCTAGCTAGTAACTACGTAAGTTGTGAATAAGGCAATGTTTTCATAATTCCTCAATGTTTTTAAATTGATATTAACACAACTTTGACGTAGATTTTTTCTCAATGGCAGATAGGTTTGAGAAAAACTCAAACTATAATTGTCAAAACCGCAACGTTTATTTTCTACAAAGTTGGGGGCTTTCCTAAACGTTGTCAAAATCCCGCCGCGCGCGCAAGTCGCGACACGCTCGCCGCTCGGCTGTTTGTTTGCGACGCTATTCCAGTTGATTCCAGTCTGTAACAAGGGCGCGGGCGGAGCGCTCGCTCTGATCAAGTGCATTTTACGGCGTCGTATTTTCAAGAAAGAATTAAAAGCACAACTCCGAACTGTTCAAAAGTGCAATCAGTGATTAAGTGGCGACATCTCAGAAAAATGGAGAAAGAACAGCAGCTACTGTTTGACTTCTTAATATCGAACAACCTCGTACACCTGTTTTCCACACTACAAGGTAAGTTTTTTGAAAAAAATATTTATCGAGTCAGCGTGGTGAATATAGTCGAATGATATTGAAAGATCAATAATCTAGAATAATAATAAAATCAGGTCTTCTTAATATGATCAGTAGTTTCGGAATAAAGGGTGAACACATCGAACGCGTCGGCTGCCGCGGCCATGTGTCGGGCGCGATCTGTGTAATGAATTTCTATTGAGCCGTCCTATATTATCGCGTCCTATTATCGTCCTATATAGAAATCGTCCTATTATCGCGACCTTGAGGCTTCGGACGACTGTACATACTGTCCTAAGCCACGGCAGCAAACGCGTCCGATAGTGCAATGTGTTCGCCCCTTAATCGTCGTTTTTCTGAAACGCTATCTTTTTATTGTGATTTATTCTTCTTCTCGTTCTCTAAGAGACACTACAATTCAAACGTTAGCGCTCGAGGAGTTAACGGACTCAATAAATGAGATATAGGTATTTAAAAAGTGTCAACTCTATACATTTCGGTAGGTTAAGTTAGTTTTTTAAAACAATTTATTAACACCTATGTGACAGTAGGTTAGGTTAGTTTTTTTTAAGAACCATGATAAAACTAATTTACAAAATAAAAATAAATTAAATTTAAAAAAACCGACCTTATTTTTTAACAGATTTAGCACTGCAATGATTGAATTTAGTAGTGTGTATTTTTTTTTTGAAAACTAGACGAGGTACCAAAAGTAGAATAATTCCGACTTAACGGAGTGGCTATAATAGATTGTTTTTTTTCTAGATCAGGGTGCAGATTTAGACTTTCTGCTGCACGCTAACGATCACGAGCTTTACAGCTTGGTTCCACAGGTCGTAGATAAAGGAAAGCTTCGCATAGCACTGGACCGCGTGAGTAGTTCTGATGGTTGCTCCTTGCATGCCTGTTGCAATAAAATTCAGATAAAAGTCAGTTCGCATCAAACTTGTCTTTTCGACGGTTTGTAAAGTTTTAAATCATAAAACACTTTGCGACACTCCGATGTACACTTGTGCCATAATGTTCGTGACATTATCGGTTTTCGTTCCGATTGCACTCCCACGCACATTGCGGTCGGCAAGACGTCCGGTTGGCTATCCGAAGTCTACGTAATTATGTTATTTACAGATATTATAGTAATTTCCTTTATTTACAGAAGAAGGAAAGTGACCTATGCAAGGTTAGCGTTCTTAATGAAAGAACCGTTCGCACTTCTGTCGCTGCTCCATTTAGGCAAAAGTCGTTCGTGTCGACATCGCGCACTTCCTCACCGTCATCTTGCACTCCCTCACCGTCATCATGGTGTATGACTCCACATGAGGTTTGTGTAGATTTCATGCACCATTTTAAATAAATAAATTAAAATTTTCACAGTAATTTAAAAATAACAAATTTTGCTTGTATCGAATATAATTGAATGTCTCTTGGTAAAATAAACTGAATTAATTGCAATTTAGTTTTAACTGTAGTATATTTCCTGTCATAGCATAATATGATATTGAACCTTCAATAAGGCTGGATATTTTTTTGTTACAGGAGGGTCCTCAACACACTGTCTCTTCGTTTAATACTCAGATTGATGCTACAGAGAAGTTTTTGTCACCTGCTGTAGCCGGTTCATCATCTGCCAGGGCGGCGGTGAGTTAGAAAAATTATAAAACTGGCTTTAAATAAAAACTGTTATTGGATGGAACAGAATGTGATCTCGTGCAGTCTCGTGGACTACGGCCGCTTTTGAATACTATAAAATGACGAGAAATAAAATAAGTAGAGAATTATATAAATTTTTTTAATTTCAGGAAAGGGAACTCACACATTTTGATGAAGAAGTGTCAATTATCGACTTTACTACAATCCTGGTAGGAACAACACTCCGATCAATGTTGGAGTCCACCACAGCAGGAAAGCCGCTTCTTAAAAAACAAGTTTTAACGACACGGGACCGAAAAATCATCACTGCTGTCATCGTGGAGTCAGAAGTACGCAAACTAAAAAAAGTTACGGACCCGATACGAAAAGAAGTATGGGAAAACTGGACCAAAGAGATTGTATCTCTATTTCCGGAAGAAACAAACTCCGTATATTACAGCCCCTTTCGAATAGTTGAAGGTCGGGCTATACAGGCCAGTGGCCTCATTATCAACCGACTAATCACAGTTAGAAGAAACCTGTCAACTCCATCAGAACCCCGCCGCAGCGAGAGCCGCAGTAGTGAATACAGCAGCGACAGCGAAAATAAAAAGAAGAAAAGGCGTACAAGCGACACGCCTGGTAGAACACGACCTTTGCCTGAAAACTTCAACTTGCTTCAACAACTTCAGAATGAGGAGGTCTCGTCTCAAGATGACGTGCAGTGGCTCAAAGTCTCCTCATCACCCCGAGATCTCGCTAAATCTAAATGGCATAATACTCTGCGCGAGCGGGTAGCCATCCTAGAGGGAAGCGACTATATAGCTTACTGCAAAACATTCCCAGCGATACAATCTCCATGGGGCTATGAATTGGTGAGTAATTTTGTAAGCTTATCAACATGCGACATTTCTCACTTGTTGCAAATTTAATACAGTGGCTACATTTTGCGGATCTAACCGCTAAGACATCGATCACGCGGCATCGATGCAATTCTGCTGAACGCGCTTTTTCTATTTTGTCTTTTTTGAGATTATTTTCAAAGAGTATCATGTTATTATATTCGTAATTATTTTCGATTTCCATGTTGTGTTCAAAAACGTTGTAAACAATCCGAATGACAGCTACGTTTGACAGCTTGCTACTAACCGCTGCTAATCGAAATTCAATTAAGTTCAATTAAGTCATTGCGTTTTTGTGGGCTTTCAGCAGATAATGTGCAATCGATGACTCATCGATGTGTTCTGCAAAATGTAGCCAGTGTCACTATTATATAGAATAAAAAAAAGAAATAAAACGCACATTGGAATATGCTCCTGTAGCGTCATTGTAAGCATTTGAGTGTATTATGTATTATTTTTTTATTTACTTATTTAATGCTTGCACAATTAAAAAGTAATTACAATGTCACTCAGCAAATAATAGAACATTGAAAAACAACAGCTTAGGATCAACACAGCTCAGGCGCTATGCACATCTAACGGGGCCTCTAATGCCTGTATCTAGATGCAGAATTGTTGTGTAAAACATAACGCAATAGTAAATATATTAGTATGATGTAAGTTTATATAAGTAAATACAACATTTTTTTTTGTGCAGTTCGCCAGTGACTTCAATTCAATATATGGAGAAGCAAAAAGGAAATTCGAAGAAAGATTCCCAACAGTGAAGACTCGCCTACTAACATTATTGGACGAGAAGGCCCAAGAGTTCATACGCAGAGTTGATATTCAATCTGTCTTGGATCTTGCAACCTGTAAGTAATGTTTAGTTCTAAATAATACCTTAACTTAAGTCCTGGCCATTTAATTGTTCTATTAAAATCTGTCTTCTTCTTCTTCTTCTTTAACAGCCCTTATCTATACTAATATTATAAAGAGGTAAAGTTTGTGACGTTGTAGGAAGTAATCTCTGGATCTACTGAACTGATTTTGAAAGTTATTTTACCAATAGAAAGCCACGTTATTTGTGAGTGTCATAGGCTATATATTAATCCGAGAAATGAGAAGACTTTTTCGTGGTAGTCGGATTTTCAAAGTAAGTCGGAAAAAACGGTCGAACGAAAACGTTTCTAACGAACGCTGCCTTAACGATGAGAGATATATGATTAAGTTCTAGAGAAAAGTTGTAGATCTTAATAATGCTTACAAAAAAGTCTTACTTATTAAAAATATTTATCAAATTAAATCTCCTCAACTACTTCTAGAGTTACGGCAGTCATGGCCGAATAATCCGGTATATTTTGAGTGCGAGACGAACAGACGAGTGATGATATATTTTATTTATTTGTAAAATTTATATTTGCAGTGGGAGAAGAACCAGCGAACGTTGCGGCCTTCCTGTCAATTCCGCTGCTGCTCAAGCAGATGCATACGATACCGGTGAAAGGTGTCAAGAAACAGTGGAACCCCTCGCGTACAGAAGTAAGCAGCGCCTTCATAAGTTTAGTACCGTCTGTATCAGACCTCGAAACCCATTGTTCTGAGAGAGAAGCTAAACTTACAGAGAAAAACATACATGTGCTTCCGTATATTATTGCTGTTGGCCCCAGTTGGAAGGATGTTGCGCAGTACGATTTAATTATATCAAAAGACATTCGGTACACCTTCTCCAATGTGTGTGATGTTATTACGAATGCTTTTAAAATATTGTGGGCATTAGATTTACCTTACCCGAAAGAATGTGCACCTATTTGGATGTTCGTTCAAAGAAGTATATATCTCATGAAAAGCAAGTATGACACGGAAGGTACTCCGATGTTAGATTTACTCGCATCTGTTTTAAATAGACACGATGGTGCAATGCGTGTTATGTAAACGGTCTCTTCTTAATTTAAGACAATTTAAAAACCACTACACTATTTATCATCCTGGCCAGGTCTATTTCTGTCCAACTATTGGTTGCGGAAGAAGGTATCAACTTTACAACTCGTTTAGACGTCATTATTTGAAAGACCATTCAGAGGCCCAAGCCCCTGAAGCAATTTCATCCAATATGGACACTTCACATATGCGCACTACACCAGCTGGGTTACAAAATGATGATAAAATAGTTTCTAAACTAGAAAATGAAGCTATCAAAGCAAAATATGTAAACATTAATTTGAATACTGTTTCACTGAGCAAAACCATGGCTCAACTGTTTTCATCCCTTTATAGTAATCCTCAATTGCCGATAAATGTGTCAGATACAGTTTATAACGGTATTGAAAACATTTTCAACTTATCTATCAAGCCTTTATTACCGATGACGCCCGGCTCTGCTACGGAAAACATTATAAGTGATTTAAAAATGTTTAATTCAATGCACCATAGATTGAAGTACTTTGAAGGAAAAGGGTCCTTAATTAATCCTGAGCCTTATGTGGTGGGTCGCAGATTTGATTTTGTAAAAAAAAATGGAAGCAGTTTTTATCAAGCAGTAGATTGCGTGGCGCATAAAATACAAATGAAAGCGGTTTTGCACAAATTTTTTTCTTTGCCTCGGTTGCTATGTCAGACGATAGATAATATGAAAAAACTAATGAACCATGACGCATCAGTCAGTGTGGAACATTTTATGCATGGTTCATTTTGGAGACAGAGATTTCATGGAGAAAAATTAGTCATGCCAGTATTTTTGCAAATAGATGATTTTGAGACTTTGAACCCTTTGGGGAGTCATAGTGGCATACATAAATTGGGGGCAGCCTACATTTCTCTTCCTTGTCTGCCTTACTATTATGCCTCCCAATTGTCTAACATTTTTTTGACTTTATTATATCATTCTAATGACAGAGTCGAATTTGGAAATAAAATAATATTCCAGCCTCTAATTGATCAGTTCAATGACTTAATTCGAAACGGAATATCATTCGATCTACCAAATTTTAAAGGAACCGTTTACTTTGAATTGGCACTCATTTTGGGAGATAATTTAGGTTTGCACAGTGTTTTAGGCTTTGTTGAAAGCTTCTCGGGCAACTTCCCTTGTCGTACTTGTAAAGTAGAAAAGAAACTAATGCAAAAGCAATTCTATGAAAATACATCTCTTCTAAGAACGGACTCTAACTATCAGGAAGATTTAAATACGAACAATCCATCTCTGACAGGCGTGAAAGAGAATTGTACATGGCTTCAGATAGAAAATTTTAGTTTATTTTCACAAATGGGTTTTGATGTAATGCACGACTTACACGAAGGTTGTTCAAAGTATATCATGTGTTCACTGCTTGTAGTTTTTGTAGATAAACTGAAATATTTTTCAATCGATATTGTTAATAGCAAAATTTCTTCATTTTCCTATGGCCCTGATAAAAAAGATAAACCGGTCACGCTAGCAATGCCTAATATACGAAAGGGCAATATACGTTTAAACGCTGCCGAAATGTACACATTTTGCAAGTATTTTGGGGTGATGTTCGGCAATTTCGTTCCGAGGTACGATAAGTATTGGGAACTATATATTCAATTGATGAAAGTTATAGATTTTGTCTTATCTCCCGCCTTTGCACCTGATCAAATTGACTTTTTTAAGTTTTTAGTAGCTGACCTTTGCGAAATGTTTACCACATTGTTCGAACAATCTCTTAAACCCAAGTTTCACAATTTATTGCATTACCACTCCACAATGTTACGATTTGGTCCCTTACGGCATCTGTCTTCTATGCGCTTTGAAGCTAAACATCGACCGAACAAGTTAGCCGCAAAAACCTCAAATAATCGAATGAACATGACATTCACAATAGCTCGAAGACATCAGTTGATCTTAAATGATATTTTTCTAAAGGGAAGTATAGGTTCGTCTTTTTCATTCGGAGGCCAAAAAGAAATTGCCGATAGTAAAGTTAAAAAAATTCTAAATAAAATTAAGCTGTCTAATATAAGCAAATTGTATAAAGTCAAATGGGCAGAAAAGTGTTCTGAGCGGTATAAAGCAAATGACATAATTATTTCTGCAATTGAGGAGGAAAATGTTACCTTTGCTAAAATAAAAGATGTATATGTTGATGGTGTATGTAAAATAATAATTAAGGCAAAGCTTTTTGAAACAATAGGTTTAGATGATCATTATCATGCTTATTATCTACGAAACTCGTGTCAGACGTCAGTATTCATTGATCAGGAATTGATGCAACATCCGTTCATATGCAATGGTTTAGTTATCGGATATGACATCAATCTACCTGAGCTCCATGTTGTACTTAGCAAGCCTATTTAATTGAAATGAATGAAAATCTTAAAAGTTGAAAAGTTAAATATTATAATGATCAAAATAGTTTATACATGTATGAATAAAACTGTAATCTGTAAATTTATGGCTTCTTATGTTTGTTAATCTTAGTTAAGAGGAGACAGAGTTTCTAGAGCATACGTTTCTATACAAAATATTACAGAAACGTCTTTCAAGTTCTTAGCCCTTCAAGCCCCGCGACTTCGATATCGAAGTCAACTTAACGCGTCCAGGAAAAGTGATTTGATTGGGTTTTTCGTGTCATTCCGTATGCAGTTGTATTTTATTTAAATGCACGATGATACAAATATCATCGTGCATTTAAATAAAATACAACTGAATACGGAATGACACGAAAAACCCAATCAAATCACTTTTCCTGGACGCGTTCAGTTGACTTCGATATAGAAGTCGCGGGGCTTAGTCGCGGGGCTTGAAGGGTTAAAGACTATTTTGTATGGAAATTTTCTATTTCCGACCTAAACTCTGTCTCCACATAAAATTATTCGAGTAAAATTAAAATTAATAAAGCAAATGACATAATTATTTCTGCAATTGAGGAGGAAAATGTTACCTTTGCTAAAATAAAAGATGTATATGTTGATGGTGTATGTAAAATAATAATTAAGGCAAAGCTTTTTGAAACAATAGGTTTAGATGATCATTATCATGCTTATTATCTACGAAACTCGTGTCAGACGTCATGTATTCATTGATCAGGAATTGATGCAACATCCGTTCATATGCAATGGTGTAGTTATCGGATGTGACATCAATCTACCTGAGCTCCATGTTGTACTTAGCAAGCCTATTTAATTGAAATGAATGAAAATCTTAAAAGTTGAAAAGTTAAATATTATAATGATCAAAATAGTTTATACATGTATGAATAAAACTGTAATCTGTAAATTTATGGCTTCTTATGTTTGTTAATCTTAGTTAAGAGGAGACAGAGTTTCTAGAGCATACGTTTCTATACAAAATATTACAGAAACGTCTTTCAAGTTCTTAATGACTATTTTGTATGGAAATTTTCTATTTCCGACCTAAACTCTGTCTCCACATAAAATTATTCGAGTAAAATTAAAATTAAACACTCCTTTTGTTATAACATGTATGTCAGTTGTAAATAAATAAATGTTTTATTTTGTGTAACTGTTGTTTATGTTTTAGGTTATTGGATACACAAACACGCACAAGTAATGCAACATAGGCTTCAGATCTTCTTCAGGTTTTATTTGCAATGCTGTTCCTGGTCAACCGCAGTGTAAATATTGCAGGAATAGCAATAATGGATTTCTTTTTCCCTGCAATTAATATTTACACAGCGGTTGTACAGTATACAGCAGTACAAATAAAATATGCTGAAGATCTGAAGCAATGCGTACGTTGCTTTATTAGCAACTTTCAAGTTGTTAGAAACACAACTTGAAAGTTGCTAATAAAGCAAAGTGCGCATTGCTAAACCCACAAGGTTGAACCACAACTCTGTTAGAAACACAACTTGAAAGTTGCTAATAAAGCAAAGTGCGCATTGCTAAACCCACAAGGTTGAACCACAACTCTGTTAGAAACACAACTTGAAAGTTGCTAATAAAGCAAAGTGCGCATTGCTAAACCCACAAGGTCGAACCACAACTCTGTTAGAAACACAACTTGAAAGTTGCTAATGAAGCAAAGTGCGCATTGCTAAACCCACAAGGTTGAAAGGCGGAATTGATTGCGAATCAACAGAGTAAAGTTGTGAAATTCGCAATGTGTTAACATTGCGAATTTCACAAAGTAAAATTGTGAAATATGAGCCATCAAAGTAAAGTTGTGAAAGCACGCCTTTGTGAAATTAACAATGCTATGCTCTGTCATATAAGCAATGTTTTTCGACAATTTTGGCGTTGTGGCTCCCACTATTTTACCTTGATGGCTCATATTTAACAACTTTTTGTTGTCAAATTCACCATGTTTTTTTCTGAGTGTAACGGGCCCATGATGAGGTGGCCACGATGACCCATGTGTTCAGGGTCGGTCACACTCACGGGTCAACACCCATCCGATGTCCTCCACGCATGGGGTGCGAACCTGGGTAGGACACTGGGTCAACCAGTCTCCCCTGGGAATCAAACCTCTGGCGCTCCTGGACGGTCTGCGCACCGAGCGGCGCAAGCCAATCGATTGTGCTCTCCGACTAACAGTCGGGGGAGCCTGGGAACTGTATTGTTTCCTATAGAGCGGGGGTGGTTGCCTACCTTACGGCGACTGCTCTTGAAATGACCATTGGCCATCCGATCCCGGTTCAGAGTCGGGCAAAGGACGCCTTGGTCCGCGACAGATTCGGTGCACACCGTTTCACCGCTTCGTAAGGGAGAGGACCGCGCAAGCGACCTTGAACTCGGAACCAATCGAGAGACCGGAGAAATCTGGTCACAATTGGAAGCAAGGGCGCGAGTGTCGGCCCGCCAGGTAACATACTGGCTATCTCGCGGTAAAGGCGTTGGCTTCTTGCGGGTTGTGGCGTAGCTAGACGTCGGATTTGTAATGTCCAAAGTCTTCTACGCTCACTGCACGGTCGATAGAACGAAGAATCGTTAAAACGTCCTGCGGTGACGGGTTCGCCCGTTGTGGTTGACATCTCAATATGTTAGTCAGAGTGCACCTTCGATTGGCTTACGCCGCACGGTGCGCAGACCGTCCAGGAGCGCCAGAAGGTTAATTCCCAGGGGAAACTACCAGTGCTACCCAGGCTCGCACTTCATGTGTGGAGGCCGTCGGATAGGTGTTGACCCGTGAGTGTGACCAACCCTGAACAGAATGGGTCTTCATGGCCAACTCAGCAAGGACCCATTAATTCCCAAACATTTGTCAGACATTTGAAAGTCCCTTTACGTTGAAATTGGAAAGTTACTTAACAAAAGTTACTTAACGAAAGTAACTTTCCAATTTTACTTAATAAATAGAAAAGCTTTGCACAGGCGCCACTATATAGCAACCGTAACGATGTATTACATCCTCAGCTTCACATCCCTTTCATTGACATCTGTAGCAGATTACAACCGTCGCGTAGCGCTATGTTTGCACGGACTACCACAATCGTTTCACATTATCCATTATGTATGTAATAACATTTAATTGAAGTGAAGTTCTTAGTGCTCGGTGTTGTTAGATTACTAATATAAAATGTAAAAGTGTAACGCGCATAGGAAATAAATAGTCTAAGACAAACTAACTTTTTCATATATTAGTAGTAAAAACTACAAAACTTCAATTATTATTTTTATTATTTATTCCGTAGCCGGCGATTGGGGAGGGGGTCGCCCACGCAGCCAATACGCTGCTGTCGGTGCCGCTGGATCTTGTACTCCATTCACGATTCGCTTCCATTCTTGACGATTTTTTGCCACGTCTCGAGCATCCCTAGCCCATAATCGTTGATTTTTAAGGTCGTCTTTAATGTTATTTAGCCAGGTTTTCTTCGATAAATGGAGTTTCAATAAAGCTATCATTTAATCACTAGATAAGGCAACATTTCTTACTGAAATAACGATTTCATTTATGGCACGATGACATAGTGGTTAGTTCCCCCTCATCTTACATTATAAGGTCCCGGGTTCGATTCCCGGCTGAAACACCATTTGACGTTAGGATCAAATTAACTTGCTTGCATTTTCAAAACTGTCGATCGAATGCAATAACAAGAGACACACTTACACACATGTTACACGCACACATACATATAACCACGTCACAGTAGTGTTGGTTGTAAGAGATTGTCATATGACAATAAACCCGGCCATTGTGAAATTTCACAAAAAAAAGTAGAAACAAACAAACTACAGGTTCGACAATATGCAGTTTTGAAATCAAAATACTTCGAACTACAATGCCTTGATATTACATTTTTTACGATCAGGAAAGGATCATGCACGTATTTTTTTTTACGATCAGGAAAAGAAAAAAAATTATCAACCGATATTTTTTATTGTTTGAATAACCTACGAGTATTAAAATAATTAAATAAGACTCTTTCAAAGTACAATACACGATGGTCGTGTAGGTACGTAAAAACATCTATATGGAATGTAGTAAAATTCGGACAAAATTTAAAAAAAAATAAATCGAAATATTGCATTAAAAAGCAAAAATCAATACTTATTGGAGGTTGGAAAAGATTAAGAAATGTAAAATATTATATAATCTGAAAAGTCATTTTCAATTTATTTAATATGCCTAATAGTTTCTACGTCAACGGTATCGTAACGGTTTCAACGTCAACGGTTTTCTTTTGGTAGGTTGACAAATATATTAGCTACCCTGTACAGTCGATATGATTACATCGGAGCACAGATCCGTCGACAGAACAGATCCGTCATAATGTCAATAAATGCCGAATATTAGTCAGCTGAAAGTAAAAACCTAAAACATTAATATTTCGTTTTTATTTTGCTTTTTCATCTTTATACTAATAATAAAACTGAAAAGTTTTTTTTAACGCGGTAATCTCTAGACCTATAAGTCGGATTTAAAAAAATACATTTTTTTATTTACATTTGATGGCCACATTCGGCCCGGTGGCATAGTGGTTAGGTCGCCTGCTCTTACATTGTAATCAGTAAGGTTCGATTCCCGGCTCGGTCACCATTTTCCGATGGGATCAAATTAACGGAATTGCATTTTCAATTCTGTCAATCGAATGCAATAACAAGACACACACTTACACACATGTTACACGCACAAATACATATAACACGTCATAGTAGGGTTGGTTGTAAGACATTGTCATATGACAATAAACCCGCCCATTGTGACAATATAAAAAGTATAAACAAACAAACATTCTTGAGAAAGGTTATTGGCTATTTAACATCCCGTTACGACCCTTAGGAGCTGAGCAAAACGCTTAGCGAAAACTAAGTATCATCGCGGGCGGTAAGTCGGGGTCCGAAGGCGGCCGTCCGACGAGAACCGAGCATTACCTAGAAGATCCTCCATCCTCCTCGCATTACTCGGAACCCGAATCTGTTTTATAGTAAGAGATATAACTCTAATTATACGAAGCATTCCCTAATAAACAGAACTATGACAACGTATAACGATAGGTTCGGGTACATTGATATATTTTCATCAGTTAAAAGTCACTTTAAGGAACCATTAAAAAATCTTATCAGTCCTTTGTCCCCCGTATTTCATATAATGACTATTAATCGCTTGAACAGTTTACATGAATAGCTTTTTCGTTATTTTTTGTTTTTTTTTTAAATATATCTTTGGTACAAAATAATTAATATTGTTTATAATCTCAATGTACAATTTCATTTTCATTTGTTTTTTGTTCTTTCTCTTTTTCTATAATATTAAATCACTGCTTAAAAAATGAATAACGGAGACATGTACTGTACACATTATAGATAGATAGTGTTAACATATAATTAGTCATAGTTTTTTTGTTATATTTTGTATTTGTTATGATAAATGCTGTTTGTTAACCAAATAAAATAAAATAAAAAATAAATAAAAATAAAGCTTATCTAGATCAGGTTGAGGCGAAAACCAGTATATACTAATACCACACGAAAATATGACTAAAAATATTGTCTATGCCAAAGTACTCTATTTTAAAAAAAATAAATAATCCGATTTCTTTCATATTAAACGACGGGTGAAAGCCGCGGTGCACAGCTAGTTAGATTAAATTTTAAAAAAAAATAACTATTGCTGCGTTTGTTTTTTTTTCGTGTACATGACATGTTGTGACTCAAATCTGCCATTTACCTTTTCCCTATTGACGAATATTAAAATTTTTCAAAGGACAATGCGAAAGCGGCCTTCGGTGCTGCGGTCGCGCGACAGCCGGTCGGTCAGACAGAGAGACGCTGACGTTATGCCATAATATTTACCAACCACTTGTCGCGTAAGCTCCAAATAGCTTTTTTACCGGGCCCGGCTACGTGCCGGAGTAATGCGAGCTTTCATTAACGTCGCAATCGGTCGGCTCGCACACACACACACACGCACACATGCAAGCGCCAGCCATGTTTCATCTAAAATCCTCTGCCGCCCGGTATTCGTAATTAAAATAAAAACTAGTCAAGTGTTGACAGTATGAGTAGGTCCACGTTGAGGGTTCCATACTACCAACTCATTTGAAAAGTCATGGAGATATCGCTGATAATTAAAATAAATACATAAATCAAACATACAAAATAATGTTTGAGTCTCAAGCTTATTTATATATTAATAATCTTATATATTTTAGTCTAGTATAAGAGTCGAAATCGGCTCTCCATTTTTAATAATAATAATAATAAACATTTATTCATATATAATTCCGTTCAAAATGGCAAGATATTGCCAATAGGCATTATTCAACAGCTAACCTTCACGTAGAGGTACAGGAGCGGATTGTGTACAGTACACAAGAGCGAAATGATAACATTTTTCAACCTAAACAAATAGTAGACACAAACATATTATTTCTAGGGGTACGAAATATTTTAATATATATATCGAAAATTATATATTTTTTAAAGCGAAACGATCAAATACTCGTCATGCGCCTGTTACCAACACACTTGTGAATGACCTTGAGTTTTACTCCCGCGCGCATCGCCACCTCTCAGGCAGCGAGCCGCGGCTTGTTGCGTTGGTGCCTGGTAGCGTAAGGGGCTCTATAGACGATCAAGCATGCTTGTCAAGCATCGCGTCGCGGGCTAGTAGGGGATCGTAAACTGCAGGAAATATGCAAATATTTTTTTTAAATATTTACCAAAAATGCCTAATTTTGTAGTTTTATACCAGGGAGTCACGTTATTCACCAATCAACTACGTCTAATTAACGTTACTCCCTGGTATAAACTACAAAATATAGCATTTTTGGTAAATATTTAAAAAAAATATTTTCTTGTTTCCTGTGGTTTACGATTCCTTCCCAGCCCGCGACACGATGCTTGACAAGCATGCTTGATCGTCTAGATAGCCCCTTAGTCATTCCATAGAGTGCGGTAAGTATACAAATATGTTTGTTTTCGACTCACCAAGTCCATTAATACGGGTAGCCACAAGAAGGAATTCGTTGATAGAGTAAAAGAGTTTCACCAGGATGGATTGTATTTAAGTGATATTAAGATCGGTATGTGCAATTATTGCAACATCCATCTAGATTCTGGAAGGGCATACAAAATATACATTACTGAAACACATTTGAAGAAGTCGTCTACTCATTTAAAGAAGAAAGCTGAGCCCCAACCAGGGCCCTCGGAAATTAAACGATAATCTACAATTGTCGGCGGTTTTGAAGTGCAAAAGCATGCCAAAATAGTACGAGATAATTTTGTGGAAGACACGGTAAAAATGTGTTTAAAACCTAACATTTTCAAATATGCAAGTATCTGAAGAGTCATTTTGTGCAGCCGTTCGAAGAACACTTCTGGGTCACCATACTATCGCTCCATAAAGTAGCAATTCAGGTACCTATTACAAATAAATGAGATGTCCAATTTTTTCAATATTTTGGTAATCAGATTTCAACTCTAAATCCCCGAAACGAAATGTAAATTCTTCTCCGAAGACGGTAAACCTGGTTTCTTATTTCTTATTAAAAATCACAGAATAGTTACCCTTTAACCTTGACAATCATGGTTCTCACGGTGCCGATATCATTAGATGTTACAAACATTGTATGTCATTGCCGCTTTTGACACCCTCTTGTAGATGATTAATTTATGAATGCAATAAATTTTACAAAAAATATATTAGGAAGGTATACATTTCACAGCTTTAATAATCATTTAATTGCCGTATGTAAATGTTTGGAATGATTTATCGTCGTAGGTAACTCGTTAATTTGATCGAAGAGAACGCGACTCTTCTCTTATATAATGTCGGGGATTTGACGTTTATAGGCCGGGAGGTAGTACCAAAAATTTTCAAATCATACGGTTTTCCGGACTTATATAAGAAAACTGATTTTCAGTGACGTCTTTCGTCTATAACTAGTACAAGATGCACACGTTCTTATAATATATGAGAACTTGTTTCCGTATTCTGGACTTGTATTCTGGTTATGGCATCAGTTTAGGACTCCACCATAAGCACAGTATACCTACTGTGCCATAAGCATGGCATAATTTTTCTGAACCACATTTTTTTATTAATTAAAGAAAATCAAATGCCATACTGCAACAAGTCGTTTCATAATTTCGTTTTTGTTGCATCTAAGCGCGTAAATAATTTTACGCTTTCTACAGCCATATCTTGAAAACGTTTAGAAAAAACCGTTTTTCAAGGATGGCACCACTATTGCACATCCCGAAAGAATGGCTAATATAATAACAGTCTCACTGTATTGCAAACTTCCCGCGATTCAAGTGGCATACTGTTAGAGATCGTTTTACATTACTAAATAAATCTGCTCCTTTGTAGCGGTATGGCGGTTATTTGGAACCGTCGAAAAGGTATGGCATAGTGATTTTCGTGAATGTTTATTTAATAATAATTACTTATATATGTAAAATTAGCCTGTAACAAATTTAAAAAAATGTATGTGTTATGATAGGCATGGCGTGCCATAAGCCCCACAGTAAAATTATGGCATTTCGCAAGGGCAGATTCATTATTTATCGACAACCGAATAATACTATAATTACTGTGTAATAAATTTATTTATTTATTTGTTTATTTATTTATTTATAACGTACAAGAATAAAATACAAGGACATGCGTACTGTTTTACATGAGGAATAATTAAAAACAATCATTATTATAGCGAAAAACATAGCTGTTTGCATATAAATATGCTAGCATATCCGAATGAGGCGAAATCGCACAACCAACTACACCTAGAAGATCTGTCTCTGGCTGTGCTGTGTTATACCAACTGTATGTTTGTAACTCGCGAACTGACGAAGGTGATTAATTTTTAAATATTTCTAAATCTAAAAAATGTGTTGTTTACACAAATTAAAGTAAAATTTAAAGTAGAAAAAAATATGTATGCAATTAAGGAATAAAAGAAAGTAAACTTTACATTATATTCAACAAATCGTTTTAAAAAGTTTTTTTCCGAAACGTTTAATTAATTTACCCCGCGATTTCGGCCCGACGCCCAGCGCTAAACCATTTTTTTAATTTCATGAATTACCTAATTTAACTTCTGAATGGTCGCCAAACTTGTAACAAATTTGTGTCATTATCTCCCGGCCTATTAGACATGAAAGATTCTCATGGCAATTTTTCAGTTATCGATTCAAACAAAATCAATTCAGTTACCGAATATACAAAATTATTATTATATTAGCATGATTCCCACGTATATAAAATTAATTACCTAGCCTCCGAAAACAACACGTCTCGATTGAGATGTTTACGAGCCAAATGCGACTATTCGCAATTTTATGTCGCCACCGTCGATCATGTATTTGGTAAAAAATATTTAAAAAATATGGCGTCGTTATCACCGCCGTTTATTTTGCTGCCATCTTGTGGGGCCACCTTTTCCAGATAAGGATCGAATGCAAATATTTGACGGTCGTGTTGGCAACACCTCCGCCAGCCAGTCTGACATAACGTTAATGGCATAATTTGGATGCTATCTAACAATCTTACTTATCGCGAAGCATTGCTGTTCCGCGTGAATTTTGTCGGTATGAGGTTATTAAAATGACAGTGGCGCCTTCGGGAAATATTAAATTTATTTTATTTGATAGCCGCGCCGTAAAATGAACATTTTATTTAGGCATTATCTTAGTTTATTCGGATATCATGTTTCATCGACGATTCGTCGTATTTATTCTGAGGCTGGAATTGGCATTGTTGTACTGTAGTACTATCTGGTAGACCAAGAGCTAGTCATGAGAACTCCATATTTCAGTCAAATGCAAAACGCTCGCTTCGATAGCCTTTTTTATAGATATGAATTCAAATGAAGGTTTACAGGGGAATGGTCAATTTGTTTGTGAAAGTTAGTTACTAATGCCATCTCGTGGCTTGTTCCCAAACGAATCAAAGCATGAATCGATTTTTGAAAGAAAGATCATAGTCTGCACTTAAATGAAGGGAGAGGAAAAGGTGTGATGGTAAAAAATGATCAAGGTCTACGCTGTGACGGTAAACCTTGATAATTCAGAGGTATCGAGAGGTGGGCTACTTCGATGACACTCCGGTTGACGCTGAGGAGGAACTGAGATGGGAAATACTGACCAAGGCCAATGACTTTCGCTTTTTTATGAGGTATAATTTAAATGAAATGCAGTTTTTTTAGAAATTCTCATATTGTTATTATTAAATTATTCTTATATTATAGTTTTTACTTTTTTCTGATGTGCAATTTAGGTAAAAAAAAAATTTTCTAGAAACTCCTTGTATATCAAACCTAATTTATCAAAACATATTTAGAAAATTTAGCAAACCCTTGTTAAAATTTATTTATTTTAGTGAGTAAATTATAAAAATGGAATTTCTAAAATAATAAAAATGTGGATATTGGTCGTTATTCCCCGTAACCCTTCAAATGTTAATATTTAAATATTACATAACGGCTTGTTTGCCCCTGGTTACAAACATAAGAAAATACCGCATCGCTCAGGTCGACCAAGTCGCGGATTGTCATCTATTTCTTCATCTTAGTTAAAGTAAGCTTATTTCTTTCTTTATAAGAAAAAAATATAACAGTTTTAATTGGCCCTACTGGGTGTAGTAGGGTTAATAGAATGTTTGAAAAAATAGGTAGCAATTGCAAAAATATATGTTATATATTGTATATTTATATATTATTACATATTTATATATAAAGCATATATTGAATATAGGTAGGTACGTTTTGTATATGTGTATGTGCGTGTGTGTATTTGTATATATATTTTTTTATATGTATGAGTGTGTATTTATATATAAATGTATTTATTTATTATAATGCCTATGTAGGTAATTATCCTTTTATCCTTTTATTGTTGCCGCTTTACTAACTAACATTAGATTTCTTTTTCTTCAAATTTTCCTAATTATGTTGCTAATTTTTTTTATCATTTTAACATAAAATTTATAAAAAGTGTACTATGTAACAAATATAACACTGGTATCACTCCAGAACAGACTGTAGTCTAGTGGAGCTGATAAAATCCATCAAATTTGTACTTTCTTTGCTTCGCAAACAATGATTATGTATTTGCTCTTTTCTACACTGTATTATTTATGTCAACATTGTAATTTTTTGTTTTGGATTTAAATAAATAAAAAAAAGCAGGCCAGACGGCTCTTGCACCATTTTCGGTCATACAGGTGAGAGGATAATATTACATACTAACTCCAAATTTGGCCAATTAGTCTTTTTGAATATGCCATTACATTAACAAATGCACATTAACAAATAAATATATTTCTAAATAACAAAAGGAGTAACTGCTTTAAACTTATCTCACAACCAAACCACAAGAGACATCTTAAAGAGTTTTAAAATTATCAAAAATTGTTCAAATATGTTTACCCGAAACTTTATTTCTATTTAATAAGTATGGCTATGAGCGTCTACTTTAGTTAATGTTAACCCTTTAAAAACATTTGTATATTGAAACATAGCATTTATATTAAAACATAGCATAACAGTGTGGTGTAAACTCTCTTTACAAACCTATAATTTTCTCTAACTAAGGTGAGATTAATTCAGGGGCATAAAGTTTTTATTAGTTTTCCCTTTGTTTAATACGATACGTGTGCTAAAGTTTCAACGTGATCGGATTACAACTGTAGAGTTGTATAAAGAATATACTAATAGACAAACACCGTGGAGTAAAAATTCTATGTTTTTATTTTTCAAATGAATATCTAATAATTTAAACAAAAAAGACTCCTAATCAGACCCTGTCCAATTTCGGATATCACTCACTGCATCAAATGAATTCCTAACTCATGGTATCAATGACAAAGAGTAGTATTCGAAAGTGTAATATCGAATAATTTATTATTATTTTTTTTAGGCACACCTAGTGTAATCCCTAAGAATGTGATTTTTGGGTGTTTTTTTAAAGAAAAGTATTGCATTAAATATTTTAAAGTGTTGAGGATATATTTATGCATAAATATTGTAGATTTTTTCCAATGATTCTATTTTATTTTCAGAACGCTATTCGCTATTTACGAAGTCTAAAAAAAAGTTTCCCATTGCCGCAGTGACTGCGTGGTTTTCACAGTGTCTAAAATAAAAGCTCCAATTTTCTTTCCAAAGCTCTGTACTTTGGAAAGAAATTTTAAAATTTCGCTCAAATTTTTAAGCGATTTTTTTTGTCTTGTTAAATGTCTTTTTTTGATAATTCTGGGTCATTGTATAGGCAATACCTTCTAGTTAGAGGATTGTTTTTTTTAAAATTTTATTTCAGGCGCTGTCAATCACTGTAGCAATGGGGGAACTTTTTTTTTTGAGACTTTGTAGATGACGAATAATTTGCTGAAAATATATTTGTTCATTAAAAAATAATACTATGTATACATTATTTATGCACGAATATAATCTCAAAGTTTTAAAACATTCAATGAAAGTAATTCCTGTCCACCCTTGAACGGGCTAGTCCAGGTTGGGTGACAGAATTAAATAAGCAAAGGGTTAAGGTTTTGCATTCGGTTACTGTTATTTTTGTAAGCAAATCAATGTTTTATAGTAATTAATACTTAAATAATAAAATAAATACTAATCTTTAAAAAAAAAAAAAAACACATTTTTTAGGCGATCACACTAGGCGTGCCCCTTAAAAACAGGGGTTTATATAAAAAACTATTATGCTGGTTGCTCATTGTATGCATGTGAATCGATAGTTTAAAATTTTTCCATTCCTCTCTAAATACTCCGTATAAAGATTAACAAAAGAATAATCTTTTTAAATCTCATCAATTTAAGACCTTCGTTTACGTTTTGGTCTCTCATGTCCTTTTCCATGAAACGACGTGAGTTTATCCTCACTGTTACTTAGTCTCTAACATTGTGTTTTTACCGGGGCTGACTAACAACGGGAAATGTAAATGCATCCATAATGGTATGTAATTTCGCGGGTTAATCTCGGTTTCGCCCGTCCGCCCAGGAAGGAGCGAGAAGACACACAACTACATACAGCTAGTGACTTTAATATATTTTTTTCCTCTGCTTGTTACGCTAAGTTGCGACTCGTCAAATGGAAGGTAATAATATTTGTAATTGACCGACTCCACCGGAACGAAACAGTGGAAAATGTGTAATTAGTACGACATTCAATCGCCCGCTATGTTGCAGTGCGAATACATTAACAGAAAAGTCGTTATTTCCATCGATACAACGAATATTAATTGCATAATTTGTAGGTACCATCCTACATAATATACACACGCTGCACTAATCTTCTTGATTACTGGTAGGTAACTGACTTCTTAAGAGTGGCTAAATCATCAAGGCGTGAAAACGAGCAATTTTGACGTTGTTTTGAAATTCGGCATATTTATTCGGAGTATTATTCTGTGCATCAAGCTGAACAATCAAACCAATTGTTTTTTTTTTAACATTTTGTATGTAAAATTTTTTTGTAAAAATACCAATACCAAAAAAAAAACATTCAGTTTTTTCCAGTAGGTACATTAAATTTAGGTACTGCAAAAATGTAGATACCTACCATTAATATGACAAAATACTTTTCCAAAAAATTTTCAAACCAAAAAATCAGGTCTAGAACTTTATGTGTATTAAAATATCTCTGAAAACACATACCTACTCAATAAAATATTTTTCTATAAAAAATCACCAAAATAAATGACTACGGAAGGTCGCCAATTTTCCAATATATGCCAATATCAGTATTTTGTATTCCCTTAATAATGCTCTAAATTATTATAAAGATGGATGGCAGAAATCGATACTAGCCAAGGCGCGAATAAAAAACCGCAAACAGGAATAAAAGATATATCCAAATATAGCTATGGTAATCATAATCTGGGAACCATCTTTTATATTTATGTATATTATGCCATTCAATAAAAAATAAGGAGGCTTTTAAATGGACAAAGCCATCTAGTGTATTTTATTGGAACTAATGCGAACTAACGAAAATCGTAAAAATAGAACCTTTTTGTAAAATCTAATATTCCTGGAAATAAATATAAAAATATTTTTTTTAATTAAAACATATATGCAATTGAAAATAAATCAAGAAACCACCACTAAAACGAAACAAAGGACAAATGTTCCATGTTATGCAGCTTGAGCGCAATATGTAGCGCTATAATATATTTTTTATATCTCACAAACGGCATGGCAAAAAATATGTTTTGAATTGATTTATGTTAACCCCACATTTGTTTGTATTTGTTGTATTTGGAAACATTTGTTTGTAACAGTTTTTATTTGTTTATATGGCAGCTAATGCAAGAATAGCCAACCTTAAATAGGCCTAATGTAGCCAATGCCCTTTGATACCATCCCAACGAGGCATTCTATTATGTCCTTATCAGCATAATTGCCGTTTTCGTCACACTGGCCATATTTAACTTAGATAACCTCGGTATGAGTTGAACTTCTTAATTCAAATAAATTTACTTTTATGCCATGTTATTCCTTTTTTACTACAAGTTATTCACCTGTGTCTCCATAATTAGGCATTGATCAGTAATTTTCGCGTGTGCAATCATTCAAGTGAAAATTTGCGTTATTTTGGAATATGACGTCTTATGCCGGTGTAATCCATTACAGATTCTTGCGGCTATGCACAACAGTTGACCTACATGTCTACTGTCAAGAGCTACATATGTACATTGATGGAGAAACTCGTGATTAAACAACCAACCTGTTGTTTCGTTTTTTGAACCGATAGATAAGTCACATTCACATACGAGGTGACGAAATTTTCTATCGATTTTTAATTCAGATTCGGACGTAGAATGCGAAAGTCATAGAGATATGAGGTCATCCGGTATACGACTTTTCGTATATCGATTCAAAAATCGATCCCCTGGTCATTCGCTGTTCACCACTGCTTCTGCACGACAACGCTAGTCCGCACTTCACAGTTAACAGTCCCAAAGTTGTAGGAGTTGTACCCGTCTTATTCACCAGAGCTTGCTTCAACATTTGGATAACTTTTACTGATTTATTTTTTACTGAATTGCGATAACTTTTACTGCGGAAAAAAACTTTGAAAAGTCATTGAAAAACGTATTCAAAGCATTCATTGATTTTCACGAGACTTTTACAACATAGCCAATAACCAACTCCCATTAAAAGCGGCAAAAGTTACACACATTAGTCGATATTTCCATTACCTCAATATATGGTATGTCGGTACCTATATTTTCGTTATTATTCAAAATTGTAAAATTTTCAATAATGAATCTTAGATTACGTGTAAGCAGTGTGGATAATTTAATTTCCATTTTAAGTTAATAATAAATTTGCTCTGTGCAGTATAGTAAAGCTGCAAAACAAAATCTCTTGCTCACGGTCCGACGTAATTTGGCCCTTCGAGCCGGATACATTTTACTATACCCTGCGCCTTAACATCATTTACATTTTCATTTACGGAGTGACACGAAAAGCTGGTCACTTTATTGAGACGGCCACAGCCGGGGCATGTCTAATGGCGCTTCTTCGCGGCTGTGTGCTCGACATTGCATTAGCATAGCCTTTACGGCTATTATCAGGCTAACGGCCGTTTATCCGGTCAGGGCGCGTGTTAGTCACGTAACAGCTGATTGGCAAATATTTTCGTGGGCCGATGTGCGGTGGCCCGTTCCTTTTTTTATTTCGCTCGCGCCACAGATTAATCAAGGACTTTTATAAATACCTATTTCCACAAGTGGAGGGGTAACACAAAAATATGTGTCTCAAAAAAAGGGTTTCGAGAAAATCCAAAAACTCATTTCTTAGAAATAAAATATGACCGTGATCCGTTTTAACGGATTTTATATGTTTATATAAATAGAAAAAATATAAAAGTCACTATCCTAAAACTTTACTGTTACAAATACCATCACCCCAGAACAGATATAAAGTACACACAAATCTTATATTTATAAACTGGTTTTCCGAAAAAAATGTAATAATATTTCTACGTATTTATTCAATGTGTTTTTTTCAAAATTGTTTAAATGGGTGATTATATACTTACATAAAAAACTTCGTATCATAAATTAAAAAAGATATCGTAAAAATAATTTTTATTTTTAAAATCTGGCTGGGATGTTTTTCTTATGAAATATATTTTATACTTAAACCATATTTATTATATTTAAATCAAATTGTATATATTAAAATATTAAATATATTTAAACCAAATGTGCAATCACTTATACCTTGATTTTTAATTGAGGTTTCAACTAAACTCCTACTACAAATTGGTTATTCACAAAAATTAATATAGAAATAACCTATGCAAAGTTTAGTAAAGTGTACAAAATTAGACTGTAATCTTAAAATTGATGGTTTTCTTAAAATTGATGATAGCGTTTTCTTAGAATTGATGAACGATTATTTTAATGTGAAATAGATATGCATTTTGTTTGATTGGTAGTTTATGTGGGGTTAATATGTTAATATGTGTTAATAGCGTGTGGGTCATATGTGGGGCGTAAAAAAAGTGTCAATGAGAGACAAACTATGGAATAATATAAAAATAAATATTAGAAGGAATAGCTGCCAACAGGCACAGATTTTCTAAAAAACAAAAGTTGAATTTCTTTTGTTTTTTTAGTAAGGTTCAATTGTAGCGTGTTGACAAAAATGAAAAAAAAAACAGAGTTTCGCGCTATAATGAAATATCTTTGCTTGAAAAAAAAATGTGTACGGAGCGAGTATTTCAAAGCTTACGAAATACGATAGGGGTTGATGATTCCCCATATTCTACAGTTGCACGTTGGTGTGCTAAGTTTAGGCGTGGAAGAACTTTAACTAATGATGGCTGTCGCCCGAGTCGCTCTACAATGGCAGTAACTGAAGAAATTGTTAAAAAAATAAATCGAATTGTTAAAAAAGTTTCGCGGATCGTCGTTTCACTGTTTCTTTTGTTGCTGAAAGTATGAAAATTATGATAGGTAGTGCGCATAATATTTTACATGACCGATTAGGGATAAAAACTTTATCCGCACGCTGGGCACTAGAATGCTTACGGACGGGCCGAAACAAGCAAGCTACACTATGAAGATTTCGACCGCTTCTAACCGTTTTTAGCTTGATTCACAACATGGGTTAATCATAACGATTTTGAAACAAAACAACAGTCCATGACCTGGAAACAACCATCATCTCCAACTCCTCCGAAATTCAAGGCAATTCCATCTGTCGGTAAGGTCATGGTTTTTTTTCTGGGTCAGTCATGGGGTCGTGATGATTGAATAAATTGATCATAGAGCTACTATAGCAGAATAAACTCGCAATTTTTTTTTAAGTCTCACATAGATAACGCTCCAGCACCCAAGTCCACAGTTGCAATGGCTGCCCTTGAATAAGCTGGTTTTGAAGTAAATGGAACATGCTCATCGGACCTTGTCCCTAGTGATGTCTATCTATTTCCGATATTAAAGGAAGCTATATCTAAGAGGTCGAAAATTTAAAGATGATGACGCATTAGTAGCCGCAACGCAGTACTTTTTAGGTGATCGGAATGAAAAGCTTTTTCGGAAGGTATTCTATATTGAGAAATAATACTTACATATCAAAAATATAGACCTAAATGTCACGATGTCGAAAAATAAAAAATCATTCAATAAAAATGAATCACTTTTTATGAAACGCCGTATTACATAGGTTCACAAATCACTGATTCAAACGGTAACAGTCGAAACAGTCTTTAGATCTTATGTTCTGTTTCTGATGTATATAGTTGAATTGTAGGAACGTTTCAACGAAAATATAAAATAAGGTGAACCTATATTGAATTTATTTAGGTTAAGTACCAAAATAAATTAAATTCATAACATTCCACTTCAACTCACTCAGCGGATGTCATCTATAGTGGTGCATCTGATGAACTCTTATTAGTTCTAATCTGTGGCAGCGGGTGGAATAAACAAACTTTTGAATCCATTATGCAAATGTGGCTCTTCGGTAGTATGCGTTTTTATCATTTTATTCCGGTTGAATATGGTGTTTATTTTTTGATATGTTAATTTGTAAGTAGTTAATGGAAAGGTGTGGCAGATTGACATGTCGTATGCTCTCAATCGCGAAAGTAATATAATACTGGATGCGGTTTGTGGCCACGTTAAAGGTGACATAAACCAAAGTTTTTAATTCGATTAAACCCTTCCCTATCTACTTTATTTTTTGCCTTAATATTCATTGATCCGTTTGTCGTAATATGCAAATACCTATATACCTAAAATATATTCCGAAGAATAATTTCTTTTCGGCTTTCCTAATAAAAAATATTTTGATCGCTTTTTACTGTCCCACGTTTTGAGAATCTAGAAATACAAAAAAAAATATTCTGGAAAATATCTGTCCTGTGTGAGGTGTGAGTGTATGCGTGTGAAAGGGTGTGTGTGTGAGTGTGAGGGTGTGTGTGTGTGTGTGTATGTCTAAGGGTGTCTGCGTGTGTGTTTGTTTTTCTATATGTGTGTATATCAACGACCAATTATTACTAAATTATATATAAATAGAGTTTATCCTAATTCCGTGATTTAAGAAGCTGAGGGGATATATCCGTAGAGGGGCTCAATATAGATATTCCCCTCTTTAACTCGATTGTTATAAGGGCGTTCACAATGCTTTTTTCCTTCTAGTCGGTTGGTTGGCTGGCAAAGTAATATTAACAGTACATCCGATACTAAAAAGAAGTATGCACACAGTTAAATCTCAATAATTATGAATAAATTTGGAAAGTATCTAATTAAACTTAAATTTATGTGTAGTTTGTAAAATATTCTTCTCTTTATGGAGATTCTTTTGGAGGCTGTTATGAATGACATTAATGATACCAACAAAAAATACCCTCATAGTAGCCGGAAGACAATGTTCATGTAAATCATAATTATAGTCGTGCTTGGAGCACGAGCGCAACTTGCCCAATTTAACATCCGGGCAGTCCGAGAGAGGAGCGCGGTGACATTATAATTACTGACGTGTGCGTTGGGTAAACACAACGAGAAAGAGCAGAGTCGTGCTGCCATGACAATGCACTGTCCCTGCTACTATGCATCTCACCGAGTGGTGACAATTGTTTTGCCACAGAACAAAATGAAGTTAAAAAAACTAAGTCTATGATGAATATGCTCAATTTCTCAATGTCTATAATATAATTCTCTATATCAATAATCCTCAATTTCTATAATAAATTACCAGAAAACTTGAAAAATATTCAAAATTTTGACAACTTCAGGAAATAAACTCAGAAATATTTAATTGAGAATGGCTTATATGAACCTTAAAGATTTTTTATATATTTAATAGTTTATATTTACTGAAAGAGTTTTAAAATCTATTGATATTAGTCTCATTTGTGATTTGTATATTTCTATTCTTAATTTTTAAATTTATTTTCTGAATCTTATGACATTACGTCGATTTTGAATATTTATACTTAATTTGGAAATATTTAGTTATTTTTTATTGTTATTATTTTTTCATTGATTTTTTATTTGTTTTTTTTTTGATTTCTATATTTTGATAATTTTATCCATATTGTTTTTTAATGTTTGTTTAATTCTTAATAAATGTGGTTTCTCTAGAACTCTCTTTGGATGCTTTCTATTTTTCTATTTTTCTAGTTTTTTTATATTTTTGTTATTGAATTTCTGATTTTTTATGTTTTTTCTTTAATTAGATTTTTTATAGACTTTTTTATACATTTATGTGTAGTTGAAAATGTAATTTTATTTGAATTAATATTATGTAATTTATTATTGAATATGTATTATTGAATATGTAATTTCTAAACCCAGATCGGATTTTCGAAAATAAATTCTTACTTACTTAGTGCACGCAACCCAACCGTGAGTACATCCTTTGTCCACTACTTAGTACTAATTCTAGAAAATTCTAGTTGTACTAAAGAAAGTTACCAAAGAACCCAAATCACTTTAGCAATAATTGAAGAAGAAGATATTAACTCTTAGAAAGCCAGCCACGGGAATGAAACTCACGACGGCATGTTTTCAACCCTCGAAAATATGTTTGTAGGGGGTGTTATTGCACGCATACTAATACATAACGGTGGCTTATTCAACGAAGGCAACTTTTACCGCATATAATTACATGAATACGGAGATCGCCCGCCCGCGAATTGTCACAAAATGAAAACCACCGATCGATGCTATTGGCATTCTAGCGGTTAATAACTGTGTCACAGTGTGACAAAGAATTATCGTATTTGACCTTTCGACTTACGGCAGTAATCAATCTCACTATCTCTATCCTACTGCAAACCGTGATTTTCAAAAATGAAATATCACCCACACACATATTACAATCATGACCAGAAATACATGGACAAGGGTTCAGCAGAAGCAACCAATCACCATCCCCGTTCAGCAGAATCATTCCAAAGACTTAAATTGTTGAAAGTTGTTTAATGAGTGTTGAAATAAAAGCAGCTGTGGTTGTGGGTTAGTGATTAAAATTAGCCAGTTTAGGTTGGATATTTCTCCTGACCCCAGAGTAAATTTCTTTCAGCAAAAAAAAAATACAGTTAGTATGTCGTTCCGATTTCTATGTATATTTATTTATTTATTTAAGAAATAATTACTAGACTAACATTGATTTTGCTTACAAAAATAACAGAAACCGAATGGCAAAACCTGCTTATTGAATTCTGTCACCCAATTAAGACTAGCCCGTTCTAGGGTGGACAGAGATCTAATATTACAATAAATGATGTCGAAATATTAGAAAACGCTCATAAAAATAAATTGCCTTAAAATTTGGTAATTTAAAAAAAAACAAACAAAACAAAAACAAAATAAAACAAGAACAACCAAAAAATAATAAAAAGACATTAAAAAACAATAAAAATCTTAAAATAAAACATATAAGGTTAACAATCATCAAACAACTCTATCTTCTTTTACTCTGTGTTTTTTTTCAGATACCAGCATCTGTAATGACCTTAATTACGTGACAGCGGCTGAAAAATGCCCCTTCTCTCGGAGCCCTATTTCAGTCGGTATATTAAGCCAGTTAACGCGTTACCTGCTCGCAAGCCGCATAGAGTAATAACGCTTACAGTTACCCGTCGTTTATCGCGGAGTTGTTAATTTGCATAATGTGAAAAATACGAGACGTAAAGAAATTATTTTCATATTAAGTCGATTGTGGCGGGTCGGCTCGTAGCAACGCGGCTCTCGGTGCGCAGCGGACGGCCTCGTAATTCAATCAGCTAGCCAGACTCTTATAATTTAATCAGGTGACAAAAAACGACGCCAGAGATCCTCAACTCCGCCTCCCCTCAAGGCGATGTTAATCTTTATTGTTTAAGCGTTTCACTTTATGCTTTTGCTATTCGCTGATGATACCAGTGTTGCCAGGTTAGAAGAAATTAGCTGTGACGTCACATCCGCGACTACAAAAAGGTTTGCGGCTTGTTGGCAATTAGGGTATCTCTACGACCTAAGCAAATGGTTTTTATTCTACAACAAATAACTGAAAACATATCATGCAATAGAAATATTATCATAACTATCCCTATATGATTATGTAACTTTGTCTTAGTAAACGACGGCGCATTGTAAAACAAATTATGACAAAACCCCACAAAAAACATTTTTACGCTTTATAAAAACCAGGAGACTCGCTATTCGACATTATAAACAAGATTATACGAATTTACCTCGTGAAGTTTGTAGCACCGGACGTTTCGCTGAGCCATAATTTATTTGCTTATTTTATTAATTTATTTATTTTTAAAAAATAATTAGGAATTACCTACTTTCCAAAATTATTTTGCGTTACTCCTAACTAGGCAGTGCCTGTTCCAAGGAAAACGCCAACTTTATATGATATTGTTTTAAATTTCAAATTTCAAATTTTAGGTTTATGAAAAAGATGTTAGGAAAATGTTGCAATATTTTTTTATATATAATCAATAACTAAACAGAATAATCATTAAATAAGTATGTAGTAGAAAATAATTATAAAATAAATCCGTATTGTATAAAAATAAAAAGCTTAATTCACTGTTGTTTACATATACATTTAGGTCATTTATAATTTTAGAGATATAAGGGTGTGTAAATTATGTGTGTGTAAATGTGTTGCTATTTTTGAAATGCCATGAGGATACTTTCAGTTTCAGTTTCTCCTCAATCATTGATGATAACAACATACTGTAACGGATATATTCTATCTACGTTAGATTCCTAAGCTAACACAATGAAACATAAGGTAATGTAAGGTTGAAATGAAAAATAGTTTTGATATTAAAATTTGATTTGAAGAAGTCGGATTTTTTGCTTCATATCTCGGGAAAACCAAACGTATCACTATGAAATATGTACCAGCCCACTCATCGATATCGATTTCTCAATATATACATAGGTTATATGAAAAATCTTTGTTTTTTGTTTAAGTTGGACAAAAAGCAAATTTCATAAAATATAAAATTTTGAAAAAATACATGCTTTATACAATTGTGGTTACTATACAAATATTTATTGTTATTTCATCACAATGTATACAGCACACTACACATTGCCTAATACTGTATGAATTAGTTGAATGTAGTGGTTTTAGAAGTAGTGGTTTTAGAACGTGCTTTTGTTGACTGTATAAAAAACTATATGTGTTATTCTATAGCCGTATGTGGATGTATTATTTAGTATTACGAAAATATTAAATAGGAAAAACGGAAATAATAAATAGGAAAATATAAACTATTTAGAAATCGATATTACTCATCGAATTTGGTGGCATCTGACGTTTCGCCGATATTGCAGCCGTTGTCCAGGGCCGACGTTTCTTATTATTATTTGATCATGTTAAACAACCGCGAAAAGTCTTTAATTTCATTCAAATAAAAATCCTAAACTCTACATTTCTATGTTACAAAACTTACTTTGTACTTTTTAGTTAGACAATGGGCCCGATTGCGTTTCCTTTTGAACGTTCCTTTTGAAAGTGAGCGATACGTTAGAACATATTTCGTAATTTGAATACATTTTATGAGGTCTGACATTCAGATGATTTATCTTTTGTGGGTAGTTTTAATGCGAAAAAGTGACAACCGTTCATTTCACATTCCGCTCTAGCGTATTGCCCTGTCTCGTTTACACGAACTAATTTCCGATTTTAGTTTACGAAGAAACGCAATCGAGCCCAATGGTTGCATTGCACTTTATACACATATTGCACTGGTTATGCACCTACTTCGTACAATACCTACGTAGTACGTGATAATCTAATAGTATACGCAAGCTCCGTATAAAAGTGCAATATTAGTTTTCTTTCATACATTTTCCTGCTTTGACTTATTGTTCGCTTTCTTTCTTTCGGCTCTGTGCTTTCAGATTCATGCGCGACTTGCAGCAAATAACAACAGATCAAAGCATTCGCTATATGCTTAATAATATATATTGTAGCGAAATATATACCAGGGCATCCTTTGTGCCTTGGTGTTCCAGATTGAACGACATAAATTGCTCTTGCTTGTAGTTTAATTTCTTAGCACAATGGAACTGAATTTAGCAGATACAACATTGAAAATAACTACATTTTCTTATAAAACTACAGTTCGAATAATTTTGCTTGTAGGTAATTTACTGTAGATGTCTTTACTTTCCCGGCCTAAGGGAAAGTTTAGTGAATACGCTAAAAAAAATCGAGATATAGACGGAAATCACAAATTCGACCCCCTGAGACGATTAGGACCATTTTCAGACTGAAGCCTGTTTGTGAGTCTGTGTGTGTATGTGTGTGTGTCTGTGTGTATTCCTAAACGGTAGCGCCTAAAAGCTGCACCCGATTGACCTTAGATTTTGCATGTGGGCATCATTCGGTCATGGCAAGAGTCGAAAAGATTGTAGTTTAAATCGGTCCACCAGAGGGCGCGCTAGTCATACTTCAATCTCGAAATATTGCATTTAGAGACTTGAATTTCGGTGCACAGATGAGTCGTAGGGCCTAAACAACATTGTGCAATTTTGGTTGGAAAATCTCTTATACAAACAACGCAAAAAGTGATATACCGACGTATTTAAGAAAATAGTAGAAAGAAATAGTAGAAAGAAAATAGTAGTATTGGAAAAATAGGCATTTTATTACCACGGAAAGACTACAAAATACTAAAATATAATACTTTTGCTATCATAGTCCCTTGACACAGTAGGGCGGTGTCGACTACAACTGACGAAACCGTCACCCCAGGCTGGTATAACGATCTGTGATCATATTTTCAGGCGTAACATGAGCGTAGAAGACTTAGAGACAAGACAATCTACTGTCTAGATCCACAACAAGCCCGTTAGAGGCCAACGCCTTATGGCGAGATATCTCCTTCTGGAATTAATTTTCAGGCTACCTCCGTCTTCCCTACTGTTCACGGGTTTGAAGTCACTTGCGCGACCTCTACTTGCCGTATGTTCAGCGGTATGATTCTATTTGAATCTATCGCGGACTAAAGGCATCCTTTGCCCGGCTCTGAATTCAGGAGCAGGTAGCCTAATGGTCATTTCAAGAGTGCTTGACGACAGGTCTACATCCACCCTCGCTGCTTAGGAGACAGTATATTTCCATAGTCTTCAGCCTCCTTCAGCAATTAGTCAGAGTGCACATCGATTGGCGACGCCGAACGGTGCATAAACCTTCCAGTAGCGCCGGGATGCAATCCCACCAGGAGAAAGCGGTCCACCAGCCGTGAGGCCTGAGACGGGAGTGTCTTACCGGGGTAGCCTTCCGCACGGGGAGATTTCTTAATAGGTGCTGAATCGTGAGCTGAGCCGATCCGAGAACAAAATGGATCTTATGGGCCAAGCTGCACAAAACCATTCGCTACCAGTCCCTTGACACAATTCTCCTGACTGGTTACGGGAGCGAAGTCGATTGCGCGTCCTCTACCTGTTGTATTACAGCGGTAATTAAATATCGTTTATCGCGTATCTGGGCGTCCTTTGCCCGTAATGCCACTCGCGATCGGGTGGCCCATAGATCGTTTCAAGAGTGGCATCACAACAGGTCAACATCCACCTCCGCTGCTTAGTAGACAGTATATTTTTAAAGTCTCCACATTCCTTCAGTAATTAGTGAAAGTGTACAACCGATTTGCCGACGCCGCACGGTGCTCAAACCGTCCAGTAGCGCCGGAAGGCAAAAACCCAGAAGAAACCGATCCACCAGCCGTGAGGCCTGAGACGTGAAAGTCCTTCCCGGGGTAGTCTCTCACACGCGGAGGCTACTTAATAGGAGCTGAATCGTGAGTGGGCCGACCTGGGAACACATTGTATCTTATGGCCCAAGCTGCACGAAACCATTCGCTACCGAGGTACATAGGTAGTGCGGACATTCTAGTGTTAAAGAAATGTTAACGAGAAGATCTGGGTCAAAGGTTGTAGTCCTACAAAATAATACGCGCAGCATCTCTCGTAGGGTAGTTTTCCTTTGAATTTGAAATGCCAAGTGCATGAATACAGTGTGCCGCAATTGTCATTTTAATTCCGGCGGCGGGGCTGCACTGCCAGCGCGACAATAAAATGCATTTTTCGCGACAAATAATTTTAAGGCGCGCATTGTTAAGATTTCACTCGCACCTGAAAATGTTTCTGAATATAGCAGAGAAGTAGTCGAGACGTGACGTGAAGCTTTTCAAGCTTCGTGATATGCAAAATATTAAATTATATTAGCAAACTTTAAATTTAATATGATGGTACTAGTAGAAGGAGTAAAAGGAATATTTTAAAACCAGTACTTATTTTCAGTCACCTAAATCCACAATACAAAAACAGACCTTCTGATTGTGACGAGGTAGCAGCTAAAGATAGTAAGAATATGAACTTTCTTTAAAAGTATATGTGTATTTAAATGTATACGTATATAAATGTATGTATATAAGTGTTGGGAGTTAATGGGCCCTTGCTGAGTTGGCCACGAAGACCCATTCTGTTTAGGGTTGGTCATACTCACGGGTCAACACCTATCCGACGGCTTGATGGTTGATTCCTAAGTTTCCCTTAGGAATCAACCTTCTGGCGCTCCTGGACGATCTGCGCACCGTGCGGCATAAGCCAATCGATTGCGCACTCTGACTAACAGTCGGGGGGAGTCTGGAAGAAGTACTGTTTCCTATAGAGCGGGGATGGTTGCAGACTTACGGTGACTGCTCTTGAAACGACCATCGGCTACCCGATTCTGGGTGAACAGCCGGGCAAAGGATGCCGTGGTTCGCGATAGATTCGTTATACAGCGTTTCACCGCTTCGTAAGGGATAGCCAATCGAGAGACTGGAGTAATCTGGTCGCAATTGGAAGTAGGGGCGTGAGTGTAAGCCCGCTGGGTAACACTTCTGGCTATCTCGCGGTTAAGGAGTTGGCCTCTTACGGGTTTGTGGCGGAGCTTGACGGTGGACTGTTTTGTCCAAGTCTTCTGCGCTCACTCCAGGGAGATAGAACGACCAATCGTTAAAACTTCCCGAGGTGACGGCCTCGCCCTCTGTAGTCGACAACTCTAGTTGTATATAAATGTAATAATGTATCGACTTTTAATACTATAATATACTGATCAAATTGTATTTAATAAAAACGTTTTGAAATCAGATAGGTTTCTCAAGACATTATGCGTCTTCAAGTATTTTACATGCTAAACTTTACATCGATAATTCAGTTTGTCATCCATTCAATGGCCGCTTTGTTAAAATATAATTTAGGACAATAAAATTTTGTAACCCGTGTCGATTAATCCCATTTAGAATAAGCTACAAATTGTTATTAGACCCATTTACACTCCATTATAAAAATAATTTCATAATAATGTTTACATTATATATGCAAACAAAATATCTTTTGAGCAAACCCAATTCAAATGGGTTATAAATGACACGACGAAATGTAGTTTGAGACCACTTAAGATATTTCAAAATCCAGGCATTCAATTCCTATGCTTAAAGGCTGGTTTTAAAGTGTTCTAGAATGTCCGAAATAAACGCTTACGAACATTTCAGAGCGTGTCGATAAACGTTTAATAGTTTAGTTAATGTAAAATATTCTGCTATTCAAAGCTGCAAAACATCGTGTGTCGCCCGTTAGCATGAATTTATTAGCATTAACCAATATTTGCATGTTAGCAGTGTTTCCATTTTGTTCATTCTTCTCTAAGAAACGGTGGTACGAGTTATCGAATAAATTGCCCTAAATACTCCATATCGATAAATGCTCTGCATTTATCGATTATATTTTTGCCAGCTACATCAACAAGTGTAATCAAATATACTATAATGAAAACTTTAATCTAATTTATCAAATCATACATTTGACTCCCCCTTTTTATATCGTCGCATTACAATTATAACTTGATAACACAAAAATTGGCATTTTTGAGATAAGTATTCCAGAAGATGTAAAAATATCAACTCTATCTATATTCCCTCAAAATCAGATAACTGAAATTCCCCCGCGTAAACCGAGTAAACGGTGGTTGATAAGTTGAAAATCAGCTCCAGCTATTAAAATACTAAAAATAAATATGTAGACTTATCTAGCTGATAGTTCGCAGCACTGTCTGCTATCGTACGATATCTCCAGTCATTTAGTTTTAGGTTAGTATTAAGGCCCACTTATTAGTTTCCACAAATCAAAAATGGTGGACGAGTTGAAAATTAAAAAAAACATTCAAACGCGTTTATCTCAAAACTACAAAAATCGACTTAGAGTTATAATCGTAAGACGACGATATGATAGCGGTACAGGGGAGGGATAATCACATGGCCACCCGCAAGCCCTACTTTAAAGGGCGTTGCGCTTAACCCCCACTTATATACCCATTGACCCCTAGTCCATATTATAATTGATCCTGCAACCAGCTCACCGGGAAGAACCAGTAGACTTGTCAACTACAGCGGGCGAACCCGTAACCTCAGGAAGTTTTAACGAAATAGTTGTTCTATCTCCCGTGAAGTGACCCCAGAAGACTTAGGCCAAAACAATCCACCATCAAGCTCCGCCACATGCCCGTATGAGGAAAAATGCTTTATTCGCGAGATAGCCAGGAATGTTACCCAGCGGGCATACACTCACGCCCTTACTTCCAGTGGCAACCAGATTACTCTGGTCTCTCGACTGGTAACGAATTCGAGTTCGCTTGCGCGGTCCTCTCCCTTACGAAGCGGTGAAACGGTGTAAACCGAATCTATCACGGACCACGGCATCCTTAGCCCGGCTGTTCACCCGGAATCGGATAACCGACGGTCGTTTCAAGAGAAGTCGCCGTAAGGTCAGCAACCACCCCCGCTCTATAGGAAACAAGGGGTACTGCTTCCAGACTCCCCCGACTGCTGGACTGTCAGAATGCACAATCGATTGGCTTACGCGGCACGGTGCGCAAACCGTCCAGGAGCGCCAGAAGATTGACTCCTAGGGGAAACTAGCCCAATGGTCAGAGTCCTACCCGGGCTCTCGCTTCATACGTGGAGGCCGCCGGATGGGTGTTGACCCGTGAGTGTGACCTACCCTGAACAAATGTGTCTTCGTGGCAAACTCATCAAGGACCCATTAACACCGGGAAGACCAGTTGCAGAATCCACGACAGTTGCAGAGTCCACATAGTAGCCTCATAAGTGCCTATTATTTTTTCTAGCTAAATCCGGCCATGCACATTAGGGTGAATCGCTCTTGTATAGAGAAAAAAAATGTTTTAATCTGAACCTCCCTATGTGGAAAAGATGTTGCATGATATAGAGATTGAACCTCAAAGCTAAATCCGGCCATGCATATTAGGGTGAATCGCTCTTGTATGGAGAAAAAAATGTTTTAATCAGAACCTCCCTATGTGGAAAAGATGTTGTATGATATGGAGATTGCAGAAAAACTAATAAAACAATACAATTTCAAAATATATTACTTCCACTAGGGGGTTGGATTTTATAAAAAAATGGAAAAAATGTTGTTTAGAGGATTTAAGACTCAACATAATATATTTTTTACAATATACATGTTGATGAAAGATTAAAAGTGTTGATTATTGAATATAGAATAATACAATGTACGTATGTACATTGCATTATTTAATGATAGCTCCTCCTTCGACTCATGTCGATTCCGTTGGGCAATCCTATAGAACAGTAATACTACTATAGACAGGCATAGAGGCAATCCTAGCTTTTTGCCGTCTCTCGCTTCATCCTTCCACTTTTACCGGAAGTGGTATTTCTGGAATCTTCCCCACTTAATACGACCCGAACACGTGGATGAACCCGATCACCCGGCGGCAATACTATCTAATCAAGGGGTTTTCCTGCCACACTCAAGCTACAGAACGAATGGTCAAAATAGTCACAGAAGCATATGCTGCTGTCTGCGGACCATATAGAGATAGGTTTATAAGAATTCGTATGGAGTCACGAAATCTCATACCAGTTTTCATCACCAAACGTGACTACCGGTCATTGTAATTTCGACGTTTTTTTAGGTTTTCCTCGATTCAATACTAAAAAGAAGCTATTCTCTATCTGAAATTTATTTTGTAAGAAAATGGTTACTAATATGAGTCCTCTTATAATAACATTAAAAGTAGTAAATTTCCTGTTTTACTTTAACTCAAACCACTTGTTAAAACATCAAATGATTTGTTACCATAAAACGGCTCAATTACCTAAATTTCATCGCTCTTGTGGCAGTGCTCAAAATTAAATTGTTTATTTTATTTTTCCTTGTAGGTACTATATATTTCAGAATATGCTTTCCGCATAGGGAGGTTTTAAGATTCTGAATCAAAAATAAAAAGGATCCACCCTAATACACATTGACATGCTCGCTCAGCCGACACATTTATTGCACCGCATTCTCTTGCACACGAGATCTTCGTCTATTCCCAGTGTATGCATATGCTTATTATGTCGGCAGTGCCTAGTAAGCAGGCCCACACCTGGGTATCCTTGGGGAGTCTCAGGCAGTAATTTCATAATATTTGTGCGGGATCCCTAACAGCCCACTTTATCTCCCTCAGGTTTGTTCCACTCTACCTGTGTTTTATCTACTCTCTAGTTATGTTGCGAAAGGCCTTCTTGTGAAATCTTTTGCCAGTGGCAATGCGGGCTCTGGGCCGATTGATAAGTGTGATGATCTTTACCTTGCAAGTCTATCCACCTCCTCATTTCCTCTTACTTCACGGTGTCCTTCGGTCTTCATCCGCATGAGATATATACTTTTGCCATTTGACATTTATTCCAATGCCACACAGCATTACTTGATTAATCTGAATGTCTAACTGTAGTCCTTGAGCGATAGCAGCACTGCTGTGCTCTTTGTATATTTTATTCATTCCAGTATTACATCTATGTATCATACTTGTCATAGCAATTAATATCATACTTGTAATGAGATCTTAGCAAAACAAAACACCTAACTACACCTAAGCTTTTCTAAGGAAGACTTTTAAATATTTGTTTAGTAAATCTACACTGTCAACTTAATCGATAGGTTAGTAATTATTATTTAGGCGACAATCAAAGCAGTCTAATATTTTATTTATCAAATTTTTATAATTTAAATTTAAACAATAAACTTATAATAATGCAAAATCGAAGTCACAAGCAATATCATCAATTAATTAATTACAATATCAAATATTATTAGCTACAGATAAAAATATTGTAAACATAAGCAATTTTTCTTAAAACAATAATACATAAATTACAATATTCAATCAGTAATTATCACAGGCAAATAAAACAGTTACCGTTAAAGATATCAATAAATAATTGAAACAAATTGATACTTTTAGAATAATCCTTTTTAAAAAATAATGTTCAAAATACCATAGTCAGCATTTTCGTTAAATTATCTCTTCGTTCTTCTACTAACCATCCTGTTAGAGATTTTGCGAAATTGATCAGGTTCTCGATATTTCTTATTGCTTCAGGAAGATTATTGTACATGTTAGGGGAAATAATTATGAAATGGTGCTGGCCAAGTACTGTGTACGTTCTTGGCTGTGCCATATATGTATGTACTCCCCTTTTACTGCTTGAATGAGGTTATGGACCAAAAGGTTTTATTATGATCAAAGATGCGGCAGGAGAGACTGTTGTCTCATTTCGTAAGCCTTTAGATAGCCTTTAATTGTGCGGATACCTCTCCATGGTCGCTGGTTGTCCAAGAACCGGAGAAGTGAGTCTGTAAAGCACCCTCAGTGTTTATTTCCGATCCTCAGTAAAGGTTCTACTGCAGCTTTTCTACGGTTTTCTGCAGCTACAGCTTTTCTGCAGCATAACTACGGTTTTCGCGGTGATTTTAAATACGGTTTTGAAAAATCATAGAGTTTGGTCTCAGCCATATCTTGATCTTTAAGCCTAACGATTGCGATTATACTCCTGCCCTGGTACCTTATTTTGTTTTTGAGCCAACCGAAAAAAAACTATAATTTCTGCAATAAGCTGCCTGCAATATTTTACAATAATGAATAATTATTCAGAATCCGTTCATCCTAATTGGCAGTCACTTGATTTTCAATTAGCATCGCGCTACAACAAATAGCGGTAAATAGGATCGTAAACAATGGGCATTAGTAATGTTCGAAAAGCCCGTTTGCGCTAAAGCGCTCATGAAAAGGCTCCAATTCGGCCGCAACTCACAATCGCGCATAATGAGATTTGTTAACATCCCCGCTTGCAATTACTGATTAGGTTTGCATGTAATCAGCGCTTAAATAGCGGGGGATTGCGGTAATGCATATTTTTTTTAATCCGTATAATACAAGGTAGGTATCATATAAAATTCTTTACTAAATTTGCCTTGATGAAGCGACATACAATGCATCGCTAATATTGTTTATAATAAGGGCGAAAACATAGAAATGGCACCTTTTAATTGTAGGTACACGTAATATTTGAAACTAATTACATTTAAAATTAATCAAATATACTTTCTTAAATTTCTCTTTGATGAAGCTGCAAGAAAATTGGTCGCTCTCCTATCTCTCCTGGGTTATTATAACCGCGTTTTTCAGGTTCGAGTTTCAAATTCGTCGTTTTCTACCTATCAATATAATAGTTAAACTCGTAAACACCAGGATTCACAATTTTGTTTTTCATTCTAGCATTAATAATAACGGAGTTATGAAGTATTCAATTTTCAAATCATACATTGTTGATTCAAAACCAGGTCGAGATGTCGAAAAGTGTCGTAAGCAAGATATGTAAGCAATATCCTTAGAATTATCCTTAGGTCACATTTTTTTTATTTTTCTGAAAACAGAATTGAAAGATTACTGATTTTTTAAATGTTAAAAGACCGCTATTTGAAACAAATGGCGGACATTTCTATCAGTTTTTCTAATCTCGGAATAAGGATGAACTGGTTTTGTATAGTGGGTGTACTTGAATAATGGGTAACATACAAACACAGTTACTTTGTTTGAATGAGAAATATGGCGGAATAACATTGTGAACATCGAGGTTTTGGTGGGTATTCTGGAAATTGCCACCATGTCAAATTAACAACATTCTGAGATAATATTATACTTTACCTTTAATTTCGTCTTTCATATCAGGCGGGAGTTCCAGCTCCATTTGTATTTCAAAAGGATAAATTGACTAGTAATTTAAATTAAAGAAAGAAAAAATTATCTCAAAACCAACTGAATTCTGTTTTGCACTGCAAATGTCATACTTAAATTGGCTTTGTCATAAATAAGAGCATGATTTATGACAACAAATCTATTATAATAGCAGTAAAAATATGCCGAATCTGATAAATTGACAGACTGAAAGGGAGGTTCAAAATTTGTCCAAAACGTCAATATTTGATCGAGGTCAAAGATTATGAAATCTTTGCTAGACTTTCTGCCCTTGTTTTGAGAATCTTTGCCCTTATTGTGACTTTTTTGTTTATATGAATTGAAGAAAGACACTATTAGAGACAACATTTTTGTTTTATTTTAGACTTTCTTGAGACTTATGGACACGAAATAATCAAAAAGCACGGCATAAACCTCCAAAGGAATTCGAATGTTTTGACTCAATTTAACTACACCGCCCATTAGGTCCTGTGTTTCATAATAATTTAAAACACGTAAACTCGACATCTGATCAAGGGAACAAGAACCATGAAAGAGCATCGCCGTTAATTACAACTATATAATGCACTATATTTAGTTTTAAAAATATTGAGTCACATCTATTGTTAAATAGATGTAGCTGTGGCAATATATTTTTTTAAAGCCTGGCAGGTAAAGTCGCGTGTTTCACTGCATGCCTCACTTACTGCATATCGCGTGTCTGTTCAAACGTCATTCGCAATGACCGATTGTCATTCGCATATCATATAAATCACAGCTATGAGTTCACTGCCGTGAAATTCACGTCATTTTGACGCGTATCCGCGCTGTTCCGCTTCGCAATCTGCGCCGCGCCACAGATTAGGAAAGACATGTATTTCAGATACACTAGATGCGTAACTACGTAAGTATTTTATGGTGATGATGTCATGAAATGGGAGATAATGCTCTAAGACCTATATTAGGGCTGTTATATTGGCCACCTGTCTGCCATATACCTGGTGGTACTCCCCAAGGTCGCGAACGCAATTTGCCTTGGGTATTGTGTCCTTAGAAGAATTGACGTAATTTTGTTTCTACCCTTTATTGTGAAATTTCACAATGGGCGGGTTTATTCCCATATGACAATCTCTTACAACCAACCCTACTGTGGCGTGTTTATATGTATGTGTGCGTGTAACATGTTTGTAAGTGTGTGTCTTGTTATTGCATTCGATCGACATAATTGAAAATGCAATTCCGTTAATTTCATCCCAAAGGAAAATGGTGACCCAGCCGGGAATCGAATCCGGGGCCTTAAAATGTACTCGTAAGATCAGGCGACCTAAGCAATATGCCACCGAGCCGTGCGCCAATTGCCAATGCCAATTTTGCCAGTTAGTCTTTTATTTATTCCGATTGACATAAGCCATTGTGAGTCAGCAAATATTTAGTAGAGAAGACAATATTTAGGGCGGTTAAAATACTCACCAAATACAAACACGTTAAATTCTCTGAACGTAAAAAAATGAGGAGCGCATCGATTGTGAGAATTGTCATTCGCTGCGAGTAGGAGTCTTATCTATTACGAATACACACAACTTCGATTAATCTGTGACTGCGGACGGTCAAACGCCACGCGGAACGCATTCAAATTAGAAGCCTTAAAAAATAACCACCATAATTTATGTGGTAATTTCGCGTGGCTGAAACGTTAACAATGTCTCCGCAGACCGCGATTCGAGACAAATTATTATTATATGCAAATACAATGTCGTGATGATTGCCCAAACGATACAAAGCACAGGGCTTTACTTACGTGTACCGTCGTCGGCCGGGTTCTTAGAAGAAATGAGACGAGGGACACTGTTATCGCATATTAAATTTCAACCACTCTCTTGGAAAGCCTCAGTAGTCAGGTGCGCTTTGTTAATAGATTCAAAATGAACGTTAAATATGATAACAGCTGGGAGAACATAAGTAATGTACGACGAGTATTAGTAATAGGTATATCATTCGTGTATAAGAACTTATCATAATAATATTTTGCTAACGAAATCATTGTTGCATCTATTTAACAAGCCAAATCTTAGCGATATATTTTTTTTTCATATGAAACCCTGAATCATTAAAATAAAAGCTTAATGCATACGTATTTTTTTTTAAATATTTTACTGAAAAAATATGATTTTGACGCCTGTTAGATTTGTTTTCCACCAATGATAAGTCTGTTGCACTACATATATTTCCCCCATCACTCTCAAATAATGAAATTTTACCATTTCTACCAACTTTATGCGATTCCACGTGACATAATCTACTGTACTTACTCCAAAAGCCGGCACCGAAAAAGTCAAGTCGTAAAAAAATACTTACCGTATTTGTGTTTTTGAAATCTTCATGGGATCATAAAAATAACACTATGGCTGAGAGCGAATGCACTTAATGGGAATCTGGTATTAAAATATCCCGAAAAATATATACATCAAACTAAAACTAGTGAATAGTTAAAAAAATGTGCGTGTCAGCTTTGACGTGCGACTGAAGTTTAATCTTTAAGTGTATTTGTAATTGAATATATACTTCATGTATCGTATATTAATATCAATAGGTAGATATAAAAAAACTAAAAAAAAAACTTTTACAATATTTTTTTTTGATTGTATGTCATTTGTATACAGCTATAATATATGTATTATTATTCGATTTGAATCGAATATGCTGGCGCCATCTATGGAGAGACCCTCGAAATACGTCGGTAAAATAGCCACCTGCCCGACATCACATCTGACATTTCTATTTGTGCGTCATTTCTATATTCGTCATTCTAGACTCTGGTATCAGCGGGTTAAAAAACACAGGTCTTTATCTCTTTCTTGTGTGCTTGCGAAAGAGATGCGCGCAGTTCTCGCTGCGCAATTTTCGATCCGAGACTCCGGTCAATTTTCAAACTTTACTGACGTAACAATTTTCAAACTTTATTGAATCTAACGCTTTTTGTTAACGCTAGATTTACTACCCATCAAATCGCCGTACCAGCGCCTTTGAATGAAATCGATTCTTAACCCTAGAAAGATAATCTACGTCAAAATGACTCCCGCGCCGACGAAATTTTGCTGTAACTTTTTAAATTGTGTGAATCTGGTGATGTGCATTCCGGACATCTCAGTCCGCGCCGGGAACTAGCGAAGGGCGCACTTGTTAAACTGGTAAGTTCCCGCCATTTCGATATTTTATCGCCATCAAATTTTACCGGAGTCAAAATGACGTATGATTATCTTTTACGTGCTTTTACGATTTTTGATATAGCGTATAAGTAATTTTTTTTGTTGGATCGGTTTGTTTTTGCTGTTTTTAACATTTGTTTTTGTTTTATAGAGAGCTTGAACGTACAATTAGTAAAATGGCGAGAAGAAATTTAGACGAGGAAGGCATTCTGGCTGCACTTTTAGATAATGAGGAGGAGGTCATATCCGCTGATACAGACAGTGAAGTCGAAGATCACCGGCTAAAATGGTGTATTTACTATCATCATGTGACGAAGATGCTTCTGTCAATGAAACAACCGGCAAACCAGAAATGATTATGTCCTACAATCAAACCAAAGGCGGGGTGGACACGCTAGACCAAATGTGTTCCATAATGTCCTGTAGTAGAAAGACAAATAGATAGCCCATGGCCGTTTTCTATGGGATGATAAATATTGCCTGCATAAATGCTTATATTATATACTCCCACAACGTTGCCAGTAAAGGTGAGAAGACTCTGAATCGCAATAAATTTATGAAAAACCTAAGTAATGCTCTTATATCGCCCTTTATGACGAAGCGATTGGATATACCAACTTTGAAAAAATATTTACGGGACAGTATCACGTCTATCGTGCCAAAAAACCCTCAATATCAAGAAGAAGAGCGTCCCGAGGCACCAGCAGCCAAGAAACGGGCCTATTGTAAATATTGCCCTTCCAAAATAAAGAGGAAGGCGAATGCCTCGTGCATAAAATGCAAAGCAATAATTTGCCGAGAGCATAACGTTGACATGTGCCAAAAATGTTATCAGTGATGTTTCAATAGCTATTATCTAGTTTAAGGACAATGATATGTGATGTTACTTGAATTATAAGATAAAAAGGCTGATCAATGTAATGGGTAAAAAAATATATAGGTACTTAAGAAAATAATGTTCCTCTTTTTTGTTAATTTTTCAGAAGTTTGAGTTTTGTTGTAATTTCCCTAATCAAAAGTAAACGTAATTTCGTAAATATCGGATTTTTTTATTTAAAAATACATAATACAACACATATCTTTTTAATTTATTAAAATGTATAAAAAACTATTGATTTTACAGCTAACTAAACTTATGGAGTCAATTTGACGTATGATTATCTTTAACGTACAACTCAATATGATTATCTTTCTAGGGTTAAAGAGTAAAATCCAATAAACTCCAATAATTTATATGTAAATGGATTTTTAAGTACGCTCAAAGTTGCGTAAAATAGACAATATTGACAGTGAAAGTTTGATAAAAAAAAAATAATACCTCCGAAAATCTACTATTTATATAAATAAATAATAGGAGGTATAAAGGATTATTATGGAGGATATTTATGGAGGATAAACAAACTATTTTGTACACAAAAAAAAATATATTTAAAATAAACAATTATCGAGATAATTCTTTAACCATTACTTTCGTAGTTTTATTTTTAGATAAAATAAATTTTGTGGAAGTAACGAGCCACTTGTGAATTTTAATTCTTGATATTTTTAACCATATATGACTCCAGATTCCAGCAAAACTGTAACCACACAGTAGCCACACTGACGTTTATATAATACCAGGAATACAAATATGGGCCGATACATCCAGGAATACAGATATGGTAGGTATTTGAATGACATGAATTTTTGGATTTGGTCTCTTAGAATCGTTACGGTGACCGTTACTGCATTAGGCATACTTCTGAAAGCTCGATTATATTGTTAAAATAAACATATCACGTGTGTCGGCGAATAAATCGTTTAATTAATCGGCCGCGTCATGAATAAACATTAGCACGGTCGTTAGTTTTGTTCTGTGGCGATTCGTGGTCCATTTACACCCATGACTGTATGCGACGCGAATTTAGGAACGGACAGTGCGCGAGTGTTTTTGTTCACTGCTGTAGGCGATGTGTGTGATCAGAATCAGGTGGTAAAAACAGGTGCATAATGAGGGAGAAAATTATTTGAGGTACGTTTAGCACTACGGGGCCACCCGTATCGTAAAATGTATAATATAAGAATATATAATGTAAGTCTTTAAAATAATATATAAACTTTTTATACCTGCAACATACTTATAATATTATTATATATGAATGAAGATATTTAAAACGCGTTGATTATCAACCACTGAGGACTTAAGATGAGGAACTTTAGACATGGTTTAAAAGTACGAAATTTTATTAAATAAAAATATATTTAAAAATCAATATATTTTACGATGTCTTTAAAAAAAGCACAATATTAAATATTTTTATAGATTTCTTTTAGATATGCCGACAATGGTCTGACACTATTATGCTTCGTTATTTAAGGAGCCTACATATATACCTATTTCTTTCTCAGTGCAATTTTGAAAAAAAAGTACAGATCATGCCTTTATTTACTCGCATTTTTTATAGATAAGCCACAATAGATATACAGCGGGACTAAAATGCTATGATGAACGGCTGTCCTCCCATGTCATCAACATCTCTTTCTCGAGATAAAAGGTTAAAACAGAAGGTGCAGCAGGGACCCTTTCTCCACACTTGTGCCTCTATCTAATTAATGTTTTTTTTTTAATACACCTAGTAGTTAGGTCGCCTGATTTTACTTTGTAAGGTCTCTGGTTCGATTCCTGGCTGGGTTACTATTTTCCGTTGTGATGAAAAACACTTTTACACTCATACATATAAATATTTCATAGTAGGGTGGTTGGAAGAGATTGACGTATGACAATAAAAAAGCCTATTGTGAAATTTCACAATAAAGGGTATAAAAAACAACAAACCATAGAAAGCGGGTGTATTTTCGTGGTACCCGCCTTGATGCTTAGTATGCATGCATTTTGTAGTATCGCGCGGCTAAACAATTACGCGATCACCCATCCAAGTACTGACAGCGCCCAACGCAGCTTAACTTCGATAACATATGAGAACCGGTGATTCAACGTGGCTACGGACCCTACAGTGGTCTTGATCTTCAGTAACAGCTCTAAGAACAATCGCTTATTCGATTTGCGATGTTTTGATATTTTCTAATTTGTAATTTTAAAGCAGAATGGACCATAAAATAATTGATGAATTTCAGCATTGATTTTATAAAATCAATGATTTCAGTAAGTTTCGTGGCTTTGTTTATTAGTATGTTAGTCGCATCATCGCACCCGTCAACTAAAAGTCCTTTTTTGGTACTTGCGCATGCGATGACAGCGGGCAAACATGCGGTGGTCGTCGCATGTGACCAGAATCCCAATCTTGAATATTATGATTTCTCTAAAAGTTGGAACAAATTCGTTGTGACGGTGCATTGTTTCCTTGCCTCGGCCAGTAGAAGCAAACCATTTATTGTATGATTTCAAATTAACGCCAGTTTTCATAGGTCTAAAAATACAATTAAATTTTGTTCGTCAATCTGATTTTACCTTTCCGGCCCACAAACCGTCGAGAAAGGAAAGTATTGTGAAGGAGCAAAACCTTTTTTTCGAGATGAAAAAATAAATATCTACACTGAAAAAAATATAACGCTATAATACACGAAAATACGCATGTTTTTATACGCAAAAGGGATTACGTATATAACATGTACTGTGGTCCGTGTGTATATATAAACATAAAGCGTAACTATGTAGTTACCATGTCACGGGCATATTAACAACAACGCACATTCATTTTAGCGCACAACAAGATCTTGCTTTTACCATGACAGCATGTTATTACATACGTAAGGTTATAGTCACTTAAAAAATCATGTTGAAGCTACATTATACCATGTTTTTTGTATTACTACCAGTAAGGAGCATGGTAAAACATATAATCAAGTAATTGAGTTTCAACGAAATTCCTTGAAATTCAACAAATTTACGATTGAAACATCATTATTCTGTATAAAACCGTAATAAAAAACGACATTGTAGGAAGAAATCCAATATTTTTCACCGTGTATTTTGAGCCTCCATGAGACTATTAAGACCATTTAAAGATGGAATTCTGTCTGTATCTGTCTGTCTGATTGTCTGCCTGTCTGTCTGTGTGTATTCCTCCACGATAGCGCCCATAATCTTAATCCGATTGAGCAGAAATTCGGCATGCAGACATCATTAAAATTTGGTCATGGCAAGATTTGAAAACGGTGTGGTTGTAATCGGTCTACCCGGCGCACAACACAAATCTTGAAATATTGGACTTAGAGATTTGAAATTTCGTGCACAGATGCCTTGTTGGGCCAAAATCACATGGTGACATTTTGATTCGAATATCTCATAGTTTCAGGGCAACTAGAGCTGTCGACTACAACGGGCGAACCCGTCACCTCAGGAAGTTTTAACGAAATTTGATAATTCTGTCTCCCTCGAGGTGAGCGCAGAAGACTTAGGCCAAACCAGTACACCGTGAAGTTCCGCCACAAGCCCGTAAGAAGCGAACGCCTTACCGCGAGGTAGCAAGTCACACAGCGGGCCGACACTCGCGCCCTTACTGCCAGTTGCAATCAGATTACTCTAGTCTCCCGACTGGTTACGGGTTCAATGTCGCTTGCGTGGTCCTCTCCCTTGCGTAGCGGTGTAACGGTGTCAACCGAATGTATCACGGACTATGCATCATTTTCCCAGCTTACTTCATCCGGGATCGGGGGGCTGAATGGTCGTTTCAACAGCAGTTGCCATAACAACCACCCCCTCTCTATAGGAAACATTACTGTTCCCAGACTCCCCCGGCTGTGAGTTGGAGTGAGTTAGAGGGTTTAGCTGACGCCGCACGGTGCGCAAATCGTCCAGGATTCGTAGGGGAAACTGGCCTGCAGGCCAGCGTCCTATCCTGACTCTCCCTTCTGCGTGAAGGCCGCCGGATGGATGTTGACCCGTGATTTTGACCGACCCTGAACAAATGGGTCTTCGTGGCCAACTCCAACAGGGAACATTAGCTGTCAAAGGTTTAGGCCAATTATATTGAATGATCGAGTAAAACATTCACAAGACAAAATTATATCCGACGATAATCTATATGTGCGAAATTGGATTATTGCTCGCCGATAATACTTCCACTTGAACTTTCAATTAGGTCAACCTCCAGGAAAGTTTTGGGGTGACAACCGTTTTTTTTTGGATTTGGAATTACTAAATAAATATACTAGTTATGCGTGTTAGTCGATTCGAGTCCATATTTGCCGGAACCTCTAGCAATGTCCCTATCCAGAGTGAACGTGAATTTGTATCGAAGGCCACTATGGCAAATCTGAGATTCTGATTCAGCTGTCATCTATACTAATATTATAAAGAGATAAAGTTTGTGACGTTGTAGGAAGTAATCTCTGGATCTACTGAACCACTTTTTAAAATTCTTTTACCAGTAGAAAGCCACGTTATTTGTGAGTGTCATAGGCTATATATTAATCCGAAAAATAAAAAGACTTTTTCGTGGTAGTCGGATTTTCAAAGTAAGTCGGAGAAAAATCGGTCGAACGAAAATTTTTCTAACTAACGCTGCCTTAACGATGAGAGATATATCATTAAGTTCTAGAGAAAAGTTGTAGAGTTTGATAATGCCTACAAAAAAGTCAGCGACAGCATATGTCTAACTTTTATATTTAAGTCACAAAAAGTCACAAAAAATTTTATGTGAAAAAATAATTTAAATCATTAGATCATCTTTATTGGTCATATTATCAACAATTATGAATTCTTATCAAAATAAGTAAATTTATTTACTACTCAAGTGTTTAAAACAAAAGACTTTTCCCTTTTACTGCATATAAGTTCCCTTTTACTGCATAAATAGTTAAAGAGATAATACGCTCACAAATAAATAAGACACTCACAAGAAGACACTCACAAATAACGGTATTATAGTCAAATTGGCATGCAAATACATACGTTCATATGCAGTAAAAATATAACCCTCCTTTTGGTAGTCAGGAAATAAATCATAGCACTCAGTACTAACCGAACCACACTCATAATTTCATCACAGGTAAAAAGTTTTACCGCCCAACGAAGTGGGCACGGGTCAGCTAGTTCAATATATCCGTCTAATGCAACAGTGCAGCCCAATATCTTTCGCTTGAAAAAACCCAGCAGCGGCAGCCGCACCGCCACTCGAATATATAAATATCGACACCTTTGTGTATTTCCTACGGTATTTAATCCGATGATCCTTTCAATAATCTTCGCAATTTCCATATGGAATTCTCTGATTGAGAGCACAGCCTCTAGAATGTAAAAAAAAACAAGGACTGATTCCATCCGAATATTGATTTCACAATTAAAGACGATGAGAGCCCTCTCTCGAACGGCGGTAGAACTCCGTTGGGTTCCGTTGTGACCGCTTTGGGCGGCGCGGTTCGTTTCTCGGCTAAGGGTGGGGCTTGGCCAAACGCCAATACCTATTGGCGTTAATATTTGATAAAAATTTTGGCCGATTTTCAAAATCGTTATGTCGTTCAATATCCCAGGTGATTGAAAGTAACATTTAGTTGTATATGTAAACCGACTCTGACTTCGCTGTTAATTCGATGATAATAACCTCATCCCACCAAATAAACATAGAAAACTATTTGCAACGTTGTTTTTTTAAAACTCTTCGCGGTTATTAACCCCTTGAGTATGATACGACCAAATCTGGTTCTGAAACAATTATCCGTTGAGTATGATACGACCAGATCTGGTTCCACGTTTTTTTCACTTCTTTGACGTTCTCATATTTATTCATAATTATCTAATTGTTTTACAAAATGATATTTCAATATTCTATATTCGAAATGTCAATGCAATCATTGTGCAGTTGTTCTTTTTATGATTGGTGTAGTAGTTTCGTAGTTATAGTACTTTAAGGTCGATGTCGCCGAAAATCCTGCAAAAGAGACAGATGCATCCATGAAAATACCCATTTACTACAAGGGTTAATATACATAATAAAAGTTCTTTCAAGGATACCCATATAGTATAGTTTCATTAGCAAACGAAAATTAAAATTTCGTAAAAAACCGGGCTGTTTCTGTAGGTACATTATAAATTTTCTACTCCCAAAAAGTCGAGATATCTTTAAAATAAACTTGCGTAAGTAATGAATAATAATGACCAAAACACCCGATCCCCTATTCCGGAGAACAACAGAGGGGACACTCGAAAGTTTTCAAAACAAGCTGGATCTGGAGCGATATGACAATTTATTTTCAAAAAGAGTAATAAATCAAATTCGATAAAGGAAAGGTCATTTCTGATGGGGTATCAGCATTTCTTACTCAAATAAAAGTAAATCAGCTCACAAGCACATATTTGAAAACTGGAGCAAATACGTAAAAAGGTTAGATAGACAGGTCGCTCTCTATCCCTGGCGTGGATGATTTCTGCTGCGTGCGTCAGAATATGAATTCATATTCAGCGCTCGTATGCGGCCGGCGACATCTATCTGCATCCAAAATAACATCAGCGCTGAGCGGGCTATCAAAGGAGAGAGAGTGAGATGGTATAGAGGAGAGAAGAGTGGAGAGAGGGAGAGAGCGAGAGAGAGCCGGACGGGAGCCAGCCAGGCAGAAGGGTCCGCGCACTGATTCCGTTTCATATCACGTACCTACCTGCTTTTTTAATACCAGATGAAATAGTCACACCGGATGACAGTAGCTCGTAAAAGAATCGAGTTTATGTGAATCGAAACGGAATAAGAGCGGTTCGAAGTAGAATTCCGTGGTTGTCATTATCATTGTGGCAACCGTGCAATTTCTCTTTGCAAATTCCCCTTGCGAAACTTATCAAACTCTGAACTTGTAACGTTTAAAGCCGTCCATAGCCGCGTTGAAACACTGGTTCCCCTCAGATCACCGAAGTTAAGCATCGTCGGGCGTGGTCAGTACTTGGCTAGTTGGCCGCCTTAGTACTGCCACAGGATTGTATAAAAAAGCCGGCCGCCTGTAAGATGGGCTGTAGACTTTAAGATGGGCCGTAACTGTAAGGGGTATAAAAATATAAAAAAAATAATGGTAATTATGGAATAATAATACTGCGTCTTGGTACCGTGCTAGACTTCTTCCGTCAATGCAGATTCTAATACTGCAATAACCATTCCTAAAAAGTTAGCTCGGCAATATGTCCTCGAAATGGGAAAACAAAAATACTACTACAATTAGGCCATAGGTGGAAAAGACCAGTCTTCGATGATTAGGCTTCTGCAAAATTTGTTTATCTAAAAAATATTTAAGCTATAGCTTATAGAAGTATATATCCGAATCAACTTAACAAAAAAAAAATATTTCTCGAAATACATGATGGAAACACATTATTATATTATAAAGATAACGACGCGAAATTAGTTTGCTTATAAATAGGTGATTTTCAAGAGTTGTACTTGGGAATCTACCTTGTGAAAAATCAATCCTCCTGATATAACTTTATCTCAATTCATATAATTATAAATCCTGTTTTACCAGTAGGTGCCGAAATTAATCGCTCACACTGTTTATTTTATAGTAGGTATACTTAGCATATTTGTTTTCCCGGATGTTCTAGGAACATAACAATGGCAGTATGTTTACAGTTCTTTAAGCAATACAATTACCTTTACGATGTACCTTTATTTAACAAAGCAGCTACTGGTTGATTAACTGCCAGCGAACTCATCGGTATCATTGGATTATGACTTAACACGTCAAAGTTACGTAGTAGCCCCTAAAAACAGGATCGCGGGATGCAAGGCGCCGGTGCCTTGTCTGAGCGTGCGACGAAACACGGGTAAAGTAGGCAATGGGAATGTTTATAATTGAATATTATATGGTTGTTATGTCTCGTGTTTGTCGCAAATGTTTGACATTCCTATGGGAAACGAATAAACGCACTTGTACGGCATTCCGATTCACTGACAGCGAAACGCAATAAGCAATTGGAATACTTGTTCCATGCTAGTAACCTAAAATGTTCACCTTTCGTCAGAAAAATAGAACCCCAAGAAACTCATAACCCCAATTTCAAAAGCTGTTTAACATAATACGCCATAATAATACCTTATTTGAAAATGTAAAACAAATATATCACTGTAGAAGTATTTATGAGTGAAATTCCTCCATTGAACGGAACACGCCTAGCTTACCAGGCCTACAGCATTAATTGTCTACACTGAAGCCACGGATATACATACAATAAAGTATTTTTATTTTTCCTTTTTTTACATTGTAAATATACAGCGTTACAAATGTATACCACAATATTATGCATATCATTTTGCATAGCGCATGAACATTTATACATTCAGTATTATGAAGGAAAATGTTACGAAGCATTTCTATCTAGTTAAATAAATTTATAAAATATAAAAATAAGGTAGGAATCTTTAGTATTATATTGCAATCTTAAAAGTGATTCTACAAAAAAAGGAAAAGTTTTCCGAAGGATTTGCCAGCCGCTTGCAAGTTAGTCCAACTATTTATATACGTTGATGATACTGGCGTAATCATCAATACTCCAGACCAGTTAACCCTGGAAAGCAGTGTTGGGTCAATCGATAAATACATTCAATCAACTAATCAATTATGATTGATTAATTCACGATTAATTTACACGCGACTAAAGTTAATCGCGAAAGAAGTAATCATGACTAAATCAATTAGCCATCAATCGTCAATCGCCAATAAAAACTAACTTGCTTTTTAGATGCCACCCGATAATTCTTTCTATTATATCTATTGGTTGACTCTACTTAGAGTCACACCGGTTTCGCCGACCGACCGACAGGCCGACCGACCGAGCGAGCGGCTGACCGAGCGACCGAACGACCGACCGACCGACCGACCGACCGACCGATCGATCGACCGACCGACCGACGGACTGAACGTCCTATTGACCGACCGAAGAAAAACTTCGAGAATATCAACCGCGATTTTTAGTCATGATTAGGTACGATTGACGATTAATCAATCGATAGTCGCGATCGACAACTAAACGAATCAATCGTTAGTCGTCAATCATTAATCGACTTAATTTTGCCAAAAACTGTTGTAAAGAGATGTTTCCGGTGCTTTGATCGGGAGTCAAATAAGGAAAAAAAATATTATCAAATAAGAAAAAAAATGTATATTTATTTTTCTAATTATTATTGTACGGGGGATGTAGGAATTCATTATAAAACGTGTTCGCGACATTACGACAACATTTCAAACTTAGCTCTGTATGTGAAACTGAACATAAAAATATATGTTTTTGTCGTTTTCCTAAAACAAAAAACAACTAGCAAATAAAAAACAATTTCTTGTTTAATTTCACGTACAGAATTGTCCCTTGAAATAATTGCAGTGCTATCGCGAACACTCTATTTAAAGTATGTATTATAATATATTATAGAAAAGTAAAATAATCTCTGTGGCTATGCTAGTTTTAAAGATGTCGGTTTCAACATTTGTGCTTGAAATTTACAAAATACATACGGTTGTTGCTAGCGTCCGCTTGGAAATTTAACAATGAAAACAAACTCTGAATTTCAATGAAGCCCCCGTAATCTTCAAAAGAAAACTTGGGAGCTTGTTCTTTGATCTTTGTTGTTTACAATCGTTGCCAGGTTAAGCAAAAACTATTTAGAAGTGAACTCACGAAAAGGCGGCTCATTAGAGACTTTCCAACAAAGGTGGAGTGGAGGTACAACGCATGTCATTGTATGTAGGCACATGCATGGCAGATTTGTCAAGAGCGCGAGCGCTGCGTCTGTTTCGGTGTTGCCCAAATTTAAGTGTTGTATTAAATTCTGTGAAATAAACTATGTTTATTAGGCATGTTTATACTAAAGTCAATATAAATAACTTGAATCATTTATTAACCCTTGGAAAGCTGTCCATGGTATTGAAACTCAAGACGGCATGTTTTTAACTCTTAAAAAAATCTTTGTAGGGGGAGTTGTTGCACGCATACTAATGTATAAGAGTAGCTGCGACTTTCCTCGCTTATAATTACATAATTGCATAAATAAGGAGATCGGCCGTCCGCGAGTGGTCGCAACGGAAAAACCACCGATCGGTTGTATTAGCATTCCAGAGGTTAAGCTTTAGTTAAAGTTGACAATACAACAGTGCTTTACGTCAAAATATATAAAGTAAGGTACAATATATGTTTGTAGCAAACATTAAACATAAAATAAATTACATTACATTACATTACATTACATTTACGTCGTGTCCAATTGGTGGCTAAAAACCGTTCTTGGACGTGTCAAAATATTTCTGTTTTAAGTAGTAAGTGTCATTACTACTTTAATCTATACGTTACATACATATATTAATTTTAAAAAATATACAGTATCTAAGAAACTTTGGAACCTACTAAAAGTTATTTGTCGTAGAATCGTATTTCAAAACAAATTAAAGAATAGTCAATGGCTACCTACTAAACACACAATAATTAAAATAGTCAGTTAAAAAGTTGAATAATCAAAGCAGAAGCCCAACAATTGAAAAAGTCAATAAATCAAATATATACGTACTAAAAACTGTGCATAGTAACATCCAAAGTAGTAAGTAATTTGTTAAATAATCAAACTAAAGCTAAATCTTAAATTTAAATACTAGAAGTACATATATAATTATCATTCAAATTGGTACAATATTTGCAAAGTCATGGCCCTCGAATTCGGTCAGATTATAGAAAGGGTGGCCTATCAGCATCTCCTTAATGTTTTTTTTAAATTGTTTGTCCTCCAGTTCTTTGATAGTGGTAGGGAGTAAATTGTAGAATTTAATGCTAAGGTATAAGAAGCTCTTCTGTACTTTTGCCAGTCTTGTTCGGGGTACGCATAAAAGGGAATTACCGCGTGTATGGTAAGAGTGAATGTCCGCTCTAGTTGCGGTTTCTGTTAGGTGCTGTCTGGCATACATTAAGCACTGGTATATGAACGCCGAATACATGGTCATTATCTTTGCCTTACTGAAGTATGCTCTGCATGAGGTCCTGGGCGTTAGCTGATAGATGCTGCGCAGTGCTCTTTTTTGCAATAGGAAGATTCTTTTACTGTTTGCGGCATTTCCCCAAAATAGTAGTCCATAAGTCATTAATGATCCGAAATACGCAAAATACACTGATTTGGCTGCCGCGAAGCCACAAAGACTTCTGATTTTTTTTATTGAGTATATAGAACTACATAACTTACTAGCTAATTCATCAACAGTATTAATTGACCTTGTCAATTGATTCTGTTAAATTTCATCGGTATGACCGGGCTATTCCCGGTCAAACTCATATTTCACATGAATGACGTATTTATTATGCAGAAATTAGTATCAGGAATAAAATAGCACTTTATGTATCAAATAATGTTGCGACCAGGTTTTATACGAAATTGCGCTGATCGACAACAATCACCTCTGAACTGCACTCACGTGCCACGCGCCGGCGCATTGCTGTCCACCTGTCATATGCCGCATATAAATCGCGGCGAGTTTTACATCGCCTCTAGCTACGATCTGGAGGTCTAAAAGTCCATTCGCACAGCGGTCCGTTTTATCGATTACGTGTTTTTCATAGATAGCGTACGTAATTGTATGAGCTAGTTCACACCCACAACAGTATTCCGAATTCAGTAAAAAATACCAATCCGACAAAATATGCCTTTACATTTTGTCATCAAAAACTGAATGCAGGAACGGTAAAAAATCGGATCCGTATCTAAAGATATATGGATAGGTACGGTACATAAGTACTTTCATCCTGAATATCGTATGTTAGTTACTCAGGCCTGCTGACTCTACCCACCCCGGTGGGTAGAGTCAGCATGCCAGAGTAATGCTGACGTCACGCATTCTATTGTTAAGCAGTCTGACCATTGGTTTCAAGTTCTGTATTGCATCCACTGTCTACTGATACATTTTTAGCTTTTCCAAAACACTTTGAGAGTAATAATTAAAATTATGTACACTTTTTCTAGTAGATACGCCTACGCCAGTTGTCCCGGAGTCTGACCTGCTGACTTTACCCCAGCATCTATGGCCAAAATACTATATGATCTGAAAGTATCAGCTTTTACAAAACTCTTCTTTTATTGTATGGGAATATCCATACATTCTCCCATGAGCGATCTTTCGTTTTTGTAGACGTTTGCAACTGCAACCAATATTTCGATGAATGCGATACGACACGGTGCAATACATACGAGTATATTTCGAGAACTACTAGTATGTAATATGATTAACCTACTCCTCTCCAAAACGATACTATGTATTGTAGAAGTCAATTAAAGGGCAAGAGATAGAATAAAAGGGCTTATGGAAAGAAGGGATACAGAGGAAACCAGAAGAAAACCTAGGTGAATATCGAATCAAAGACAAAACGACTTATCAATGAAATGTTGCGAGATATCGACATTTTGACAAAATGCTTACCCTCATCGTTCCCTACTTTGTGAACACAATGAATAAGTACTTAATTTAAAAAACAATATTTTTTTACTTAATTTTTCACGCACCTACATAAATGTATATATATTTCGTTAGCGGCTCATGAAATAAAAATACTGCTTTTATTTGTGCTCCAATTAATATGAACACCGCTTCTTCCGACACTGACGCTGCGTCGTACGTCGTGATATCCAGATCACACCCTAATTTGGTCAGTCAGGAAATGTGGCTCTGATAATTACGACGTATGTGAGTTAGAATTGATGAAAGATTTCGTGCCTAAACTTTTAAAAACGAAGGAAAAGGATGTTTAAGAAGTATGGATTATATTATTTCGACATTTGGCCATTTTCTGGTATCATTCTCCATGGACCTTAGGAGCACTCCGTGTACACATACACAAATCTTCGTTCTAGTTTCTGCCTATACAAAATGTATAAATAAATGAGACAACTGGCAGCACCAGTCGTCGGCAAAGACGGTGCCGACAGCTGAATGAAACAATTTCCCGGAGAGACACAAAGTGGCAGAGAGTGAACTTTCGTCGAAGAAGTGATGTTAAACGGACCACGTGCGCACCTTTTATAAATACATAGAACCTTTACGAGAGCCTAGACAAGGCGTCACAGATTAGCGAAAGAAGTATACTTATTACATTAATCAGAAGCGTCATACTTTTGAAAGAGGATAATTTAACACATTTATTGATAAGTGTCCGCAAAATTATTATATTTCTAATTATTACGCAGCTTTGTATGCATATACTGGCTGAAGAATATATGGATATAAATATCAACTAATTTCGATATGTTACGTTGACTACAAAAAGGCTTTTGGTAGGCTAATAAGCATAATTCAATATTGCACTGCATGCTAATAAGGAAAAAATGCACTGTAAGCTCAATGATGTTCCTAATGAAAAAAGATTAGATAGACTCCAAAGAAGTCAACATTATAACAAACATCTCCTGCAACCAAACTGTTGAGCCTAACCTTCCTTTAACATATTGAGAGGAGTAAGGCAGGATACCTATTTTAGTAATTAGATATTAATTCAGTAATACTTACTTTAACCTATATTCGGAGACCATACTCCAAGAGGCAATGACTGGAACAAGTTGCGGAATTAGAACAGAAAGTTTATAAACAAGATTATAATAATAAGATGCAGTTACCGGCCCGATTGCATTTCTTGGTAAACTAAAATCGGAATTAGTTCAGGTGAGCGAGACATGCCGATACGTTAGAGTGAAACATGAAATGAATGATTGTCACTTTTTCAGCATAACAATTCCAATCGAACGTAACTTGGCTTAATGTGAGACCGGACGGAATATTTTCAAACTATTGAGAGGGTTTTATGTTCGGTGTGTGGGAAAAATACGATCGTCCATTTTACATTCCGCTCTAACGCACTGCTCTGTATCGTTCGCGTAAAATATTTTCCGATATTAGTTCACGAAGAAACGCAACCGAGCCCAATACCGTGCTAATCGCTGACAATTTGGGCGTTTCACAGGATCGTATTGAAAATGTCAATATAAAAAGCTAAATGCTATAAAAATGTATTTTATTTTAACACAGGTTTTTCTTATTTAACTCTTAACTGAAACTACTTAGACCACAGTCTCTTCCCATGTATTTTTTCTTTAAAAACTACACAATGACAGTGTGTTTGGCAGTGTCCGTATCAAGCCCAAGTTCCATATAAATTTGCCAGTTTTTCTATCTGCTCGTGTCGTATCTTTTGCGGAAATACAAAACACTCCTCTTAATTTGTATCAAGGGGCGACCTGCAAACACGAGGACCCGCGCCAAGAATGCGGGCTAGCAAACAGCCGCCGTTGTCTCTAAATGATTCAATTTACATAGATTTGTTCGTCTTTCTCCTTACAAGTGTAAGGAGTGTACTGTGTAATCGAGTACGCACTTCAACTTCGAATACCCCACGCCTGAGATAATTGCGACACATCGACAGATAAAGGCAGGCTTTCAAGCACTTGACCCAGAGAGGAAGTGGCACTGGCAACAGATGGAACTCTTCTTCCAAGAGCCAGCACCGAAAACGTCACGTCATTTCATGACAAAAAATATTACCATACTAGCTGTGTTGCACGTCGCTAATGGCCGATTTTCTCATCGTTTTCTGTCAGTTGTAAATTTAAAACTATTGTTCCATTTAAGAGTCGAATTTCTGGATACCTGATTGCCCTATCGGAAGCAAGCCATTAAAACAGCAGCGCTATACTGGTGATTTAAGATTACAATAGCTGTTCTACTTTTGCTGTTTTTAAAGAATTCACTAGAATCTACAATGCAGTCGCTATGGCCGAACACGGCTAGAAGGATATATATACTTTTGCTGTTTAACGGTGCCATAAAAATCTGCTATAGAATATAATTGCTCTATAGTCGCTGTTGTAAGAACCAATATACAGCTGTGTTTTATGGGTTATACAAATCAGTCAAATAAACGTTTATATGATAGCTTAACCCTTGGAGTAAATGGGTATTTTCATGGATGCATCTGTCTCTTTTGCAGGATTTTCGGCGACATCGACCTTAAAGTACTATAACTACGAAACTACTACACCAATCATAAAAAGAACAACTGCACAATGATTGCATTGAAATTTCGAATATAGAATATTGAAATATCATTTTGTAAAACAATTAGATAATTATGAATAAATATGAGAACGTCAAAGAAGTGAAAAAAACGCGGAACCAGATCTGGTCGTATCATACTCAACGGATAATTGTTTCAGAACCAGATTTGGTCGTATCATACTCAACGGGTTAAGGTCACTATTATGTTGTATCACCTAAATAACAACTATACGACTAGTAGTCACATGCGTTACTTCTATCACTCTTTTGTGTTTAAAGAGTTTCTTTATCACAACTTTGCTAGTTGGGTAGTTACTTACATACTCTATGAACCAACGCTCTGTTTTCAGGGTCTTCGTAAGGAGATGGGAGAACCTTAAGGAATCAACGTAAATTAACATTAAATTAAATTAACAAAAAACCTAAATTAGTGCTTCTAAACTTGAAAGATGAATAAATTTCTCAAAGAAAACGACACATTGAAAAAGTCCTACTTTTATTCATGCTCCCTATTTTAGAGTTTTATACCGAATATTTTGAATACGTCCAGTACCTCCTGCATTTATCCTTAATTGACATCTTGGATATCCTCTCGTGTACAGAAAGTAATACTGAGGAGGATCATGAGTCGAGTAATAGTCGACATAAATCATATTAGTGTGCGTTTTTGCCCCGAGTCATTCTCACTGATGGATAGTTTTACTGTTTATGTATAAATTAAAGCAGGTATAAAAAGCGGCATCTTTCAGATTCATAGGCAATAATTTTACAACCCCTTAAATCCAATTATTTTCAAATACTTTTAAACGCACTAATGGCCCAGTAAAGCTATTATATTAGGCGGCCGCTAGATCATATCGCTGGTCGAAAGCGTCAATAAACCTCCATGAGAAGGCGTCATCGCCACTATCGCAGATTTCAAGTTTATGGTTTCTGGGTCCATTAGCGTTTCCTGTTATGCACCTAATGGACACTTTAAATATGATGTCACCTTTAGTTATCCGACAACTCCACACACGGACGCAGGCGGGGTATCCACGGGTATACCGCGGGAAAACGTTTATCTAGAATTTATGTCCCAGGTTATACTGTTAGTAACAATCGATAAGGTGTCTGACTGTCCATACCGTACTCTAAATTGCTGTGTAGGTTATGTGTAAGTCATTATATATCGGAAGGTGTGTTGATAATTTGTTAAGCAAACGGAACGGTAAAAAGCGTTTCTATTTACAGTATTTATCTATTAGTAGGAAATGAGCAACGGGATGTGGGAAGGTTAGCAAACAAGGAAATACACAGTCATGCTAAAAGTGGAGGCCGCTCTTGAAAGCTCGCTTCCTAAGAGGACGCACCAAGCTGCTTTCTTATTATTATTAGAAATAAGTCGTATTTACGCCGAATCGGATGTTTTCTTGATTATCTATTGATTTTATGAGTCGTGTCCAGTGCAGGATTTACATATAAGCTACACAAGCTATACCTTAGGGCCCTACTTTTTTGGGGGCCCCAAGAAAAATGGCCGAGGGAGCAATTTTATATATATATATATTTAAATAAACTGCAAGAAAAGCTCAAATTGCTTTGAGGTTATCATGTCTAAATGATAATGATCATGTATTTAGACATGATCATGATCAAAGGTATATCTATTGTATTTATTAGGAAATATTCGAAAATAGGTTGACCGGTGACCACAACATCAGAGTATGGGATACTAGACGAAGCAACAAAATAAAAACTAGCTATCGCATTAGATATGTGAAAATATATTTACGTTGTCAATAATATTAAAATAAGGAGTAGCACTACCCTAACATAGATACTCAGATGTACTTATTCATATTCAACTGTAGTGGGTGGAAAGGTATTAGCTTACTTTTCATTACCCTGGCCGTTTAATGACCTCTCTCTCATAGTTTCTCTTTAGGATGAATTAAACAACATCTACGCAAGCCCTGAATGGTAACAGCGGGCCTGAGAATTCCATAACCTAAGAACTTTTTCTCACAGAGACTTCACCCAACCATCCGTCAACTACCCCCTAAGCCCCTTTATATAAATCAAACAGACAGCTTCAAGCACTTCTCCCTTACAGATGTCTCCCGCCGTTTAGCCACCATATCCACGTGGCCATCCCAGGCCCTCGGAGAGTATGACCTTCGTTAACTTCTTTTATTTTTATAAGCCTCTGTGCCCCCAACGAGCTATATGGTGATAATGTCAAACGCAGGAATCCAGAATTTTTATCCCAATCGTCATCAACGAGAGGAATGCGGAATAAAGTGACCGAAGGAGCAGCCTTCTCAAAGACCTCGAGGTCTGCTAGATGGATACTCGCAATACTGGCACGTTTCTGTGGGAGTAGAGCAGTAAGTGTTACACATCGCAGATGCAAGGCTGTCCGAAAAAAAGCACCAATCTCACTGCATCCGAAGTCCATACAGATATACACCGAAGGGAAAGTAATTTGGGATATAAATATAGTTATTTTCTTACGGAGAGAGCAGAAGATGAAGACTCAAATCTTGCATGGCACCTCGGGGCCATGGGCATTGGTGTCAAAAAGTAGATATTTTACGTTACCAACCATAATGTGGATACATACTACTTTATCATTTTGCTATAGCTAACGAAAGTACGTATATGATTCGTAAAGACTATTCTTTCTGCTTGTAGTAAGCTGCCCGCTGGGTTCAATTCCCAGTGCCACGCGGTAAGACGTTCGACTCTTACAAGCTTCTTGGCGTAGCTAGACAGTGGACTGTCTCTACGTTCACTCCAGGTTAAAATTTCGATCAATATCGTTATACCTTCCTGGGGTTAGCTCGTAGTAGCTGACGACCAAACAGTCGTAACATACCTTATTATAGTCAATGTGATCTGTCACAGTGCCAACAAACCGTGCTAGAACAATAGACAAGAATCGTGCTATTCCTTCTAGTAGATTAGTAATCCTCCCTTGCCTTGCCTTATACCCTGCTCTTGAGTCTATAGCGTTACGCGTGCACGCTATTCTTTTGCAGTTTAGGCACGTTGAAAGGAAAGAGATATTCTGCTGTGTATTTTGCCTCATTATACTTATTCTGCTTATGTGAATATAATTATTTGCCTAGTCTGAGTATGGTGATAATATCAAAAGCTGGAATCCAGAATTTTTATCCCAAACGTTAAAAATTCTCTAAATTTAAGTATACTCGTAAGCGGTGATGTAAACATCAGTGAATATGTGGACATGTTAATACCGCTAGTTACTAATATTGTAAAGCCAATACATTTACCACTCAAACTATGAGGATCTTTCCTGATTTGCATTCGACGGCCATTTCGTCCATCGCTTAGAAAGGCTTATTCGAAGGCTTGCGATGACGCGCATTCAAGCAAGCAAGCAACATTCTCTACTAACGCGATCGCCAGTCGGCCAAATTATGCACAATAAAATAAATAAATCCTCTCAGCATCATAATCACGTCGACACACTTTCTACGATTCAATAAAATGTGGCAATGTGTAATTTGGGTGAACTTAAACATTTCATAGAAGAGCCCTCTTCACCTTAATGACGCCAAATGCCCATAATCAAGGTGAGAAAATTCGTGAGCAGTGACACTGTTTTTATGACGTATTCGTCTCATAACGGACAGCGGCATTCGAGAGATTTGCGACGTGCCGCCAACGAAAAAACCTTGGCATTGTTCGCGACCGAGTCGCGGCATTTGTAGCATTGTGGACGCGGTTGGCTTTGAACTTCCGGAAACTACATAATTGAAGCACTTGAAATAACAGTAACGTAATATTTGAAGCAGGAATATTGACTCTTTTGACACCTAACATAGGCAGCTAACAGTTCTCGTGCAGTGGGCCATTAATACCCGTTGTTTCTGGTCGGTTCAACTCACGGTTCAGCTCCTATCCAGTAGCTTCCCCGAAGAAGGTCTACCCCGGTTAGGACACTGTTTCCGATGCCACAGCATATGGAACAGTTGCCCCTGGGGGATGGCCCCCGGGCGCTACTGTGTGGTTTGGGCACCGTGCGGCGTCAGTCAATCGATTGTGCACCGGCGAATAACTGGAGGAGTCTGGAAATGATATACTGTTTCCTAAGCAGCGGCGAGTAGATGTTAACCTGTTGTCGGCCACTCTCGAAACGACTAGTTGGCCACCGATACCGAGTGAAGAGACGGGCAATAGAGGCGGTACGCGATATTTTCAAACCAAATTACCGCTGAACTCACAAAAGGTAGAGGCCTCGCAAGAGATTTCGGAGCCGTAACCAATGATGGTTGTAAGGGCGCGAGGCCGGCCCGCCGTTTTTTCCTAATGTCTCGCGGTAAGTCGTTGGCCTCTGAAGGCTCGTCGGGGTATCTAGACGGTGGTCTGTATTCGTTTTATGTCTCTACGTTCATTCCAGGTTGAAAGAACGATCACTATCGTTTTACCTTCTTGGACTGACGGGTTCGCCTGTTGTAGGTGGCAACACCCCACTGTATATTAACTCCAAAGAAATTAGAAGCTCGTGCTTTTCTCGCCGGTTTTTAAATTGATACTGATACAGATGAAATGTTAGTGCTATAAAACAGACATGTTAGCAATAATTCCAATATCGATGTACGTTTCAAGAACTACCTGGCTATTTGCCGGGGTGCACTCGATTGGCAGCACCGCACGATGCGCAAATCGCCCTGTATCGCCCGAGGTGTTTCCTTCAGATTGAATCCGATTTTACCTTGTCTAAGACACATCCGTAACAGGGTTCACAGAGTACTTTTGAGGTTATTCCATTTTCGAGGAGGCTACCAAATGGGAGTTAACCCGTGAATTGAGCCGACCTGAAATAACAAACTGGTCATCACACCCAAGCTGCAAGAAACATTAGATACCAAATTGGTGGGTCAATGAGTAGTGTCCGTAAGCTCGTCATCTGCATCAGCTAGAGCAATCGCACAAGAGCATGTAATGACCGCTGATCTCGGCGGTCAGCCCACGTAATTAGGAGGTCGGTAAATATTCTTCGTCTCCGCCGGACCAGCCATTATGCGCGCAGATAACGATCGATGTGCGTTGACGCGAGTCATTTGTTCGCCGGCCGAATCGCGTGTTTGACTTTGTACAAACCGCGACTGAATCGGACACGCCGAGAGAGTCGCCTCTTGAGGTAATTATAAATCACCAATGTAAAAGTCTCTTTAATGTAGGAGTACCTCAGCTACAGCGCCAGGACATTGCTGCAAGAGAGTGGATGTACGACGATGGTATGAACTTACCTAACACAACACAGACTCAAAAATCCATTAATAACGTTAGTTTAAAGCTTTTTAACTGCCTCTTTCTCCAAACTAGACTTCTGGAGTAAAAAATATTCGAGAGTTTTGCAAAAAGGAAATTGGGGTCCACACATTCTTTCTATAAGTTGGACGAGTTCTACAGCTGTGCTGAATCTTTTGTAGTCTAGGTATTATTTGTATGTATATTAGATTTACACAGTTTAGGGCATGAATGCTATTTTAAAATATTGATGTATTTTTTACATACGTTTCAGGCTGTTTAGCTGTTCAGTTGACTTTTGAAACAGCATTATTTCCAAATTTCGTTAGCATTTAATTAGTGGATCATTTAAAAAAAATGTTTTTTTTTGTTTTTTATTTGTATTTCTAAGTTTTTTTTTAAAAAATGCGATTATTTTTGTTTCTTTTTGATGTGTCTTGTATTTTGACGTTATTTTGTCTTTTTTATTTTCTTTTTACTATGTTATGACATTTATCTAACATTCTAATATCAATGATTATACGTATAACCAATGCTTATATTATTTTTTTTACAATTTCAACAGATTATGTATTTACCTATTTGATTGCTGTAGATACCTAGTCGCTTTTAAAAAAAATTTATTATGATTATGATTATTATTTTTACACACTGGTATATCATTCAGTAGCCAATTTGGTCCGCAGCTAAGGCAGTTGGAGATATGAAAAAGCAATATCAGAAGCCTAGCAATTAACTAGTAACTAGACTAGCATTAAACTAGCAAGTGATGATTTGCATCAAATTAATATTAGGTACACAGCGTCGTTAGTGATAATGTCGCTGATAAAAACCCTTTGATTAAAAAATAAAAAAAAAACAATGTATTTATCACAAAAATGTAGGTATAAAAAAAAAGTAATTTAATGTATATAATATTACTATATTAATTTATACATACATTCTGTACGTCGAGAGATAATAATATTAGCTACAATATTTATTTTATTTTAGGCGATTCGATCAAAGAAATCGTGGAAGAAAACCAATGGCAAATTAGGTAGATCATGCATAAAAGACGTCTTCTACCACCAATTCATTTCTTTACATTGATGAAGTCTGGTGAGCAAATGTAACAGTAAATGGTGAGCTGGAGAATTCTGGCGAGGAAATAAATTAGTAAGAAACAGAGCAGTATAAAACGTCATTAAAAATATCAGCAGTTTTCGCAGGTATATATATATATTCAGTGAAGTAAATCTGAAAAATATAAGTATTATATAAATATTTATTATTACTAGCATTTTATTTGAAATAGTCGTTTCACTATTTCAGTATCTACCTATGCTTTTTAATATATATTTTTTAATATTATGATTAAATTTAGAATATGGGCGGATATTAAAAATTGTACCAGTTTTAGAAAGTCATTTTCTACTCTTTGCTCCATTGACTAATTTTTTTAAAATGTTCGTCACGAAAATGTGTTTACTGTTATTTCCATTTTCAAATGTTGATATCTACACATATAAAAATGAATGTTTGTCTGTGAGTCCCCTATGGACTACTAAATCGCTCGACCGATTTTGATGAAATTTTGAGGGAATCTTTAGATTAGTTCAGAGATGATTCCTGTGAAGTTTGGTGCCGATCGGACCAAAGAAAAATTTTCAGTGTCCTCAATAAAACCAAAGTTCTTCTTTTTTTTAAAGCGGCGAATTTGAATTTCGAATGCGACCGCGAAGACAGGAGTGAGTTCTACTTTTTTTATAGTCGAATGAATTTTAAAGCGGGGAATTTGAATTTCGAATGCGACCGATTTGGCGTAGCAACGCGCGCAGGGTACAGCTAGTAGCATATAAAAGTTATAATTAATAATTGATCATAATTGATTTAAAAGCTCTAAATTCTCATATCTAAAAATGTTAATCATTGAAGCATATACCTAGTAGAAAATCACTTTCGAAAATTGGAAAACTTTTAAAATAATCGCGTGTATGTTTTCTTGATGAATTTTATAGTAGAAATCTATTTGTTTTTTTACATTTTTTTATTAGAACTCTGGGACTGAAAGTTAAATTAATTTTGTTTTCTGATATTTATGTCATGGCGATAACTGAATTATACGAACAGCTTCTCATGACTCAGTGATGCCTCTAAACTCCTTCACTACTGTCAACTAAGTCACTACTGAAACACCATTACATAGCTGTATATAACACCACCATGACAATGCCATTGCCGTATACTGTTCGTCTCGGTCCATCTGACGTATCGTAACAATTGCCATACCATCAGCAGCTTTCTCACTCACACACAAACACTCTTCCTCTCCAGAAGTAACGATCGCGCGTTTTTCTCGGCGTGATTTAATGAACGCGCGCGCATGAATCCGAGCGGCGCTGCGGGCGTCAGCGTCCCGCTGATAGCTTAATTCCCGGACTACGCTCCGCATTTCGGAGAAAACGTATGCAGAGTAACTGTTACTCCGATTCGACCCACTTCGCAATGGGAGACCTACACTTTAATTGGGTGATAATGACACTTGTTTTAAGAGCGGTGAACATTCACTGCGCCGAATTGTATATGTCGAGGCCTATGGCACTCGAGCGAGAAATCATCGAAAGTTTCAAATAAGACTATCATAAGTTGCAGGCCTTAAAGATGGACGCTAAAGAAAAGATGACAACCGAAATGGAATAGTTTCATAGAACCTGTGGCGTGATGATCGGCGGCTAATTTAGAGCGTAATGTTTAAAATGCCCAATGTCGGTATACTACAGGAGTCAGTCCTATATGTATATTACTACGTTTTTTGTTATATCATGCATACAAGCCACCTTGATAAAGATCGAGGCCTATATTTAACTTAGAAAGTTAAAGATAGAAACATAAAAGGATTAAGCCTAACGAATAAAAAGTTAGAGAGGTTACCATTAAATTGCAGTACTTTAGTTACATGATACGAAATGACAAAACTCATTTTCCAAGGATAAATGGAAAACAATATGCAGAATGAAGACTATATACTTGGTTAAATAATATACATGTCGATTTATCCGCAGCGCAGCTTCAATAAAACGAGCTGCCACATCCAAATACTAACCTGCTAACCTCCGATAGTAGAGAAATTGCAAGAAAAGAATAAGTCATTATAAATAGGATAGAAAACGAATTTACCGCGTGAAATTTGTAGCACCCGACGTTTCGGTGACGTTGCAGCCGCCGTTGTCCAGGGTAGACTGAAGAGCTGTCAATCCGTTGTTTTGCGGGTAGGCCGCGGGTAGGATCGCCGATTTCATCGGCGATCTGCGAACATATATTGGATAGCGGTAGTAACCACTGGATGCAGTTTCAAAATCCCATTGTGCTATCCAAAGTACAATTCTACTTTCCTCGCATGATCCAGGAAGCCATTGAAATAAGAAGAACCCCGAACTTTAACAGAGACGACGGTTACAAACTCTCTTCTACGTGGAACCCTCTTCTTAAAATGTTCCCGCCGCCGAACGCCGAACGCAAAGACGTAAAACAGGATACAGTGAGTGTTGTGTGCAAGACGGATTTTCAAAATTCCCGCGCTCCGAGCCCGGCCCCCCACCACCGTTATAATCTACGCAGTGGCGGAAGCGGTACGCGGCCTACCCGCAAAACAACGGATTGACAGCTCTTCAGTCTACCCTGGACAACGGCGGCTGCAACGTCACCGAAACGTCGGGTGCTACAAATTTCACGCGGTAAATTCGTTTTCTATCCTATTTATAATGTCAAACAACCGCGATAGTCTTCGATTTTAAAGAATAAGTCGTTGAAAGGAAATGTTTCTAAAAAAAAACTAGAGCCAGAAACCTACTGAAGTTATTATAAACCATCAACATAACCATTTGGACCATTAAAACTACCATGATATCAAGAAGAATTTTAATTGTTTGATACAATTTTACTTGATTACAATTTTAATTGGTTGATAGACGCTTATGATAATATCTTGTATCGAACAAAAAAGATAAATATCCTCGAATAGATTTCCTTCCACTTAACGCTACGATACACAAGATTTTTAAATAAAACAAAAAAGTATGAGATAAAAAGTTAATGTCTCTTGAAAAAAAAATATTTGTTTACTATGCAATGCAAATAATATCTGACGAATTTACAAAACTTAATTACAGTGTCTATTGTTATTAGACAAATGTCAAGCATCTGGGACATAAATCTAAAAGTCACCAAGAACAACCTCAATGATTTTTCTAATAAAACGCTGCCATTTACCTTTGCATGAGAGCGAATATCTTTAGTCTGACATTGGAAACCTTTGAATTATTGCAACAATCAAGGAATATACAAAATCCGAATTAACATCGTGGAAACCGACTGTCAATCTCCAGACGGGTGTCCGATGATACAATACATATTGATGCAAATAATGCAAGTAAACTAATCGAGTACTTGCCACACCAGTCAATTACGAGACTTTCTTAACATCAAATGCTGATAAATCTATAATTTAACTTTGATTATATGTAGCCCTATTGTTAGTTAAAATCTAGATTTACTCCCAAAAAAAAGTTGTAGTCGAACTGCAACAGGAATGAATTTAATATTGAACCTTTCAAAACACTTATATTCACTAACGATCCTAATGCCCTTTATAATCTGTTTTTGGAGTGTGAATTTATTTTATGACGTTATCTCTTATTCCATAAGTTTATGAAAGTGTTTCATGACCAACAGAGTCAAATGCCTAGTAGTATCCAGTGATCGATCTACTGTCCCATGCGCAAAATATTTGCTTCATCAGCATCTATTTTAAAACTGCCTTTTGTGAAACCATATCGTTGACTATATTTTAAAAATCATATATAATATATATTTTTTGAAGAAGAAGGAAAGGAACCAAATGTTATGTAGTTGTAACGTAAGAACGTAGTTTATTTTCACCATTGACACCAAACTTTTTAAAATTTAATAAGGATGAAATAGCACAAAAATTAAGATCGTCATGTAAATTATGTAAAATTAAGATCACATTTTATTATTTTTAATTTTATATTTTTGTCCGGTCAGTCACTCAAGATTTTACATCATGATTCAGTTATAATAAATTGTAACCACCTAATAGTCGATCATTTCATGTGGAGTTCTATGGTGATTTTGGCCGAAGCGTACAGTGAATTGTAGATTAGGATTGCAAGGATGGGATATTATTCTGTGAGACTAAAATGATAATGATAAATTAATGTAATGCATGATACTGAATTATGTAGGTACTATATATCAAGAAAATTTCTGCAGTACTCGTATATGTATAACTTTGTGCCACGTACCCCAACATTACCTATATTATCGCCGCATGTCGTTTCTTGCCCTTTCAAACTCAATTTTAACCATATTGACCTCATTATTGGATATTTTACGGCCATATGTAAAACAGGAATGAGAATTTTAAATTACAATTTCGGAAGTAAAGACCAGTGACAAGGGTCGACGGTGAAGGTAAACGAGATTTTATCCCCTTAAGCGATTTTGCACCCGATTGGCTCCTCGATACCAATGTGCCTTTGTAGAAGGACCTTCGAAATTATCTCATTATCGGTTTAGGAAATTGGAAAATATCGAGGAAGGTCATTTGTCTTATCCGATAATAGGTAATGTATTTGGATTTATACAATACTTATAAAAATCCGTGTGTAATTTTATTTGCAAATAGTTTTCCCAATATAATATTCATATTACTCTGCCTAATTCCTGCACTCACCTTGGATTTTTTTTCTTTGCCATAGTATTAAACTCTTCATTTCCTGCTTATACATTTCATTTATATTTACATTTAATTACAAATCGCTTACATTTTATTAATATGAATATTCCTAATCAGAAAGATAATTCCAATAAAATATTGAAATTTGCGGAATTGACAGTCATCGTATGTGAATAAAATATTGAGTTCGCCGCATCCCAAAAACGATAAGAAATTTCCCAAATTGAAATTGGCAAAGTTTACTCCCTCAGCGCCAATTCTGCGATGTTACGTGACTTTAGCAAAGGCAAAAATGCGCCTTGCGAATTGGCGTAGCTCAAAATCGTGTGTTTATGGGCGGGTTAACGCGGCCGTGAAATTGCACTCGAAAAAGTTTCGAGTTTCGACGAATCTGACGAAAAATTCCCTCTCAGACTTGGACGTATCAGAAACAATTTTATTTTCATGCGTGTTACTCATGTCAGAATCAGCGAATGGGAAAGGTGTCGAGTTTTGTGAGATCTCAATTTATATGACATGGTTGACCATGAGGTGGTAATCATTTCTTATATTGAATGGGTATAATCGTATAAAATCCTAATTAAATGACAGACAAAATTACTATACATATATATATAATTGCATTTACAAAGATATTTGGTGCCGTTGTTGGAAAAAAACCACGTTTGCATATCACACATACATAAAATTGGGTTTATTTCTAGGAATGTAATATAATTTATGATTTTTCCAAAATAACTGTCAATATGGTTTTATAGATGTACCGTGCAGTCCTCCAAAAGATTCTGGAATAACGCTGATTAAATTTTCTCTAATCTCTTAAAGGCATTTAACTCTCTTGATCATGAAACACTTTGATAAACTTTTGAATTAAAATTCATGAGAGACATAAGTCATACTCAGAAATTAGAATATACAGTAGATATTAGCAAGGCATAATTATTAGGATTAGTGAGTAGTGTTCTGCAAAGTCCTATATTAAATCCATTGCTGTTCCTGTTAGGTTCTGCAAAACCTAATTTTAATAAAGCCACGTAATTGACTGAAATGATATGGCAATTGCTCGATTAGTTTACTTCAGTAATTTGCATCACTGCTTCTTGTCTTATGGTATATTTTTAGGGAGTGGGGTAGAGCCTTTGATAACATATTCATACTGCAAAATTTCGTACAACTAGGTACTCGCCTATGTCTTTGGTGTGTTATGAGATGCTATATCTTCGGGATTAATACTACTCGTTTAAATATTGATCTGTGCCCTGCATAAATCACTGTATGACAATTTATAACTTTGACAGGGAAAATTTATAGCGTCCATTGCGAGTATATAATGTATCAGAGCGTTAGTGTGCGTAATAAATAGTTACGGATGTGCGATGCAGAAAACAACAATCTGAAAGCATTATTTTCGCCCACGTCTCAGTCGGCGAGGCTTTATAAATCATAACGTTTGTAAATTGTAGGCGATATGTGGAGCACACGTAGCCGCGAACACGAGCACCGTTGATAGTAGCGCCGGGATCGCGACGCTTATCTGGGGACGCATCGCATCGGTTGGCGGAGGCACAGATTAAACGGAGACTTTAATGCGTTTAGAACTGAAATGACAAGAATTACAAACGATCGGCGCGCTCGATGGATGCCTGCCGGGCGAATTTCATAAAATGAAAATTTGAAAACGTAGATTTTCGTTTGGACAGTCATGTAAAGTTTTTAATGTGGATTGTTCTATTTCTGATTTATATTTAAATTCATCATTTTTACCGCTTGGTGTATATACAATGCTAAACTTCACCTATTGGCTTCTAAAAAAATTCATTACTTATTCAATTTACAGAAAAACTAAAATAAACGCAGGTAAACTTACGATGTATGACATATTATGACCACTACTTTAGAAAAATTACACTTGTTATATATTAATTTCCATTTTAATATTATACATAAATATTTATTTACAATAACCCTGGCTGTATGATCGTAACATATTAGCACTAAGCTATTACCTAGTGCTAATTGTTAACCTGGGCATATTGTTCTACCATGTTGTACTCTATTTTGCCTGCAACAAAAGTTTTCAAACAAAGAAACAAGCATAAAAAACTCTAAAACATATATACATATGTATAGATATAACTACATAACTGAAATTATTTTTAGGACATAAAGATGTCAATATAGCATTTGTTTATATTGAATTCTGAATCAAGGATGTCATTACGGAAGTTGGCTGTAATGACATCCTTAGCCGTTTCCACATAGCCACCGAATAGAAGGAAACTCCCCATTAGAACTTGTTAATTTAAACAGGATTAATGACAAAACGCTTACATGTGGCGGTCTTGGGACCAGTTCTCAGTGAGTGGAAGTGTTGTGGTTGCACAGACCAAACTAATTTTAGCACATTGGTTTCCGTCGGGGACCTATATTCAGCATGAATGCCTTGAAGAGGATTAGCGGCACAAAATCACGAGGAAGAATATTTAAACAGAACTTAGCACAAGTATTAACAAACCAGTGAACGTCCTCCTCCCACCGTTGATAGTGTATATTATTATCATTAAATATTATTATACCATCAAATATTATTATTCCTCATTTCGACAATTATATAACGGCATTGCGATTTATTCTTTGAGGGCTGCATTTTAGGGCAGTTTAGTTTTATGAGCATTTCATTAGGGTTTAAAGAATGTATTATACTGTTAAGGCTCTTGTCCACACTACAACGGCATAGTCACAGTTAAGTGACATAATCGAAAAGCATGATGATAAGGTTTTGGCATTTGGTTCATCTTATTTTTGTAGCCAAAATCAAAGTTTTATCAATATCAAAATAAATAAACAAAATCATGATGCTTCTGAAATATTTCCATCTACCCTAATCTGTGGCGGAGGTTAGCTGTGGCGACCGCGACTGATGCGGGCGACAACGTACAATTACGCAAATGCTTTAATATCAGACTACATCGCTTACTCCATATTATTATTTATCGTCGCGGCCCCGCGCTCGGGAAAAATGCTAAACGGCCCAAAGAATTGTCAAGGTCTCTTTTTATGCGGTCGCGGTTGCAATGGCATACAGATCGTATCAGCTTTAATTAGCAAGCCGAGAACAAACAATGCCTTTGGAAATTTGTGAGGTCGTAAAATATGAATCTCCGCTTGCACATTGCATGATGCGACCTTCCCACACGTATTAAGCGAGGTCTCACTCGATGACGTTTTAGATTATTTTAGATTATATAAAATAGGCAATTCTGAAGATTATTCAATGATTAGAAATATATTGCTTCAAGGGCGGATACTGTGACCCAATAATAAATTTTTATTTATGTATTTATTTTCATCGAGGTACACAAAACCATATACATATTGCAAACCACCTAGAAAACTTACACAACACAAAATTTGGTAAGTTTGATTTAGAAATGCAGTAAGATGAAAAAGACTTGTTTCTAGGACATGGAAAAATTACATATTTGTATATTACTCCGCCACTAAAGAGCGGTAATGTCTCTTTTCAATTATTTATTGTTGGAGTGTGGTTTACAGATCAATGTTACTGTTATGTTGTAATGTTCTTTTTTAAAAGGTGAGAAAAATGTCTGACCATTTTCTTAGCTATAAATCAAGAAGTGTATTTTCTAAATCAAGTCTATAATTTGTATCATGATTTGTTATTTTTAATTTTAAGACGAGTTGTTTATGAGTTGTGTCACTTTCCTAAAAACATGGAAACCACTTTTCGCAAAAATAAAAAAAAAACGCAAGTAGCAACATTTAAACATTAAGCTCCCACGACTACTATAGTTAACAAAATTCTAAATATGCTAGATGTATATTTTGAAACAGTATGATGACACTACTGGTGATCGTAAATTTTACATCCTATATTTAACATTAAATTAGGTAAAAACGTTATTGTCTACATTATCTAAGAAGGCTTATTTTTTTATTTAATCAAAAAACCATCCCTATTTTTTTCAACCTGTTCAAGGCGTTTTGTTTTATTAAATAAGTTATAATTTATCGGTATAAAGAGAATTTCCAACAAATTGTTCAATTTCTACTTAATGGTTACAAGTAGTATATTCAAAATCAGTTTTTTTCCTGGTCCCTTATTGTTAATGCGTGGCGTACCGCAAGGTTCTGTCCTTAGACTTAAATTGTTTTTAATTTATATAAATGACCGAGAGTTTAACAAAGTGAAGTTGTCCATGGTGGGACATATATAGGATAGACTGTTTGTATAGGAATGGAAAGACGTGGCTTCTGGGTTTAGTATGGAAACGAAACCTGGCACAAGCGTTTTACAGCCTTTGCATCTTATTTTGCCAACGGCATGCGTCGAGTCACCAAATCGTCGGCAATTATTCTATATTATTTATACCTACATATACTCGTATATTGAGTGGTGTCTCATGATTCACTAAATTGTGCGCATATCAAATATGCATTAGTCAATGTATCGTGTAATACACAATAATGGTGGTGCGGTTGCGGATCTCCTCTCTGTCGATTTACGGTGAATCGAAGCGCGTAATTGTAAACTTTATGCATGCGATAAATTGTCAGGAGCACCATTGTGCGGTGAGAGCGCGTGACAATGTTACCTCATGTCGGCGGCTTGCAGTGTGGCCGAGATGGGGCGGCGGGCGCAGTAGACACATTATTTGTAGGAAAATCATAGTTGAGTCGTTCGACACAAAATCAGCAATATTTTCAGTCACAGGATCTCGATTTACTCCTGATTTCCCGTTTATAATGTCCAAGTCTTAAATTTGAATTTTGCCATCTTGGGATGTTATGAAGATTGGTGTCATATTTTCATTCTGAGATGAATGGCAAAGACTTTTGGACAAACTACTGGCCAGCAGAGTCCTTCCTTAAACAGCGAGGGCACTGCAAGCCAGTGAAGCTTCTTTCTCCCTGATTAACGGTTTTGAATGGACTACTCCTTCCACTAGACTTGTCGCAGGTTGAGGTCACTTCCACCAATCTAAATATACTGCTAACGTTTAAATAGTTATGGTAACGAACGATCAATGTCAAGTTTAATTTTTAAGAAGAGATACTTTTTGTATGTGGTATAAATTTAGGTAAAATTTAGTCTTTTTAAGAAACTCAAATTTATTTGGTGTACAGAGAAACTAAGCCGCCATCAACAATCAACATGCAGCGGGGAGCGACTCCGTTGCTTGCTATTAGATCCCCGAGGGTTGCCAAATTGGTCGTAGCCTGGTAGTAATAAAATGTATGGAAGAAAATGGATACACTTACATAGTTGCGTTTATTAATCCTGGTAGCAAGAACTCTGACAAAAAATACCTATGGTGTATTTAGACACAAAGGTATTTAAATGACAAAAATCATCTTTTTGAATATTTTCGTTTCCTAAGTATTTTCAAAGTAATTATGACTGTATTAATATCTGATATACGCATTTTAAACGGTGGCCTATCTTCCATTTTCTTTACAGACTTCAGTATATACGCGGCTCTCTCCTGTCATCCGATACCGATGTTCGAATAAAAACTGACACGCCGTGAAAGCCATTGCTTTGCTGCGGACGCTTCACTTCATTGTATGGTCCGACTTAGCTACCCAGTGTAGTAAGGCTTTCAGGAACATATCAAACAGATATCTGTACAATTGATTAGGTAGTCCCATGGAACATGGATTAGCGCCACTAGGTATCAGTTCGGAAGATGATGATGGTGCTGAAATGAGGAGATAACTGATCATACGGCTAACCGTACTTATGTCGTAATTTTGGGGCTATTGTGGCTCACCTACACCTATACAGGGTAAGTTTTAATTAGCCGGCATCCTTAAAGTGGGTGAATTAGTATACAGCAAATAAACAACTTTTGATAAAAAAATATGGGGAACGTAAAATTTGTCAATATTTGTTTTTTAAATTGCAATATTTTATCTACTGATAAATTTTACACAGCCCGCTAAACGCTTATCAAACTTTTATTCATAATTGGAATTCTTCAAATTTATAAAAAAATGTATATCTTTTTTGTTATTCCACTTTTTTTTTATCTAAAGTTCCTTACTAGCTCGTACTGATTTACTCACATTTATCCTTTATATCTATTGACCACCAGTTCATATTATAGACCATGCAACCAGCTTACCTGTAGACTAGACGTCAGCCGTAATAGCCTCATACGTATATGTACCCATTATTTTCTTTGTTTTTAGAGACAAAGCTGAGATTGTACATACCTATTAGTCCTGAGTTTCTACACTCCTTGGTTCTGTTATGTAATGCGGTCCTGGTGTACCCTTCGTAGAGTCAATATAAGCTACGGTCCAATTAGTGGACGTAAAAATTCTTTACGCGCAAGTCTATCTGCTTCTTTATTAGCTCTTACTCAAATGTGTCCCTTAACCTTGGTGAGATAATATATCTATATTTATGTGATATCTTTGTGTGCCCATGGCATTTTTAATTAATTTGGATATCTTCCTGTAATGTTTACTTGTAATGCTTGTAAAGCCAGTAATGCAAATCAATGATATATATTTGTGTATTGTGTACTTTCCAATTAATTTTCTTTTTTCTATTTCTCCTGCAGGCCTAATTACGATTACAGATATACGGTTTCCGCCTAAAAAATTGTGGAGTTGGCAGCAGGGATCTTTTGATATTTAGTTTAAGAGGTTGCTAGTTTAGTCCCGTACCAGCCCCCTCATTTGTCTTCGAACCGTCGCGATTTACATCGACGCGTCGATGTAAATTTTAAAATTTAAAAAAAAAATTTAAAATTTTTATCTAATGACTCTATATTAACAAGGTTAGTAACTTTTAGGACATTGCATAACATTTCCTGAAATATTACTAAGGTAGAAATTTGAATATCATTTTTAGTAGCAGAAAGTTATTCCATGGCTGTTTTACATTTTCCTATTCTTTGTAGTTCTCCCCATCGTGTTTCAGTTTCATCTACTGAAGATAAATAGCTACTCTCGCTCCATCTTGTTTTATAAAAATATCTAGAGCTGATAGGCCTAATATAACTTTCAATGCCTTAGCACCTTTGGCACCTCTACATGCAATTATGTAGAGTCATTTTTTGTCCTGTATTCTTTTTTGTATCCATTCGAGGATTACTACGATGCCGCCATAATATATGCTCCGTACACTAACTTTGATCTTATGATAAGCGTGTACAGCTATGTACATTGTATTTCTTGGAGAAATACCCCATGTTTTGCCTATCATCAGTCTGTATTTCAAAAAGGCCATGGTTGCTTTCCTGCAACTTACCTCAATGTGATTTCTCCTTGTTCGGAAGATTGGCGATGAACGTTTTTATTTTATTTTATTTGGTTTACAAACAGCGTTTATTAATAAGAAACACAAAAATATGAAAATAAAACTATGACTAATTATATGTTAACACTATTTACCGTTAATTATATTATGTGTACAGTATCACCTTTTATCACATTTCCTTAGCAGCGATTTATTGTTAGTGAAAAAGGAGAGAACAAAAAACAAAAAATAAGGAAATTTCGCACTAATGATATCAAAATAAATTATAATGTTATTACCACAACGTTTCTGCAAATCAAATTATATAGCGACATGAACGAAGATTGAGCAAATTTCCTCCAAATTATTGAAGTCGTTTTTGAGAAAAATAGGCTTCCATCCAAATACTTAGAAGCCGTCTACGTCTTTAGAATATAATACATTATTTGTTACTTTTTTAAATTGTGGTGTAAAATCAATGATTCATTATTTTATTATCATTTAATTTATAGGAAGAAAACTAATCTATGTCGACGTGCGATAATGGCATGCGATAAAAACCAATCCGTGGTTTAGAAAAATGCGATTAGGCAGATAATGTAGAAACACACTCAACTCGGCGCCTTTACCCGTTTGTTAATATTTCATCCATAAAGTCATCGTCGATGTGAACATTTGTAAAACTGACGTGATCGCCTCGAACGAAAATAAATCGGAAAAAATTAACGAAATGAGTTTCGTTAAATTGTTGACCTCGAACGCTAACGGAGTGTCTATTTATTAATTAGTGGACGGTATTTAGTTCAGACAGCGGCGGATGTGTTTGAATTTATTTACGAGTCTCAATAAATGTCACAATTGATTATGCGGTGATTATTTTAGGTTTTGTTAATATTGCTTTGATGTAAATTGGAGATTTTGATCGTGTTTATGATAATGACCCTTTCAAGTTTTTCTGTAAAAAGTATTCGCAGTATTAGTGTAACAGCAGTTCCAAAAATTTTAATTTTTTGTCATTATTATAAATAAAATATAAAATACAAACCCTCTTTTATTAATTAATAATTATATAATATGTAACTATCATTCGGGGTAACTGAGTTGAATTTTTGATTTTGAGATAAATTGGGATAATCGGAAATCGATAAACGCCTTTGGTTAGCGTTACGTGCGTGCGAAGGTTGGCGAATTTCTCGAACGTTTGAACACCTGCGTTGTCAGATTAGTAGACATGTGGCGGCTATATTCGAGCCCTTGGACTCGTGGCGCAACTCGCTTCGTTTTCAATTTTGTTCTAAGAGACGCTACTGTCCGGTATACTGTGGCTAGACTATGCCAACGTTACTCGTTAGCTACGAAACTCAGGATGCGGAACGCAGGATGTTGGTCTAGTTCCTTCCCTGGTTTAAATTCAAAGTGTTTTACAGGTAATTAGCACAACCTATGCATAAACAAGGATATAAACCACTGTTAATTAACGCCTTCCCGGTGGTTAGGCATAAGTAAGTAAGTAATCTAAATCAATGTGTATATACGCCCTCCGGTGGTGGAGGCAGTAACGGCTTGTAAAAACGTATAAAGAAATCGAATAGTATGTCATATATTTATAACCCTGAGTAGTTTGGACTAGATAGTCGTAGTAGTTTAGTAAACATGGATTTGTTTCCTTTTGTTTTTGATTTAGTGATATTTTTCGGGGACTCGAGAATGACTGAACTTGATATGAAACTATGAATTATATAGACTATTTGACTATTTTATATTGCTGTTTTGATTAAAAGCTTTTAAATTGTCATCGACTGAATGCCCTAATAATTTGAATTGCCACACTATCCAGTATACTTCATTTGCAATTGAGCGATCCTTGGCTAGTACCCGCTACAGTTGAGCGGATATTAGACCGGATTGTTATGATAAACGGTTGTATTAAAGTTTTATTTTATCGTAACAAGACCTGCACTGCCCCAATTTTCACGTCAAATGAAAATTACCCGTTTTATACGACTCCCCAATAAAAAAGGAGTGTAATGTGTTCAGGATTTATATATGTGTGTTTTCCATTTTTTTATTCCACCATAATGTTAAATGCTTGAACCGATTTAGAAGTGTGTGGTATTGTTAGAATTTTTATGTCATCCCAATTGTCATAATTGTCATACCTTAACTGTCTAAATGTCAATTGAGTAGTTGTCCAAATATCCAAATGTCGAAATGTCAATAAATTAACATAAATAAATCGTGTCAAATGTCAAATGAAAGATATGAGATTTAATAACTAATAATTAGTATGTATTAAATAATTAATAATTGTTATGTAATAAATAATTAATAATTAACATATAACAATAATTGTTATAACAAATATTATACATATTTTCAATGGAATGGATAATAAATCATATTAATTAATTAATTAAATAATCCTATAATATATTAAATTACAAGGAATTACGATATATTATTAGGTAATTTATAAATAATGTGTATTAATTAAACCATTATTAAATAATATTAATCTATTTAACACGAGTTTATAATAAACGTATTTTAAATAATATACATATACCGGTGTTATTACTGCACGGGCATTTTTTTTTGTGGGTGAATCAGTACAACGAAATAAGCAACTCTTAATATTTTATTTTGGGAAAAAATGGAAAATATATATTCTTTTTGAGGATTTTTTATTTTGAAAATTTGCTTTTTTCTATTTTATTTTTAAAAAGTATGTAAAGCTATATGATCACGATGCCCTATCTAGCGGTTGGTAAAATGTCGCTCATATTGTTTACTAGCTGTGCCCGCGACTCCGTTCGCGTACATTTCGATTTTTACGAAGCATTAGGTGCAATAACATTTTTTATTGCGTGATTTAAAGGGATGCTAATCATATGGTAAGGTGGTAGCAGTCGTCATGATCTTATTGTAACGCTTCTTTGTAAACGATGTTGTGTGTTGTGTTATGGGGAGTGCAGATGTAAAGATCGTTACTGCTGCTCACTCTTGAGCAAGCAACATACAGCTGTCCGTGAGAGAAGCAGCTCGTGCGGAGATCTACACCTGCAGTGCGGAGCGTCTGTCCCTGCGACTTGTTTATAGTCATAGCGAAACAGACGCTCACAGGGAACTGTACACGCTTGAACTCGAACGGGTAGTTGTTGGGGATGAGAGGGATACGCGGGATGAACACGTCTTCCCCTCGGCCGCAACCTGTTAGTATGGTCGCCTCGATGACGTTTCTTTGTAACGACTTCACCAGAAGCCTGGTGCCGTTGCATAGCTTGGGGGTGCTTAGGTTTCTCAGCAACATTATGGGAGCACCAACTTTTAACGTTATCGTATGTGCCGGAAGTCCAGGAGCATTCAAAGAGTTGAGAAACTCGATCGGGTAGTTAGTCGCGTCGCCATCATCAACTACCCTATTAATGGCATGGAACACCATTTCGGGGGCCTCGAACATACTTAAAATTGCGTTATTAATAGCAACCGCCTCATCATTTTTTGGGGTGAGAATGGCTCTTTCGCAGAGCCAAGAGCTTTCCTTGCTAGACAGATTTTCTATGTCAGGATAAACTTGGGCGATCAGCTCATTAACCGAAGTAACAGTTTTACATAATGAAAGTGGAAGCTGAATTTCGCCATTCACTTCGGTCATTGTACCATTACCTATCTTCAACAGCAGATCAGAGAACTCTCCCGTCAGGGAATCCCCTCCGAGTTGAGCTCTCATATTGACGGTAAGTGAGAGCTTTTTCACATTGGACCAGAGAAGGGATCGTTTGAGACAGGCGTTTACTTCATCAGCGCGCGTACCTCTGCTGATGACGGGGAGAGTCTGACGGAAGTCACCAGAAAAGAGGAATGTGACACCACCCATAACTTTGCTATTGTTTCTCATATCCTGTAACGTGCGGTCAACAGCCTCCACTGCTTTTTTGTTTGCCATCGTGCATTCATCCCACACGATGAGAGCACAGTCTCGCAGCACTTTTGCTTTTTCACTATTTTTTGAGATGCCGCAAACAGGATTGTCGGAGCGATCTAGATCTATAGGTATTTTAAACATTGAATGAGCTGTCTTACCCCCGGGCAGTAATGTTGCTGCTATCCCAGAGGATGCCACCGCAAGAGCTATGTCGGCATCTTTTCGAATTTTTGATAAAATTAGATTTATCAAAAAAGTCTTTCCAGTTCCTCCCGGGGCGTCAATGAAAAAGATTTCACCCGATTTAGATTTAACGCTGTTCACGACTCGATTGTATATATTTGTTTGTTCCACAGTTAGTTTTGGCTCATTTTCTCGAACCAAACTATTCATTTCGGCAATGTTATAGCTCGTCTCAGCGGCATACTCCTTGCTTATTGTTGCGTCGTTCATCATCTGAGGAGAAGGAAGTCCGTATCCACCCAGAGGATTTCCGCCGATAGAGATGACGAAATCCTGAAGTTGTAATAAACCACGATTTTCTATGTCGGGTCTACATTCCTCAACATTGAGATCAGGGGTACGTCTCTGAATCTCCCTCGTGATGTCTTCACAGAAGATATGGCGGTACTTCTCCCATAGATCGCTTGGATTCGACAGGTTACAGAAGACCAACATAACAGCAAAAAGTTGGCGAAGTTTAGCGGCGTTGTCACTGATGCAAGCCTCTCGCAATGTGTCATCCCAGTTAGAATCGTCTTCAAGCAGATGTAGTGCTCTACATGCTGCTTGGTAAGTTGGATGAACTAAGCCGTCCACAGATTTAAGGCATTCGAACGACGTCGGTCCTCGTACGTGATGAAGTAGCAACCGTAGAAAGTAGCATTCGCTATTGCTTGGATGTACTGTGTACACCCTACCGAGTACGTTTTCTCTAAAGATGCCAGTAACACCTTCTACGATACTACCACGCTTCCTACGATTGAAGACGCCACGTTGTTTGTCGAACGTATAGTATGATGGCACGTCTTCGTAGAGCAATGTTTTAGCGAATTCGTCATCTTGGCAGAGTTTGAAGAATGCCATTAACGTCGTATTTTTTGGATCATCGACTCTATCCCTCACGTTATTCAAAGTGAAGTAGACGCGCTGCCCATTCTCGAGATGGACAGCCAAATGAGTAACGGGAGGAAATCGTTCGTGTATAGGAAACGACAGGATGCGCCAAACTGCTTCCGAACTGCTTACATATCGTCCAGATTGGTACCGCAACACTTCGTCGTGTTCGTTTTGTACCCCGAATGTCGCTTGGTCGCTGCCTTTATTTACATATTTGCATATGTATTTAATGGACTGGACGCTGCTACATAATTCGACGTTTATGTGTGTTTGGAAGGCTCTTGAGAGGGTCGGTGAGTGCGGAACAATCCACCTGTTATCTACTTCAATAATTTGACCGCGTATACGAATTTGTGCAGTGAACCCGCCTTCTTGGGGACTCCTGCGTTGGTATAAAGGGTAGCCGTCTGTACCCGTCACCGTTTCCGTAGTGAACTGTTTAGGAAATTGTTTACTGCAGCGACCGTCCTTCATGCAAGGCGACTGCATGTTCAAAGGTCCGCAAGGACCATGAACCATGTGCGTTTTGACGATTTCATATAGTTGAGGATCGTTTTCGGGATTTGGTAGTTCCGCGCGTATGACTCGATCGATTTCATTAGGCCTAATTTTTTCTTCCAGCCACAGGAGTATGTGAGCATGGGGGAGACCTCGTTTCTGCCATTCGACAGAATACATGAAGCATCTAGCACCACCAAATATCTTCTTCTTGGTGATTAAATCCATTAGTATTTTTAACTTAAGATGAAAAACTCTCGAGATCAAGTCATGTCTATCATGAGGAAGTTGTCCAGGTAGAAGTTCCTTCTTTATTTCTTTCCACTTGGGATTGGTCGTGATGGTGATAAAGAGATCAGGTCTTGAGTACTTTCGAATGTAACAGAACGCATCTTGAGTGCGCTCGTGCATATATCTCGGACCACCTGTGAAACTGGATGGTAATATCACCAGGCGACCCAAGTTCTCCCCACCTCCATCCTGCCTCAGCGCATCTTGTAAATGTACATACTCTTCAGATCTCAGTTTCTTTTGGTTCGTTCTGATAAATATTAGTCTTTCGGTCTCTATCTTTGCGTACATGTCTACTAAATATTGATTAAATAGATTACGAAAGTAGTAAAGGTGATTGTATACATCCTGTCGAATCATTATTCGATAACAGTAAAACTGGAGAGCGGATGTTTTTTTTCTATTGTTCTCTTCGCGCGTCACAGGATCCACATTAAAAACCATAAAGTTATACCCATCTTCACCGTGGCAGAGTAGCAAGGGATATTGCAGTGCATCGTAAGATCTATGTGTTTCGCATATCCTTAACAAACGGTCATCGTTTGTACGAAGAACGATATCTCTTTTCTCACACTGCTCATTCACCAGCAATACGGCTACCTCGTTCGTTGTTGGTTCGTTGTATCGACCTCTGTGTGCTGTCGACGGCCTTCGGTCTGCATGTATGACTAACTTATAGTCATCCCGATTACCAGTAGGGAGAGATTGTAAAGCAGGCTTGAAGTCTTTTACATACGGATTACACTCATTAAGCATCGACTGAAGATTTTGTACTAAATTTCTATCTATGTTTGAAATGTGTGACATTCTTGTGTCAGTTTGAGCTTCATAATCTGAAATGAAGTAAATCTGAAGGAATTTTGCTATTGCGTTTTCGACTGGAAGCAATGATCCTATGCGATGATAAACTTGGCCTTGTATTTTAAAAGTTGGCATGAATGGGCCTTCTGATATTTCATTGCCCCCAAAAGATGTCATTTGGAAAGCACTGTTGTAAGAGCGAATGGCATTAAGGAATTGCGCTGAGGATGGATGGTCTCCGTTCAAAAGCGACTTAAGTGGTTCCGGAGGTGGTTCTATTGGTTCCAAGTGAACCTTTCCCGATGAGCAGCACAATCCATTTGACTCATTTTTCCACTTTAAGGCCTTACAGTAACGACAAACGACTTCCATATCCCCAATCTCAGACTCCTTGGCATAGTTTATTTCTGGGTTATAAGAAAACCCACTTTTATATTTTTCAACCCAGTACAAAATGTCAACAACAGCTTCATTCCGCCCCCCATCTATGGATAACTGTAACTGTCTGTTAAGACTGTGCATTTGACGTCGACATTCCAATCGATCATTCCGCTCATTTTGAGACAAAGATGCTCGGAACGTCGCAATCTGTTGTTGGTTTGCATATAAAGCACTTTCTCGTTCTTGACTTAACAGGGCATATCTGTCTCTACTGGCAGCCAGACGTTCAGCTTGTTGTGTTTCGCCCTCCCTTCGAAAGGAATCCAAGTGACGCTCTCGATCGGCAGCTAAACGTTCTTCACGCTCTGACTCGGACTCAAGTTCACGCGTGCGTGTAGCGTATTCACGCATAGCCGTCAAACGCTGTTCTCGAGCTTCATCAGACTCGTGTTCACGTACGTATGTAGAAATATTGCGTTTTAATAATAATCGTCGTTCTCGCGCTTCATCAGATTCGACTTCACGCGTGCGTGTAGCCTGTTCACGCATTACCGACAACCGCTCTTCTCGAGATTCAGCTGACTCGAGTTCACGCATGTGTGTAGCGTGACCACGCATAACCGACAACCTCTGTTCTCGCTGTTGCGAGGACTCCATGTCTAAAGACAAAGCATTCCGCTCGCGATTTGATTGTAGGCGTGCATCTCTTTCTTGCTGACTTTCAGACTGTCTCGCGAGTCTAGCTTTTTTCGCTTTTGAAGACACAGAGTTGAGATTAGTTCTTTTCCTAATTGGCGGCATTGTATAAAAAAAAATCCTAAAAATTATCACACATTATTAAGATTATTAGTATCGATTATTCCTACTCTTTCATTTTAGCTAAGGTACCTATGCTTTCAGAATAAACTACATACTTACGAAATTAATACGAACATTCAACTCAATTCAAATAAAAACCAGTCAAGTACATAGGTACTATTCGGTAATGGAAAGTAAAAATTATTGCCTAATATATATTCGCAATAACACCTTTATTGCACTTAAAATTAATCAATAATCAAATGAACATACATAGAACTAAACAAAAATGCTAACTAAACTAAACACAAAGCTATCAACTCAATTCAAATAAAAAACCATTCAAGTACATAGGTACCTACTATCCGGTAATGGAAAGAAAAACTTAAATAAAATAAGACCCTAGAAAACGTTCCCGGCAGTTAGGCAAAATACCTAAGTAGGTACCAAATACCTAAGTAGGTACCTACATAGGAACATCTATTGGTGAAAGAATTGTTAAAATCGGTTCAGTAGATCCCGAGATTACCCCTTACAATTTAACAAATATACAAACACACAAACTTTACTTCTTTATAATATTAGTATATTAATCAATAATCAAATGAACATACATATGTAGATCTAAACAAAAATGCTAACTAAACCCAAAGCGATGAAACAGATTAAAAAAAATAGCGTTCGCTCGAAACAATGCATACGAAACACCACGCTCCGCGCTCTACACGCGACACGTCCGTGCAGGTCGAGTTTGGCGTTCTATATGGCGAGCGTCCCCGCTCTGGTCCGTATTTATAGACACTCGCTCCTCGCGCCCCGCGTCATAAACTCGCAAGCGCCGCGCGCCAGGCGAAAATGCGATCAGAGTTTTTGATCAGTACTCCGTCATTTTACTACTTCTAGCGATGATTTTTGGCATACTCTTCTTTTAGATGTATGTGATTATAATAGTGTAAACAAAATCTGAATAAAATCACCTCATTCAACATAATAAGCAGCTAAACATGCAGATACTCGAAAAAATAAATTAGGTTTGTATGGGGGCCACGTCTTATCATAACTGGAGCTAGAATTTAAATAGCCTATCCTGTGTCCCAGATGTCTATATGTTTTTATACCAAATTTGATCAAATTCGGATAATTGGTTTAAGAGTTATGGAGGAACATACATACATACACACATACAGAAAAAAAATCTAAAAATCGTGAAATTAGTTTCAGTATCATATATTGAGCCTATAAACACAATATCTCTGAAAACAAACTAACTTACTCCATGACCGACCCTTACAGATTTATTATTAGTATAGATTTACGACTTATTACCTACCTCTAGATGACACAGCGCGCTCAAACGCTTCTCAAACATTTATTTAACAGTTAACTTCTTTAAATTTTCATAATAAAAAAATAAAAAAAACAAAAAATATTTTTTTTTGTTTTCTTCTATTTTTTTTAATAAAAGTTGCTTACCACTTTGTACTGATTTACCCACAGAAAAAAAAATGCCCGTGCAGTAATAACAGCCTGTATAAGGTAATCAACATAATAACATACATATCAAATAATTAACATACTCGTATATTAAATAATTGACATATCCTAATAATTAATATATAGTAAATAATTACCATATAATGAATAATTAACATATATTTAAAAATTATTATACAATATTAAACAAATAACATATTATATTAAATATAATAGGAGGTGTCCATTTGATTTCCTGGTAAGAAAAGAGACATAGAGCATCGCTTTCCATCGCAATCAGACTTAATATGACATAGTATATAATCCGATATTCCTGGTATCTCAATCCTATCTAGTATTCAAGACTACAAAACTATAAAAACTGCGTGGGTGCGTTCCTCCTGATCTCGTAGTCATAAAAAGCGGTTGCGGGGCGGAATGAGACGTGCCGCTCGGGATATAACGAGCGATAAGGTCGTGCATACTTGTCGCTGGCTCCTGTTTCCTGCATCTTCGCGGGATTCAGGCGGCGGCGCGCGCTGCGCCGCGCCGTGTCGTTGCGTAGATTTAATGCACGGTGAACGTAAGGGACGTTTTCTTACAGTAATATTCCGTAAGAGAGTTTTACATGGAAACAAGAGTGATATACAGTAATTGCTGTTTGTTCACTCGCCAAAAACCCTACTATTCTAATAGCAAACAACGGCGGATGCTAATGTATTGAATAGGTTTTATGCGTGCATTGTAATTTAAATTGTCTATCGCTTGAGGCTGATTTTAGTTCATTGAATACGAAATTATTTGCCGGGCAATATTAGGGGAACAGTACTGAATATGGAAGGGTTCTTAATATGGAAAATCAGCGTATTTCTGTGAGTGTACGTCGCAGCATAAGTATTTTTGTGTTTAATGCCCCCCTCCCTTCCGCATGTTTTTACTTAATATTATTTATTTATTTATTCCTGCATGATTTTGCTTAATTTGAGTATTTATGCATTCTTGTAGTCGGTGATGATTGTCAATGTTACACACTGTTTTGTTGTATCGCTTTGGATCTATTTTTTGTATATTCTTTGTTCAGGAAGCTTGTGGTCTAATATGGACAGTAACTATGGGCCTAATATGGAATACTATTCCATAATATAATAATTAGTATATATTTTCAGAATTTCTGCTTTTTATTTATAGGTACTAATCAGTGCGTCAATGTGGAGCCTACAAAATTAGTCGGAAACCATAGAATAAAGCGGCTATGAAAAACGCAATTAATGAGGTAAAATCTAAACAAATGGGGTTCCAGAAAGCTGCCAAAGTGTTTGATGTACCTTGAGCTAATTTGTTTCAGCTAACGGCTATAAGGAATAGTTTTGTTTCATTTACTAAATTAAAAAAAAATAGATTTTATTTTTTATTATAAAATTTGTGCATTCCATATTAGGAACCCTTTTTTCAAACCTAATTTTTGGTACTTTTTATGCTTTATTCTACATAAAGGAATTAAAGCAAAATTAAGAGTTTCGAATATTGTTTTCTAATACTGGATTATATTTCCAAGAGATTAGATCAACAATGTTGAACAAAATATGAACCTAGATTTTTTTACAGATTTTTTAATGGTTGCCTAATATTCGGTACAGTTCCTCTACAATAATACAAATGAAGTTCGTATGAATGCGTCATCGAATGATGGCCACCAAAAGGGTAGAAAGGCTCTGTGGTATGTGTAGAATATAACCTGCGGTTAATATATTTACTTAAAATGTAAAATATATATTTTTTTTTCGTGACACAACCGTGGCACTCCAATAAGACTCAGGAAATGAGCTCCCTTTATTACAGGAATGCCTTTTTTTATAGCAAGGCAGCCCGCCTTGCACTTTACTGTAAAGTAAAGTGCAATACAGCCCACTGAGCATAATAGAAAAACATTTCTTTACATTTTTAAATATTGGCTATTTAACTACCTTAACTGGCTCAGACAGATATATACATAAATTTATGTTTAAGGTACGTATGTGGCACACTTTTATAAAAGCTAGACTCATAAAATAAGACTCATAACCACTTATCATTGATTCCTGCCATCATAATAACATTAATGTCAGCATAACACCTTGAATTTAAAATAAAATAAATTTTCTAACATCACTATCTCAAATTTTTCTATAAGTATTCTTACCACCAGAGTAGAATTTCGAATTTTTAATAATTTTTTTACAATTTTTTTTCGCTATGCCTATATAGTTTTAATAATTTTTTATTGGTTTTAATTTTCTCGGAATATTATATTGCAATATTTACGATAAAATAACTCTTTTATATGTTAAAAAAGACGCACAGTAATGTTTGATATAATTATTTATTTTATTTATTTATTTTATTAACTAAATGTATACAGCATATTCTTTATATATAAAAAAAACATTTTATAAATTAACATCAATATAGCCATTAATACATTTTAAATTAGCAAAAAATATAAAGTACCCATTTAAAAGATAATAATTTTATAACCTTCTTTTTAAGAAAAAAGGAAAAAGAAGCATTTCTAAATATAAATGTATAAGTACAATAGGATGGGAATGGAAATAGAAGGGAGGGATTGTTATAACACATACATACGTATACTATTGACATATATATACATATATACATACATACACACATAAATATATTGTATATAATAAAGTAATAAGTAAATTTAAATTAATTATCGTTCCTGAGCTTTTCTTCGACTGCGTAAAGAAAAGGCTTCCTGTCCAGAGAAAAAATGTCAAGGTCATTAAACCTGTTATTAAAAGAGGTGAGTAACCGTATCATAGTAGAGTTGCTGAAGTGGCTTAAATTGCACCTGGGCACATGAAACAAACGAGAAACTCGGGTACTTCTGGGGGGCACTCTCAAGGAAATTCGCTCAATTAAAGCTGGACAGTCTATTAAACCATGAAGGATGTCATATAGGAAAGACATGTCGGTTATGGTCCGTCTATTATAGAGCAGTGCAACCTTAAAGTAATCCGCTCTTTCCTCATATGTCTCGAAGTTCGTGTGCTCGCGCCAATTTAGGTATCGCAAGAAACGCTTTTGGACGCACTCAACCATGTTGACAGATGCAGCATACATCGGTGACCATATAGTGGATCCGAAGTCTAAGACACTTCTGACATATGCGTAATACAGTGTTTTTAAGGCGAGGGTGTCACTGAACGGTCTGCATACTCTAAACAAAAATCCTAACATTTTCTTGGCCTTGAGAACTATGTAATCTATGTGGTCGTTGTATGTAAGCTTCGTATCTAAATAATTAAACAGTATATATATATATATATATATATATATATATATATAAATATATATATATATTTATATATCTATATATATATATATATATATATATATATATATATATATATATATATATATATATATATATATATATATATATATATATATATATATATATATATATATATATATATATATATATATATATATATATATATATATATATATATATATATATATATATATATATATATATATATATATATATATATATATATCGACGGTTGAAAGGTGAAATGTATTAAACGCCAATATACCAACTTCACAGGCAAGCCGTTTGAAGTTTAAAATTTTAGAAAAAAATTTGTAAGAAATCATTCGATGGTTCGATTTCTTTTTTTTATATACCATTATAAAGCTACTGGAAAAGATATTATTTAGGACTATTTATAGAAAAGTATAATCAATTATTAAAGGAAATAAGTGGCGTATAATACAAAATGACCTCAGCACAAAAACAGGAGAAATGTGTTAAGTTGTTACATGTATCAATTTTAAAAACAAGCGAAATGGCTTATGTGCCAAGAAAGCATACAGATCTTTTAGATAAAATGTATTACACGCCAATATGTAGTGCTTATTACGTCATGTTAAATGTTTTATGTTCCAACTCTGTTGTAGCAGGGAAGGTTGAAAAATGTATTATGTCCTCTTTAAATAAAATTGTATGGATTTCCACGGGTATTAATGAAACCAACATTCAATACATACTAAATCTTTATTAAATAAAAGGTGAAACACAAACAATAAGCAAAAAATTAAAATGGCGAAATTAAATTAAATCGAAACCAATCAACACAAACATTTACTTAATTAAAATTAACTCCTAAATCTAATTCTTCCTACCTACATTAGTATCAGTAGTATTAATTTTCTTACGAAAAATAGTAAAAATAAGTAAAAAATTAAAATGGCGGAATGAAATTAAATTAAAACCAATCAAACACAAAAATTTAAGTAATAAAATGTAACTCCTAAATCTAATTCTCCGTACCTATGTACATTAGTATCAGTAGTAGTATTAATTTTCTTATATAAAAAACTAAAAATAAGTAAAAAATTAAAATGAAACCAATCAAACACAACAATTAATTAAAATTACTTTCTTAAGTCTAATTCTCAGTACCTACATTCTCAGTACCTACATAGCAGTGTAATAACTAATTTTCGCTGGCTAAGTCTGAATCATCTTCATCAGTTTCGGCCAAACGCTCATGTATGTTGCCATGTGCCATTCCTAAATATTCCTCGTGATATCGTGGCGGTATCACATTTGTACTACAAAGCTTTTGCAGGTCGTGATACTTCTGCTTAGGTATTGGCAGACGTCCTTTATATAAAATTCGGTCTGTTGTTTTTTTATTGCTTATGTTGATAGAGATCACTTCTTCTTCAGCATTTGGTGACATAGAATATTTGATGAATATTTTATTTTCGGATTTTTTAAATGTGGCCACCCTCATTTTACTAATTTTTCCTGTTAGGTTGCCCTTAAAATATTTATCTGATACATCATCCCATGAAACAAAATCATTGTGAGTCAGACAGTGTACTGCATAAGGTTCTGGAACACTCCGTGCTAACTCAAAGACGGTCGGCCATTGTGATGGGGCCCAAATTATGTGATTAGCCACATTCTTTTCGATGACCGAATGCATGCTGTCTACCGGCATGTAGGTGTGGCCCGGAAGTAAATAGTTTATTTGGATCGTGGTTAAGTTTTTAGAAGCCAATAGATTCTGATGAAGACAAGCTAAAACAGTCCGGTTCTTATTCTGCCCTGGGCAAGAATCGCAATACAATAAAAGTTTATTTATTGTATGTCGTTTATCGACTTCTTTTATATAAGATGTGAGAATCGTTGAAACCTCATTGGCTCCTCTCTTTCCGTGACTTTCATTCCATGAATAGCAATAGCCTTTTCTTGTGGTACACTCATAGAACGTCAGGTTGTAGACTGCCAGTTTTCGAGAATAATAAAGCAGCATGCTCTCACCGTAGGGAGTATTTAAAACTTTTTGGAGATCGAAAGAAGTACATAAGACATTCTTATTTTTCTCATGTATCTTCTGATGACAGCCAAATCTCTTTTTGGTTTCATTTTTTTCTTCATCGTGCTTTGCTTTCAATATTTCATTTTCTCCTCCAGGATTATTTTCGAAACCAATACATTTAGAACATTTATCTTTTTTGGGCATATGAAAGCCCAAATTGAAGTCATCTGTAAATACTTTTCGGAATAACCTTTCAGACACAAAGTCTACTCCTGAATTTGTTTGAATATCTTTGTAAAGTTTGTATAAGTTAGATAGGTTTTTAAAATCTTGGGGCAAGTATAATTTCGTCGAGTCTCTCCTCGTGTAGTGGGATGGTACCGCTGTACCGCTGGTAGGTTTTTTATGTAATTTCTCACGGAGTTTAAAACTCCTTCGTTCGTTTTATTGGGTGGTATAGCCTTCCCTCGGATGTCCTCTTTAGAAGATCCATACAAAGCATTCCTAACGGTGTAGTGAACGTATCTTTGTGTAATATCCAAGGTTGCCAAGAAAAACTTCAAACAAACTATACGTTGTCCCTCTCCTTCGTTGATGCAGTACTGATACGTTGCTCCTCTTTTACTTAATCCAGCCACCCGTTTTCTTTTCACATCCTCTTTCTTTGTCATTGAAACAATCCAGTCTCTTCTTCTTTCAGTGGTCAAACTCCAGTAATGTTTGAAAATGTTCAATCTTCTTTCTTCTGTTACTTCTGAACATTTGTTGGCACATTCAGTTTTTAGGCATGGATTTGGCCGTACTCGTTTTTCTGGCATAGTTGCGCCAGATTTCGTCTTGTAAGCTTTTCCACTTCGAAATAAAAGCTGGTTTTCTTTTCTTTCATTTTTTTTCTTAACCTTATATCCTTGCTCTCCAACAGTCCCATCATCAGTAAGTTTTCTCTTCTTAATTCTCTTTTTTTTCTTTGGCAGCGCATCATCTTCCGCATCTTCTTCACGAGATGAACCTTCCCAGGAATCTGATTCCCATTCGTAATCGTGAATTTCCTCTTGATCTTCTAAAAAGTCAAAATATACAGATTTAGGTTGGGACGGTCTAAGTCGAGAAGTTCTTTCGGTGTCATGTGTACTAGCTGAGTTGTATAGTTCAGACAGTTCTACTATTTCTGCCGGGTCTGCAGAATTTCCTACGGTTGCATATTTTTCATGTGAGATAGGAAATATCTCTCCATCTGCCAATTCAGCTTCTCCCGCATTTTGAAATTCATTGGGATTGTACTCAAAGGTGACCGGCACCAATTTATCGGTCTCGGCTGAATTTTGATTTACCAAATCAACGTCTGCCTGAGCTTCGGAATTTTCTACTTCAGATAGAAAAGGAACATTAGCAAGTAATGTATATGTTGCGTCTTCCTCCGTAGCAGATGGTCTTTGGTGTTCTAAACTTTGATTATGGAAGGATAAACTCCGTATACATTTTTTTTTAATTATAATAGGTGCATTAGGTAGTCCTGTTTGAATATTGTCGTCTTGGATATTCTTTGCGGCCATAAAGACCATTTTTTCATTTCGACGCATCTAAAAAAATAAAAAGAAATAAATTACAATTTCTATGGAACAACACAAGTGACAAAACAATGCAAGTTTTTTATTCTAATTCGACTAAAATGTATAATAACGTATTGGTCATACATCAGGACATTTAAGAGAGTCAAAACGACCGTACTTATTTCGGTAGACGATTGGAGGCGATTGGAGGCAGAGCAAGGAACAGATTTCGAAAAGTACGTAGCTTTTGATGATGATTTTGCAACTTCTGGTAGTAAATGCAATCAAACACCATCGTGAAACATTGTTTGAGGTTATGTATATGTGTAGGTAAAATGTACTTTAATCCATCGTTCATTAAAATTCGTCATCAGCTTCGTCGTGAGGAAACTTCTCGATGAGATAAACTAAACCTAATCACAGGTTTCGATGGGTATTTGATATCGTGACTCCATTAACAGGTCTGATACAATAAAATATTATACTGTCATCTGAACTACATACATACCTATGTGGGAGTGGATACAAATCAAGTCACAAAATTGCGCTATATAACTAAATAAAAGCTTTAAAAAATGAGACCAAATAAAAGTTTGTTATAAAAAGCACATAGACTAACCTAAAATAGGTAAAAACCTGCTTGCTTATTGCTTATTGCTGGCGCCGCCGATGGTGGTGTAAGCGCTAGATGGTCCGATGGCGCAAAAACCGCGACACGTCCACTCCAGGTGCTGTCTGCGCGTGACTGAAGCGACGAAATCGACGCCGTCTTATATATAGAACGCAATAATTTTAGATTACTACGAAAAATATTCGGTATTATGAACCAAAATTTACTTTGAGCCAGCAAGTTCAAACTGTATTATGAGTTATTTTTCTATATAGACAATGTATTTTCCGCTGAAACTTATTTAGACACCACAAAACAAAATGTATTTATTGCCATGTGGATACAAGTGAATTGTTTTAACCGCCATCATATTATAATTTTCGAACAGCTAAAATGTATTATACGCCACGAGTGCATACAATGTTTACAAGCAAAATGTTTTACCTCACACGACGCTCAGATTTCCTTCCAGCTGAAATGACTTATGTAAGAATTCCATCACAGCGGATTGACTAAAAAGAAAATATCGTTTCTTGTGGGTGTATTAAAGGCTAGGTAGCATTTTTGGTGTAAAAATTGTGTCGTTTAAGACATTGGATTCTTTAGAAACGTACTAAATTGTTGGTGTATTATACGCCAAAATGTGCTCCGATTGCTATGCTAGGTAGCTAGATCGACGCAGAAAATTCCGCTGATTCTAATGGTATATTTAAGTCATATTGACCGAAAGTGGCGCTTAATACATTTCTCCTTTCAACCGTCGATATATATATATATATATATATATATATTTATATATATATATATATATATATATATATATATATATATATATATATATATATATATATTTATATATATATATATATATATATATATATATATATATATATATATATATATATATATATATATATATATATATATATATATATATATATATATATATATATATATATATATAAATATATATATATATATATATATATATATATATATATATATATATATATAGTATATATATATATATATATATATATATATATATATATATATATATATATATATATATATATAAATATATATATATAAATATATATATTGTGACATAGATAGTTGGGGAATACCTTTGGTGACCTATAGAATCTATAGTAACCTGTAGAAACTAGAATCCCCTTAGTAAAAGTCACTTGTTTTTATTAGAATTCGATTTATTGGGATCTTAGTCCCCATTAGGAGAATATAAAGAAAGTAGAAACTAGAATCATCGAAAGAAGAGCAAAAGACGTGCGATCCTTATCCAGGGTCGGCTTGCAAAGTATTGGATTTTAGAACACTTATTGGATTGTAGCACGTGGGGACACGGGAATGTAGGATGTGACGATCTTCGACGGAGTCGCGTTTCTTTTCGGTTGGCCGATCCCCGTTCTTCCTCTTCCCGCTCTACGCCGTGCTTTCCCACGGGAGACGGCGGCTGATGTACATGCGACGGGCGGCACTCTCGTACGTGCGATGATGTTTACGTTGGTCGCGGTCGACCGTCTTGCGATTCGGTAGGTAGATCGGCAGGAATGGTCCAACGGAGAAGATTAATCCGATAGGAGAATCCCTGTAATTACACAGGAGCAATAAGTGGGAGAGAAGGAAAATGAGGAGTCAGTTTGCCCAATCCTAGGGAGTCGGCTCACTCTTCAATCCATCCCTTCCCAACCGAACGGATAAGGATTCATCTTGTATCTAAATATTGAACAACCGCTTCAAAACTCACCGGGTTAATTTATCTGATTACGTGCACCACGGGATTCTCAATTAATATCGACCGCACCAGCTGAATTGCGAATTCGAAAAAGCAAGGGCGGAAACATGGCCGTCTAATGATGGATTCTTACTCGACTCGTTTAGGCTTCCGGTGCTTAATTTACATTTATTTTATTAATTTGAATAATTGTTACAGTATTTTTATAAAATACTAGATTTAATTTCTAGTTGGGCGGCTCTGATTTAATGTGGCTAAGTGTCCGCGTTTTTACGTACGGAATTTAATTACCAATGTTAATCATGATTTTGTGTATTAAAAATTGTATAATACCCAAATAAATTATTGTATTAATTTTCCTAGCATCCTGGTTTATAATCTGATCTTTCTTTATTTTTACCGACTTAATTAAAATTATTCTTTTTCCTAAAATCCATTTTCATAACTGAATACAAGATTTACTTGTGGCAATCGACTAGCCGACAATGGATTCGGTGTCAAATGTACGCTTGTAGATACTACGATAGTCGTACGTCGTATATGACCGTTCTAGCTTGCAAAGCTTGTGAATTGCATCAAGATGGCGCTGCATGCATCTTATGCGTGTGTATTGTTGTTTACTTAAAGTGCAATGCGAATTTATCGGGGAAAACAGCAATCGTGTCACAATCCCCCCGCCTCGAACCGAAAATTCACGGAAGCAGCGGAATTTTCGCCTTATTCACGTAAGTAGATAACATCCAACATTCCTACACGCTTCCCAAGTTTGACAGCTTTAAGCACGCGCTGATTCTAACCTGTGAACTCACATGACTCTGGGTCAACGATGTGCCCCTCACGCGTCCGACCCGGGATCCAATCCTTCCTTATTCTATTCAAGGATAAGCCCTTATTCGATTCAAGGAACCTACTTTTAAGGATTAGCCCAAGAAGAACGTTGAACAGCTCGGTAATTAATCTTTCATACAAGCTCTTACATTCTTTCAATCATAAATCTCTGCACTCATCACCATCTATAATACGGTAGCCAATCTAATAGGCATACCGATCCTTTCATTCGACACTGAAACCCTAAATAATGTGTGTTACTGTGTCACACCAATTTCGTTGACACCTCATCGAAGCCTGACTTTCCTGCCTAGAACGCTTTGCTGCACTGCCACTTAAATAAAACTTTACTTTTCAGAACGAGCGCATTGTCGCATTGGTTCCACTGAAACTGCGGCAACCTGTTGTGTGCACTGGACTTATATTCGATAATGTTCCAGTCTAACTACACCAACCCAATAACAACCACCATATAATGTTTGTGGATATGATGAATAACATCACAACAGAAATTGCATCATGGATTACATTCGGAAAACAACACTATGACGTATAAAGTAATCAAAACAAAACGCTCACTATACAAGTCGCTGAACAACCACCGAATGACAAGGTAAACCCAATTTTATTTAATATTTTAATGAATTATGAACATATTAGATGACAGTTGACAGTCTATTTTAAGGTTATTATTTTTTTATTTTTTTATTTGATTTTAAATGATTACTGCGATGGATCGGGATCCTGAATCTGAATACCTGGAGACTTTTGGGGATCCAGAGTTAGATTTCCAGGGATTTTAAAATCTTTGGCATGATGTGTACCTGCCACTTCTTTCCCCGCCAACGTCTCCAATATATAGACGTTGTCGGATAACTTTTCCTTTACGCGGAACTCTTCGAAGTTTGGGGCGAGTTTAGCCGAGAAATTATTCCCTTTATTAGAAAGGAAACGCGTCTTTTTCCAAATAACATCGCCCTTTTGCAGAACCGGTGTACGGCGACCCTTATTGTAAGAGTGCTTATTCCTCTCATGTTGCTTCTGCAAATTGGCCTTAACCATTTGAAAAATGTTTTCCAGCTGACCCAATCTGTCAATTCGATCGTCTTCTTCCGGTGACATGAGGACAGCTTGCGTTTCCGCTGCCGTCATTGCGGAATAAACCTCGCCGGATGTTACCAGTTCCCGACCGAAAACTAAAAAGTTCGGACTGAAACGACTAGACTCGGATTTGGCAGAATTCAACGCATACTGGAACTCGGGTAAATGTATGTCCCAGGATTTATGATATCTACCCACGTAAGCGCATAGCATGGTACTTAGAGTACGATTGTACCTTTCTACGGGGTTGATTTGAGGGGTATAAAATGGGGTGTTAAATATTTGGGGAATTTTATGCTCCTCAAAAAATTTCTTCATTTCTTTAGAAATAAATGGTTTACCGTTATCGGTTAGGATTACCCTGGGGACACCGTGAATTAAAAACACCTTCTCTTTAATTAAAGGAATCATTTTGCTCGACGATGCCTCTTTCAATGGAATTATAATGGTATACTTGCTAAAACAACATGTTATTAGCAAAATATAACGGTTTCCTTTGCTTGATGACACCATGGGGCCATGAATATCCAAGGCAATATATTCGAACGGGCGACTACACTTTTTGGGTGAGTTCATAGTGCCCAATGGACTTGTTGTTACATGTTTAGTGGCCATGCAGGTATTGCAATTTGCTACATATTTGACGACCGTTTGATACAACCCTGGCCAATAGTAATGTTGCCTCAATCGGTTATATGTTTTGTAGACCCCGAGATGACCGGCAGTTGGATTATCATGGTACTCTTTAAACAACCGGGTTTGATCTTCTAACATGACGACCTCCTTCCACTGAAATTCTGGATCAACTTCCCCGTCTGCTTTACTATATCGGTAAAGTTTGCCATTTTTAATCGTCCAATTAGGATGAGCGATCGGATTATTTGCCACACCTAGGTATTGCTTCTTGAACCAGGTATCCTCTGTTTCAGAAACGCTGACACTTGCTACGAGTGGAGCTCGAGATAACGCGTCTGGGACCTTCTGCTCACTCCCTTTCCGATGGACTATACGGAAATTGTACGGAGAGAGACGAACCCCCCATCGAGCCAACCGACCTGTAGGCGAATCGATCGAAAGAAACCATTTTAAGGCTGCGCTGTCTGTATGAATTTCAAATAACGCTGTGCCTTCTAAATAGCACCTCCACTGTTCAACGGCGTGTAAAACTGCGAGGGCCTCTCGTTCCACCGCTGAGTAATGTCTCTCAGCCGCTGTTAGGGTCCGACTTGAAAATGCCACCGGCCTTTCCTCTTCGCCGTTGCCCTGCGTCAAAACAGCGCCTGTCCCGTAAGCCGAGGCGTCCGCGTATACTCTGAACGGCAGGTTGTAGTTAGGACACGCCAGGACCGGTGCTGATGATATTGCTGCTTTTAATTTATTAAAAGCGGCTTCAGCTACGGGATTCCAGGAAAATTTCGGTGAACCAGGTTTTGTGGACGTCAATTGATTTAACGGGGCAGCTGTTGTGGCGAATCCCTCAATGAATCGCCTATACCAGCTGGCCATTCCGAGAAATCTACGCAACTCCTTTTTAGATTTTGGAGTCGGAAACGCAGTAATTGCGGCAACTTTGTCTGGATTGACTCTCAATCCAAAACGATCAACGACATGGCCGAGATAACTGAGTTCTGACCTAAAGAATTTACATTTTTCAAAATTTATTGATAGATTAGCGTACTTTAACCGTTCTAGCACTCGAGTTAACAGCGATGCATGTTCGTCAAATGAGGTTCCTGTAATGATGATGTCGTCTAAATATACGAATACGCGTCTCTCAAATCCGGAACCAAACAGCGAGTCCATGAGGGATTGAAGAATCCCGCTGCCGTTGGAAACCCCGAACGCGGTTTTAGAAAATTGAAACGAGTTCCGGAATGGTACTGTGAACGCTGTCTTTGGCCTTGATTCTGGTGAAATTGGGATTTGCCAAAATGCAGAACTAAGGTCGATTGAGCTGAGGTACCTGGAATCTCCCAGGCTGTCCAATATATCTGTGATATATGGCAGACCGTACGCATATTTTTTTGTTACCGCGTTTAATTTTCGCGAGTCAAGACAGAAACGATAAGATCCATCAGATTTCGGAACCATTAGCACAGGATTATTCCAGGGGCTTATTGCTGGCTCAATGACGCCTAAACTCAGCATCCTATCCACTTCGTTATTTAATGCTTCCAATTTCGATGGTGAAAGCCGGTAATATCGTTGTTTAATTGGCAACGCGTCTCCGGTATCTATCACATGTTCAATCAGAGATGTCTTTCCTAACCCAATCTTCTCACTAGAAATATCCTGATATTGCTGAATGATATTATCGGCAATAAGCCGTTGTTCTACACTTAAATACTCATAATCGGTAATTATAGGTTCGATTAAACGACAAGTATTGATCTCCGAAGTATTACAAGTTCTTAAAAATTGCATATCATTAGGAATTAGGCCAAATTTTTCCCAGACATCTATACCTAAAATCAATGGTATATTTATGGCTGGAATAATGTAAAATATACACACTATCGTAACACCTTTAATTGTTACTGGTAGTCTTAGTGCACCGCTACAAAAAGATTTAACTCCATTTGCAGACGTCACAAAAAAGGGTTTACAAGGCTCTATTTTGAATCCTTGATTAATTATTTGAATATGGGCTTCCGATCCTATTATACTTAAAGTGGAACCAGAATCTAACAAACCTTTTAATGAAACTTTTCCAAAACATACTTCTAAATATAATAATTTTTCGGCGCTACTAACAGTTTGAGAGCAATTTATTTGAATTATCGATTTCTGGAGCTCCGTAGGAAGATCTATTGATCCGTCACTCTTATACGTCTTGCTATTGACGTTTCGTGACCAAATCTGCCTCCCGTGAACCTGATTGCTAGTAGTGCCTATGTCTAGTTTTTTTGATTTTGATCACTACGATAATTCGTAGGAGTTCCTGACCTATCCTGATTATGGCTATTTACTGCATCTTTATTCTTGCAGTTACTGCAGGTTGGAATTCTTTGTCCGGGCGCTTTACATCTAAAACAAAATATTTCCTCCTTGCGCGGACAATGCCAGTATTGATGATCATTCGTTTCGCACCTTAAACAGGTCTGCCTCCTGCCAAACGACTTTACCGCGTAAACTCGCGACCGATTATTAACGTTATCCCTTTTTTCAGGATGATCTAACCGACTATCTACCCTTGGCCTGTCTGCGACTCTCTCCCCGACCACGGAGTGTTTAGAACCCGTCGACAAGAAATCCGCCGGTGTTTCTGCGAAGAACTTTGAACGGAGATGGTTCTTCTCCAAACGCTCACAGAAAGTTTGCAGTTTTGAGACGGAATCCAGATCGTTCAACCCGAACTGATTCGAATACACTGGCCGAACGTTACGCAGCAGTATTTCAAGTCGTTGATCTTCAGACATGGGCCTAGCCAGACGATTGAATAAGGTGTGCATTAAGTAGAAGTAGTCTGCAACGGTTTCGTTTTTACCTTGCGTCCTAACATATATTTGTTTAGATAACCTGAATTGGTAATCTTCAGGCTGAAATTTTTGTTTCAGCAGCTGTTGAAACTGATCCCATGAGATTAAAGAGTCTCGCACCTGACGATACCACAGTAACGCGGGCCCATTCAAGAGTTCCGGCAACCCCCGCAATAATGAAGTCTCTGCGATCATTCTACTAGATGCTAACTCACCGATTCTCTCCAGGAATTCGAAGACACAGCTGCTACCATCGTACGACAAACGGAGCTTTGAAATGTCGACCCCTTTAATGGTCGCAATATTATTATGCAATGGATTATTTGTATTCTCTACCATTAATGCTGATGTTAATTTTGTATCTACTGTATTTATTGTAATATGTTTTGACTCATCGTCATCGCTTGACGGTACTGTTTGTGTGAGCGCTGTATGAAAAATGGGTGTCGATACTCCCGATTTAGGTTCTGACAACTCCTGCCACGAGTCTTCTATGTATTCCCAAAGGAGCGATAGCTCTTTCGGCATATTCAAACTCATTTTGAATCTACGGCATAACGAATTGAAGTTTTCCTGGAATATTTCAGTATTGACTTGCTCCGTGTTCGATTTTAATAATTTTATGTCGGATTTAAGCCGCGATAATGAATTTATTATATCATTTTTCGACTCTTCATTATATAAAATTGATTTAACCGGTTCTTTGTCCAACAGATCCCGCAAAATTACTCTATTTTCTTCCACCTTTTCAGCCAGTTTACCGTTTCTAATTAATATTTCGAATTCGAGCTCCGCTTTACGCAATAATTTATATTTGATAGCCATATTGATTTAGCTGTTGTTCAATATTAGAATATGATAAATCCTACTTCGTCCGACCGAAAAGAAATAGCTTGAACAATGAGTGACTTACCCACCGGCTTGCGACAGATCTGAAAGGAAAAATTAGGATGTGCTTCCACGTGCTATTAATTTTAAGATTTTAATAAAAAGTTTGAATTTGTTGAAGTTTTATTGTAGAATTTACTTAGTATTTTAGCGTAGTATGCTTAGTATTTTTTGTAGCAGCTATTAGTAATAACTAGATGTAGCATTAAGTAGTATAATTTTGGTGTTTAAGTAGTATTAGGGTAGTATTTTAATAGAAATTTGAATTTTTAATTTTTTATGATTTTTTAATTTAGATTTACGATTTAGTATAATCCAATACTTAGATAATTATGCTGGGCGCCAATTGTGACATAGATAGTTGGGGAATACCTTTGGTGACCTATAGAATCTATAGTAACCTGTAGAAACTAGAATCCCCTTAGTAAAAGTCACTTGTTTTTATTAGAATTCGATTTATTGGGATCTTAGTCCCCATTAGGAGAATATAAAGAAAGTAGAAACTAGAATCATCGAAAGAAGAGCAAAAGACGTGCGATCCTTATCCAGGGTCGGCTTGCAAAGTATTGGATTTTAGAACACTTATTGGATTGTAGCACGTGGGGACACGGGAATGTAGGATGTGGACGATCTTCGACGGAGTCGCGTTTCTTTTCGGTTGGCCGATCCCCGTTCTTCCTCTTCCCGCTCTACGCCGTGCTTTCCCACGGGAGACGGCGGCTGATGTACATGCGACGGGCGGCACTCTCGTACGTGCGATGATGTTTACGTTGGTCGCGGTCGACCGTCTTGCGATTCGGTAGGTAGATCGGCAGGAATGGTCCAACGGAGAAGATTAATCCGATAGGAGAATCCCTGTAATTACACAGGAGCAATAAGGTGGGAGAGAAGGAAAATGAGGAGTCAGTTTGCCCAATCCTAGGGAGTCGGCTCACTCTTCAATCCATCCCTTCCCAACCGAACGGATAAGGATTCATCTTGTATCTAAATATTGAACAACCGCTTCAAAACTCACCGGGTTAATTTATCTGATTACGTGCACCACGGGATTCTCAATTAATATCGACCGCACCAGCTGAATTGCGAATTCGAAAAAGCAAGGGCGGAAACATGGCCGTCTAATGATGGATTCTTACTCGACTCGTTTAGGCTTCCGGTGCTTAATTTACATTTATTTTATTAATTTGAATAATTGTTACAGTATTTTTATAAAATACTAGATTTAATTTCTAGTTGGGCGGCTCTGATTTAATGTGGCTAAGTGTCCGCGTTTTTACGTACGGAATTTAATTACCAATGTTAATCATGATTTTGTGTATTAAAAATTGTATAATACCCAAATAAATTATTGTATTAATTTTCCTAGCATCCTGGTTTATAATCTGATCTTTCTTTATTTTTACCGACTTAATTAAAATTATTCTTTTTCCTAAAATCCATTTTCATAACTGAATACAAGATTTACTTGTGGCAATCGACTAGCCGACAATGGATTCGGTGTCAAATGTACGCTTGTAGATACTACGATAGTCGTACGTCGTATATGACCGTTCTAGCTTGCAAAGCTTGTGAATTGCATCAAGATGGCGCTGCATGCATCTTATGCGTGTGTATTGTTGTTTACTTAAAGTGCAATGCGAATTTATCGGGGAAAACAGCAATCGTGTCACAATATATATATATATATATATATTATATATATATATATATATATATATATATATATATATATATATATATATATATATATATATATATATATATATATATATATATATATATATATATATATATATATATATATATATAAATATATATATATATATATATATATATATATATATATATATATATATATATATATATATATATATATATATATATATATATATATATATATATATATATATATATATATATATATATATATATATATATATATATATATATATATATAGTATCTACTGTATTGATTAAGGTACATATATATATATATATATATATATATATATATATATATATATATATATATATATATATATATATATATATATATATATATATATATATATATAATATATATATATATATATATATATATATATATATATATATTTATATATATATATATATATATATATATATATATATATATATATATATATATATTATATATATATATATATATATATATATAATATATATATATATATATATATATATATATATATATATATATATATATATATATATATATATATATATATTATATATATATATAAATATATATATATATATATATATATATATATATATATATATATATATATATATATATATATATATATATATATATATATATATATATATATATATATATATATATATATATATATATATATATATATATATATATATAAATATATATATATATATATATATATATATATATATATATATATATATATATTATATATATATATATATATATATATATATATATATTATATATATATATATATATATATATATATATATATATATATATATATATATATATATATATATATATATATATATATATATATATATATATATATATATATATATATATATATATATATATATATATATATATATATATAGTATCTACTGTATTGATTAAGGTACTTCAAAATAAACTTTCACCATGAAATCTTTTCTTCTTCACAAGTAACTGAAATCGTTAATTATTACACTTTAGAGATACAATTTAGAGAAAATGCTACATAATGACACATAACATTTCAAGGGTCCTCCATCCATTTCTAAATTACATATTATTTACAAATATTGAAAAATCTGGCCCGATCTTATCCTAAACATAGTATCGATTCCATGTTTTTGCATTAATTTAAAATAGCACTCAATTTTATACACGCCGCTATATTTTTCCAATCTTCTTTCGCCGGATTTTATGAGTTAAAATTTGTACCTACATCTTTTTTCCGTCAATAGATCGATCCTTCAGCCCTCAACGGTATATACCCAGTTGTGATTCACAACATTGCTCTCTCCATTACTTTCATACAAACCACTATCGATGTGTGTTTTCTGCAGAGGCGCCTCATTACGCATTCAACAACACACGGGAGGCACACAATCCACTCATATCGTATTTTACGCGATCCTCCGACGAATGCAGCGGCGGCGAATAGGCAGGCGTCACGTCGCCGAGATCGTATCGCACGTACGATGAAAAATCCCCCCGCGGGCCGCTACTAGTGGCTGCGCGGTGCGACGAGGAACGACGCAGTCGTCGCACAGTGTTTCGTTTCAAAAAGGATGGAGCTAAAAATTCATTAGGATTGAATATTTAATTTCAATCCTTATGAAAGTATTGTGAACGCGCTGAAAATTTTTTTCGAGATTAAAACTGAAATATCCATTTTAAGCCCCCGCTGATACGATTGATACTATTTCCAGATTGGAGTCTGTCTGTGTGTCTGTTTGTGTCTGTATTCCTTCACAACAGCGCTCAAACGCTTAATCCGGTTGAGCTTAAATTTGGCATGCAAGCATATCATTTGGTCATGGCAAGAGTTAAAAGGTTAAAGGGCACACTAGTTATATTTGAATCTCAAAATATTGGACTTAGAGATTTGAAATTTGATACACGCACAGGTTGGGCTGAAATAACATTGTGAAATTTTGGTTAGAAGATGTTATGTAAAAGCTACAAATTAAATGTTAACGCTATCTGTTGCGATTGGTCCAATCCCACCCTTAAAAAAGAAAGGAACCGCACTGCCCGAGGCGGTTGAATCCGAAGCCATCCGGGTTCGTCTACCGGCTGAGAGAGGGCGCTCATCGATTTTACTTATGAAATTAATATTCAGATGAAATCAGTCCTTGGCTAATTGCCTGAAAGTCGGTGAGTCAACTGATTTTTTAAATCAATTTTACTGCCATATATACATATTCATGTCACGTGGTTACAATCATGTAGCGTACTTACAATGTATAATGTGTCCCTCATCTGGTTCAAGAACGGTATAATTTTTCGCTTATTGGTACATCCGCAATTACATGGCTGAATTACAGGGTTTCATAAAAGGTTAATAATAACACGGACACATGGATGATGGTGCGATGATAAAATGATATTATCCATCGAATTTAAGAATTGTATTTAATTCTATGGCACTGCTCGATTTCAATTATTTGCAATGATTTCGTTTTATATCAAAGATGAAATTTACTAAAGGACGTATATTCATTATTTTATAAAATTACCTACTTTTAAAGAGGGGAAGATTACCTACGTTTAAGAACCATCCTAAACATCAAATCCATCGCATAACCAAACTAACAGGTATAATTTGTTTCATGAGACTAAAGCGTTAATTTTTAATTTTAAAATAGTTTTCTATACGAGAATTACAAGGCCGGTGTTAAAAATGTTAGTTCGCTTGATCTACATTGTAGAGTTTCGGGTTCGATTACTGGCTGGGTAACTATTTTTCTTTAAGAAAAAATAACGGAATGCAATTGAATTCTGTTGATTGATTGCAAGTTGAACCGACACACATGTTACAAGCATACATGCATGTGAATACATAATAGTAGGGTTGGTTGTAAAAGATTGTGGTATGTAAATACATATATTGCAACTAATAGATGGCGGCCAAGATGGCCGCCACACAATATTGCCCTATTTTAGACGCAGCACAATATTGCCCTATTTTAGATGCTGGCCACTTCGTGAGGACGTTTTAAAGAACGTAGAGGCGTTCGTCGTGAAGCTGTTGTATAAGGTACGGAGACATACGTTTTCAAGTTGAGTTCACGCTTAACAATAAAAAAACAATACAAACAATGTAATTATCAATAGGTACAGGTTAATCATAACGTTGTATGTGCAGATGACGCCCGCGGTATTTTATTCGGAGCTGTGAGAAAGCCCGAATCCCTTACGCCGCAACGGATGACTAGACTATGAGGTTGTGCAAAAGGAGCATATTTTAGTATTTTGTGACATTTCCGTGGTATTGAAAAGGTATTTTTCTGTAAAAGTTGTAGTGTCTTAAATACGGCGGTTTTTTTTCTCGTCGCTTGTATAAGAGATATTCTATCCAAAATTTCACGTGATTTAGGTCCAACAAGGCATCTCTGTACCGAAGTTAAAGACTCTAACTGCAATATTTCGAGATTGAAGTATGACTAGCGCGCCCCCTGGTATAGAGTTTTCAACCACAACCTGCCATGACCAAATTATGTCTTTTTAACTCTTGACATGACCAAAACATGCCTTTATGGTAATTTCAGCTCAATCAGATGAAGCGTTAAGGCGCTATCGTGGAGGAATACACACACGCACACAACCACGCACCCAGACACACATCTCACAGACAGACTTCAGTCTGGAAATGGTTCTAATCGTCTCAGGGGGTGTCAATAATTTTCCTAGGGCCGTTAAATTACCGATTTTGCTATGGCGTTTTTACCTAATTTATTGTTAAGATAATAAGTTAAATATTACTGTTAAAATGTGGTTAAAATCAATCACAAACATGTATAGGCTCATTATATAAATGCTTCAAAGATAATATTTTTGAGAAATACGATATTTTATTTGCTCTGTGTATACGTATAGGTGGCTAATTAATATTTATATATGTACTCAAGAGACATGGAAGAGCGGACACGGTTAAATACTCGTATTGTAGACGTTGTTCCAGTAAACTGACAATAGAATTAAATTAGGTAATTACCAATAGTAGGGGGGCAATAATGTCAGAATGTGGAAGTGCGCAGGCGCATGATTGACAGAGTGCCAGCTCTTCGCGCCGGGCATAAATAATTTAACAGACGTCCCAGGCCTAGAACACCGCTCCTAGCTTATCATAGCGACCTCATCGGACCGGGCGGCGAAGATATTATTTCGCTGTATAATTTAAAATATAATTAAAACTCCATTTTCTCAATCCACGATGCGGCGGCGTAACAAGGAGCAAAAAAAGGGCGCTGCTTAAAATTGAAAACGTTTTCGCAGCAAAAGAATTACGCGCAGTAATAAAGCCTGACGTCCACCTAAGCTGTACGGTTTCGAGCTGTGTTTTGAGGTGATCTCAGTACAGCTCGTAATAATAGCTGCTTGCGACACGTAGTTCTAGTTATGCAGTTAGTTCTAGACACGTAGTTATGCAGTAGTTCTAGTAAGCTAATCTCGGTATTCCATTGTTGCTCAAAAATTGTGGTCTTATTTTATTGTGACAAGAAGCGGTATTAAATTGGTGCTAACGTAGAATGAATTTATCACGTCTGGATTTAAAGTTCGAAAGAAGACAGACAATGATTTGGATGTGGAAGTGGTAACGCTGGCAAGCTTTCATATTTCTTGCGAATTATTTAGGCTAGGAGTGTTTTTCTAAATTTTCAGGTATTAACTGAAAATGTCTTTGGAAGTATGTAATTCTTTCACATAAGAAGGACCTCTATATATATATAATTTCATCCAAAAAAAATATATATTATTAACAAGCGTGCATAAATTTAGGCTAGATATCAATTCTTCACTCCGGAGGCTGTTGCTGAATGGAGATGCGATGATTTTCCAATGAAAATGTTTTTTTATATTCGAAAAAGTTGCAAAACTCCCCTGGCCCTAATACGATTGAAAATATGTCGCCTATTATAAGGACGTTATCAAGAATAAGATTGTTTGTTAAACAATTAAATGATTTTATCAATAATTGAGTTGTGGTTCAATGACCAAAAACTGATTGCTTTGAAAAACATTACTTTTATCCTTGCTAAATACAATAAATCTATAATAGGTGCTAGTATGGCAGTGTCTAATATTAATATATACTGAGTGTGTATTAACAATTATAAATAGGATACAAACAAATTTACCGAAAATTTTTAGCACCCGATGTTTCGGCGATATTGAAACCGCCGCTGTCCAGGGTAGACGGTCTACCCTGGACAAAATTGCACGCGCTAAATATTGTTTAACACTATTTATCAAACAACCGCAATAGTCTTAGATTTCAAACTTCAAAAATAATCAATAAACACCTAATTTGAAGAAATATTTCGATTGTCTCAAATTATTTTCACACTACTGTAATTAATATAAAAGAAACGCTATCATAGGTTCTTGTTAAGTAACCAAGTAAAATACAGTAGCAATCATGATGATTTTTATTCCCTCTTTGGTGCCTTAGTTGACCTAAAAATCGCGTATGTCCAAACAATTTAAAGCTGTTCATAATGACTAAATTTTAAAGTTTTCCATACATTTTCAATATATATGAAAAAAGTAGGTATTCATTGTTTAAAATTAATATGTACAATAAATTTAGGATAATTAAAATTAGAAAATTTAAAAACGCGATATTTAAATCCTTGCCAAGTTAGATACTACGTCAGTGTCTCGATATTATCTTTTTTATTAAGAAATTACACAAAAACTATATTCTGTATTTATTCATTGAGTTGTTGTTACTCGGAAACAGTATTCCTTACTTTGAAAAGAAGTACTACTAGCTTCTGCTCGCGACTCCGTCCGCGTTAAGGACATTTTTTACCAACGGTATAATATTTTCCATTGGAACCCTAAAAAGTATCAAAGTATATTATTTTTTATATTTTAACTTTGTTGCAAGTTATTAAAATGACTGAAAGTTAAGCGGTAAAGTTCTAGGAATTTACAGTGTTTTACTAGTTAGATTGTGCAAACCTAAGAAAAATTTGTTTTTTTTTACTTTAGATCTTTTTGCAGGCGACATTGGTGGTTCTCTATTTTTTGCATTTAATTAAAATAACTTTGAAAGTTAAGCAAGAAGTTCTACGGCTTTGCGTTGTTTTAAAAGTTAGACTACAAATCAAAAAAAATAAATTAATATTTTTTTACTGTAGTTGACATTGGTGGTTTTCTCCTCAGATGCTAATACCACTTGCTAGTGGGGTCTTTTTCAAGCAGGCCATTTATAACTGCCCATGTGAGAAGTAGTCCTACCTCAAGTGGATTCCTGCCACCTTCAGCGACTCCCTTGGGACTGACTGACGGTAATAGCAAAGCAGACCTGGAGAACTGCAGTCGTTTGAAATCAAAGGGAGTACACTGATGGTACAAGTATACATATGTGATATACGTGATATGAATATTTACTCGCCGCGAGCACAGCCGGTGAACACTGTGGCTTCCTATGCCGTTCTTGTGGAGTGCCTTTACTCTCAATCTGGTACCATAGCAGAGTTTGAACGGTTTGAGATTTCGCAGTAATATCACTTTGTTGTGAAGCTTGTGGGCAGAAAACCAGGCCAGTCGAGGGTGTTGAGGAACTCCACGGGGTATTGAACTGCATCATTCATTTGTTCCACCGAGTCCACAAACCTATACTCTATTTTTGCCATTTCAATCACTTAAGTAAAGTGTAATTAATGACTGCAACCATGTTGTTCTTGGGGGTAATAATGACTCGCTCATTAACCCTTCCTATTTGAGTTAACCATTTTTGGTTAGACGCTTACAAATGCTAAAATTGTATCTAACCAATATTGGTTAGGTCGCTCCGCGCTGCGTAAAATGCCAACTTTTAAAATATTTATTCATTATTATCTTAATTGTTTGACGAGATAAGGTTATAATATTATAAATTTGAAATTTCAATGCGATCATTTTACAGTTATTCTTTTTACGATCCGTATAGTAGTTTAAAAGTTATGGTCGTTTTTCTCAAGGCCATCGACTTCACGCGCAAAAGTGTCCCGGGCAGAAGTGACGACTAAATTTTTACCCCGCGATAGGAGGGGTTAAGCCATTCCATGGATTTCTACTGTATATCAGCGATATCAGGATGTAATCTGGCTGTAAATTTATAGAAAGTATTAAAAGTTATAGAAACAGTAAACATTTGTTCTACGATGTTTTATTAACCCCTCAAATGAATGGCGATTAGCTCGGGTTGCCTACGGCAAAATGTATATAAATTTATATTTACATTTACATTTACATAGAGCGGGGTTTACTATAGAGCTATAGCATTACTATAGAGGGGATTACTATAAAGCGGCGCACATTTACATTTATATTTACATTTATATAAATTTACATACATTTTGTATACATTTTGCCAAGGCATCCCTTAAGGGACGCCTCACATTTGAGGGGTTAAGAAATAGGTTTTGGATATTTAGAACCACCTTTCAGTTTAAAAAAAAACATACATTTTCTAACACTAGCGCGGACGCGTGCGAGCGAGATGCCGCCTATGTCACGAAATGAAAAGAAATGTAAAACATCGAACGCGGAGAAGCCTTTAAAACACGTTCAGAATTGATTGAATTGTGGGTGTGCGGAGTGATTAAACGGGCGAGAGAAGAGAGCGAAAGAAGCTGCGCAGTATCCAATCGCTCGCCAATGCATTAGAAGCTGCACGCGATCTGGGTCAGTACGCTGCAGCATAGGCTAAGCTGAGTGGCATAACACATCACAACACTAATAGACGTGTATCCTATAGACGAGTATGGAAAGTAGTGTTTATAACTTGGAAAGACCGCTTAGCGCAGCATGCACTCAGCCGCAGCTTAGCTTAAATGGACGCCCAGCTTAAGGCCTTTGAGGGACGTCGCTTGGATATTCGTGTTATTTACGCAGTTTGCATTGCGGCTTCAATCATCTTATGAGTGGCTACTTAGCAATTCCATTTTTAAGTATATATACTTACTTTCCAGTTGTGGAAGTTTCATCTGAGTGATGATGTAATCAGTAAATCACACAAATAATTCTGCTGAATGTAAATAAGGAAACAATCCTATTCTCTATCTATATAACTTAATAAAATAGTTATGTCATTGGTTTCAATATCAAAAATGGCAGATATGCGACGGACGCCCGATGTCTATCCGATGTCTACATATATAATAATCTGAACACGCGAAATTCACTTTTTGTCTAGAATACTTATATTTTTGTATTAAAAAATCTGCAGTGATTAAATTATAAGAACATTTTGCCAATTAAGAAACTTAGTTATTTCAAAAATCAAACAAGCAAAGCAAGCAAAGGAGGCCTTTATACAACGCTTAAATTGTTTTATTTGCAATATAATGTTGACACACTCACTGATTAGCATCTTTTGCGAGAAATTTGGGTCAATTTTTTTATTCAAACCGGCATTTCAAAGAGAGTTTCAACAAGAGAGCTAGGTGGTATATTGTACAGCTCATGGCCTTATACAGAATCAATGAGCACCTCAGCTTCAAGGTCCATATATTAGTCGTCAATATTCTGATTTTTATCGGTCTTGTACTATGGCGACTGTGTTTATGGCCGTGTTTTTATAAGACTTAGTAAAGGCTGCATAGAATGCAAAATGTTTATGCAAGGATTTGGTTTCATATTCCTCCCCGTCCCATCATATATCGCATTTCAGAAGAGCCGCTTTGCTAAACATTACACAAAGGATGCAACTCTACCTTGTTTTCTGTGTATTCAAGGTACTGCGGACTTAGCAGCCGTATTATATCTATTCATTTTTTAATTGATCTCATCACCGCTATGATGACTCCATCCGAGGCCGTGACTATATGGCAGTTATATCTAAGTATAAAGCCACCAGTTTTCAAGGAATTGTCTCCTAAAATTCTGCGATTGTATAGGATCGGTATATAGGGTTCGTCATTGCGGTCGAAGTCATTGACTATTTATAAAATGGAATTTCGGGAAGAATAGTTAAAAGTGAACAAATATAACTAATAGGTATACATTTTTGCACTACCATTCTTGTAATTGTTATTTTCATATTTTATTTATTTTCTTGCATTGTAATAAATTATAGAAAACCAGACAAAATATATCAGTTGAGGATAATCCGAATTTCAGCTCTTGTAGTTTTTTCTGTGTAGTCTTTTTAAAAAAAATCTAATGTGGACTATTTTTACTTTAATGATTTGTATTTCTCTAATTAATGGAAAACTAAATAAATTATAAGCAATCAAAAAAATCATAGGTGTTTATTTTTTCTAGCAAGTAAAAAGTATCCAGATCGAAACTTTCTCTTTTTCGAAACGACACGATTCACGGGGCGTGGAGAGCGCATAGAGTTTATCCAAACAGAGCTTTAACAAGCTGTCATGTTTCTAAGAGATTTCGATGAACTTTCTCGAAAACGGGCGATGATACTGCAGAGAGCCGGAGAGGGCCCCCGAGCGACGACTGAGTTAAAAAACGTTAATTTAATATGTGGATGGACAGCTGTCAGTTAAACGGACGTCTTCTTACGTAATATTAGCATATCTTGGACTATTTTATTCCACGTCAGATGGGCTGCGTTCGCTAGTTGGACGTATTTTATGCCCGCTAATAGGGCGGATCGGAGCGGGAATTTATAATGCACTCGCTTCTATGTAGATGACGTCATTTCAGCCACTGTATTAACATAGGCATTTTAGTTTCACAATCAATTTAACAGAAGCTATAATATTATGTAATGGAGTAAGTTCCTATAAAAATGAAATATTTTAATTAGTTAACTAGAAATATTTTAGTTGGGTCAATTAAGAAGCAGTGATGATTATTCGCAATGATGAGAGGCATAACAGCCTGTAGACAAGTCGTTTTGCGTCACTGGGACAAGTTTCTATGGCCTGTTTCCTGCCTGAAAGATGGTTGATGTCATTCCCGGATCTTTGAAACTTCAGCCCAAACAGGCTGGGCCTGTTTTCCCATTTATTTTCGACCCGTCTGTATAATACCCGTTTTCGTCAAATCCCCCTTTTCAACGTCGGGTTGTCCATTATCTCAAAACTGGCGATTCGGAATAACTACTTCAAATTATTTGGTGAAATTGTGTAAAGTCAGTGTGATGTCTAAAATTGCTTCAGTGGTCAAATACCTAATGAGTTTCCTAATATAGTCCATAGGTTCATTTTAATTTTCTGGAATCAATAAAAGGGATATATGCTAGAATATCGAGGTTTTTTTTTTTTTTTTAAGTCTCGTGCAATTCATCAAATCCTACTATAATGCAAAGATTACATAAAGGCCAATAAAAAGAATCACCAGGATAACACTACAGTTAACATCCGAAATAACACAATTCAGTCTAAAAGTTTTAGATATTCCTCGCAAAATTATAAAACACAATGATAACTCATAATAATCTTACTGTAAAGTCATTGTTAAAATTAGTATTCCTTACTGGGTTAAAATACTTAAATATAAATCTCATTACCTACGAATAGGTATGTATATCATGCTATTTATAGAGCGTTCATAAATATGTATAATAACCGTATTCAACAAAAGAAACACGGTCAAAAATGTCGCTCATTAAAAGTACATTTTCCATCGGTGAAATAAAAATGAAGAAAAAACATTAGGGTTCACCGCTACATAATAACGGCTAGATTATAGTGGGTCATGTATTATTATTATATTTTTCAATGAGATATTCATAATATGAGTATTATAACAAGACATACCTAACACTAATTTATTGATCTACTTTTAAGCATAGGAAATCAGTTTCTTTTGTGGAAATTAATTAATTATTCAAATAATTAACGTTATTATGTAAGATGTATGCTGATGGGCAGCTATTCCAAATACCTCATTTATTCTTTAATTTGGTTTATGTGGACATGATTTTATCTCTGACTGCTTGGAAATCATTATAACACTTTACTAAATCAAATCAAATCAAATCAAATCGCATTTATTGTCTTCAAAAAAACTTTACATAGTTGTTTAGACATTTTATATAGCCGCTTAATGTTAAAATAACTTTAAAATGTATACTAAATATTTCATTAGAGACTCACCACATAATTGAGTTATATTAGATATTTATAACTACAGATAGTCATGAAATTATAATATTAAAATTAAATGGTCCTGTAAGTAAGAATTATAATTGATTATGGGAGAAAATTAAAAATAATAGTAATAATATAATAATCAATAAAATGGTACAAATGTCAAGTTAAATAAAAAAAAATCGAGATGGAAATTGTCAGTAATCTAATTATAATTCGTTAATATTATATAATTCTCTCGCAATAAGGTAGCCTTTTAATTTCGATTTAAATTGGGTGATATTTCCGTTTCTACATATACTTTTAATATTCTCAGGCAGTTTATTGTAACACGCCATTCCAACGTAATTTGGATCCCTTTTGAATAATTCCAGAGATGGACGGGGTAATGCTAAATTGTGCCTACATCTGGTGAAATGCGAGTGAATTTCTTTTTGGGTCTTCATTTTTCCTATGTTTTTTAATATTAATTTTATGCATTCAAATATGTATAGTGATGGTAGCGTTAGAATACTGAGATTTTTGAAGTGACCACGACATGATTCATTATGTTTAAGGTTTATCAATATTCTTATGGCTCGTTTTTGGAGAGAGAAAATATGTTGCCTTAAAACTACTGTACACTGTGTCCAGAAGGGAATCCCGTAACGAAGAATTGACTCGAAATAGGCAAAGTATATTATTTTGGTGTGTTTAACACTGATTAGTTTCCTTATTTGCCTTAGTAAGAAACAGGCGCTGGATAGTCTGTCGCTTAATTCCTCTCCGTGAGCATTCCACCTTAAATTTTCATCTAAAACTAAACCCAGAAATTTATGGCTTTTAATATTGGCTACTGTGTTTGCACCGATAATTAAATTTTGACTGTTTATAACCTTATTTTTTCTACAAGATAGGAAAATGGATACTGTCTTGGATGTGTTTAGAGACAGATTATTTTTCTCGAACCAGGTATTCAACAGAGCCAATTCATGGTTTAACATTTTCACTACATTCTCTATTTTGGCATCTGCAAAGCTTATGCTGGTGTCATCTGCATACAAAGTTACATTTGAGTGAGCTACTATAGATGGGAGATCATTAATATATAGAATGAAAAGGGTCGGTCCCAGGATGCTTCCCTGAGGAACACCGCTCTTCGTTTCACACTCATCGGAAATGGTTCTCTTCAATACGCCACCTGTGCAGTCGTCTAATTGTACAACTTGTTTTCTTTTTGAGAGATAGCTGCTGAACCATTTTAAGCTATTTCCTCGGATTCCATATCTGTCGAGTTTAGTTAGCAGTGTTTGATGGTCTACCATATCGAACGCTTTTGATAAATCGCAAAATACGGTACTTGAATAAAGTTTCTTGTCCATGTCATTGTACATTTTTCTCAGAACGTTGTTCAGTGCATCGATTGTACCTTTATTTCTTCTGAAACCGAACTGAGATTTTGTTAGGATATTTTTGTTTTCTATGTATTTTAACAACCTTGAATTTACTATTTTTTCAAGCACTTTGGAAAAAACAGGTAGCAACGCTATTGGTCTGTAGTTGTTTATTTCAGTTTTTGGACCTTTTTTATGTATAGGAATAATTTTAGCAATTTTGAATTGATCTGGGAAAATTCCATCTCGGAGAGATATATTGAATATATAGGCTAATTTGTCAACTATAAACGGAAGTGTCAATTTTACCATGTCTATTGCGATATCGTCAATTCCTGAGGATTTTTTATTTTTCATGGAATTCACTATTTTTGTTATTTCAACAACATCAGTCGGCTGCATGAAGAAAATATGTCTGCTGTAAGGTATATTGTGCCCACCTGTTAGATTGCTCTGTGAGGTGTTTGATTGTGATATTTGACCGATTTGGGAAAAGAAAGTGTTGAACATATTCGCTACTTCTGTTTGATCTTCGACCGTATGGCCCTTTCGGTTAAGAGTAATGTTAGAGTAGCACTTTTTTCCTTTGCCCATTTTATCATTTACAAGCTGCCATAATGCTTTTGAATTATTTTTCAAATTTAATATTTCATTTCGGATTAGATTTCTTTTGGCATTCCTAACCACTCGCCTATATATTTTCTCGTATTTATTTATAAATTTCATAACAAAATCATCGCATTTAAACTTTCGTATAAAACGAAGGGACCTCAGATTCTTAGCCGAAGCTTTAATTCCCTTAGATATCCAGGATTTCTTTAGGTTAGGATTTTTTATTTTTCTTTCTTTCTCGGGAAAACTGCTGTCAAAATGAGACTTAAATTTTTCGAAGAAAAGAGTAAATATTAGATCAGCATTTTCGTTTTCGGAATTAAAAATATCGTCCCAGTCGTCACTGATAATTTTGCTGAGAAATATTTCTTTGTTTGCTTTAGAAAACAATCGGGACTTTTTATAATATACCTGATTTTTTGTGGTGTTATTAATTGAGACGAAGATACCTTCATGATCTGAGAGGCCAGTAGAAAAGATTTTTGAAGAAAGTAGGTCAGTACATAGGTTTGAGAATATGTTATCTATTAATGTGGCTGAGTGCCCTGTGATCCTTGTTGCAGTGTCTACATATGATTTTAAGCCATATATATTCAGAATACTGCACAAATTATATTTGGCTACTGAGTCAACTAGGAAGTCTATATTAATGTCCGTGCATATGACGATTTGTTTATTTTGAAATATTTCTAATAGCCGTGACAATCTTTTGAAGAATATAGTAATATTTCCGATTGGCGATCGATATAACGAAAAAATATGAATACGGCTTTGCGTCAATTTTACTCCGCAGCATTCAAAGTGGCGATCGAGGCAGAGATCAGCACACTGCAGTAATGGTTCACTACCAAGATTATTTTTGAGTTGTACCATAGTCCCCCCCATTTTAAAAATACTCCTGTGTTGGTACGCTCCAATATAAAAACCAGGTAAACTTAGTGAAATGTCTTCATTTTTCTTCCCCCAATGCTCAACCATACATATAATATTAATATTTTTATTAAGTTCTAAAAGTAGTTCCATGTCAATCAACTTATTTTTTAGACTATTTATATTCTGGTAGAAGATTGAAAGATCTCCGGAATTTAATAAAGTTTTCGAATTGTAAGAAGAGTCAGGCTTTTCATTTATAGTATCGCGTTGAACGAAAAAAATGCGACTTTTGCTGATTTGTTGGTTGGTAAGTAGAACGTCGTGTTTCGTAAATTGGAATATCTTCGTCGTAACCTGCGTTGATAGGATTAATGTGATAGTTTGATATTTTTGAATTATCATAAAAAACTGGTAGGTTTTTATTTTCAGTATAGCCTAGGTATTCCTTTCTGTATTCAGTGACCTGTATGCTGTGTATAATATTTTGACAGATTGATTCAGTGCATGGTTTATTTTGAAAAGATCCCAGGTTTTTGATGAAGGTACAGTGTTGGAATAACTTGGAATAGCACTCAAAATTACGATTTATTTCCATTTCTCTTAGGTAATTACTATGTAAAACCTCAGTAAGGTAGACGTTAGTTTTATGTGACGTTTTTAGGCTGTAAGACAGCTCAGTCAATAGTTTAAAAGGATTTTTGTCATTACTTCCTCCCAATATTACGAGATGATCTCTCGTCGTCATGTTTTAATTTATTCAACGCCCGACGCGCGAATAAAGTATTTTAATTGGGCACAACACAACTCGCACGGATACAGAAGTATGGCTGTCGTTAAATAATATATTCTATTAGGTTGATAATTGAGGAAAGCTACCCGTGTTTCTCGGCAGGAGCCCACCCGATGACGAATTTCAGATAAACCCGTCCACAGTCTTAATTGACAGACTCCGCATCAGCACCCGCCCAGAACAAATAGTCGGGCGTGTCATTATGTCGCTCGGTATTCGGTCGACGCTTCCTCACTACTCCATTTCGACCGACGATAGATAATTAAAGGAGATACAATCATTTTCATTAAAAAAAGACTCATAAATGAGGTATTTGAACCGCTGATCATCCACATACATTTCGCCTAATGGGACGAGATCTAATTTTAACCAACCGTATTAAGTATACAAGAATTTAAATAAGTGTTTTAATTGCAAAATATACACTATAAAGATTGTAGAAATCTAAAACATTTTTTCTGGCATATAAGCGCCTACGTAAACGAGATTAACACATTCACCACGACGCCATATTTGGTATCATATTGGTACTGATGACTATATAAAATAAGAATATTATCATTAGCCGTATTTATTATATTCATTCCAACATGGTAGTTGATCGATTTTGGCATATTTGTTTTTATTTTGAGGTAGTTATCATACCATTTTAATTTATTTATATTCCCCATACTATTTTAAGTATTGCCGTTTGTTATTATTAGTCAGTTATTATTCGTTATAACTCATTTGTAATGATTATGGTACTGTAAATGTTTTTTTACTTGCCGAATATACTTACATAAAAAAACTAAAGAGCTCGCTGCCTTGGAACAAGTCCTGGTACTTACTTGGGCAGCTGCAGTACACATATGCTCAAATCGGCAGGCTTATTATATTATATGAATAATATTTGAAGACATTTGGAGACTTTAAATAATTTCTACAACTGCCTTAGATTGACTGGATATTATACTGTATTATTTCATTGAATTAAATATTTTAATAAATATTTATTGTTGCAAGTACAAGTTTCTAGGACTTTCAGCGATCTTGCTTTTCCGAATAAGTTTGTAAAAACCGCTATAAATGCAAAGATTTATTGAGACAAATTAATTTTAATTCTCCCTCTTGGTCTACGAGCTCGCCTAGAATACTCTGCCTTCCCTACGTCAAAACAAATTCAGCTTTTAATTGATTTATATACAAAGTATTATATAAATTTATTTATTATATAAAGTTACAATAAAATGTGTGTTTAATACCTAAGTTAGCTGTAATATAAGAATTTACATTGTATACGTTTTTTACTCTGACCAGCCTATGAAAGGTACTGTACTGGTCTAGTTATGTGAGCACTAAGCATTTGCCACATAGTTTTGAAAAATAAAATTGACTTCCTTTATAACAACGACAACGATGTCGTCAATTGTAAAAAAAATGAATAAAGTATACGAGTATTAATAAGATGTGGACCAGGAAGAAGTCGCTTTTGTGAGCATATTAACAACGGCAAATTAAAATCGAAGTGAGCGATGTCACGAGTCCTAAGGTTTCACATATAGCTGCCAAATGGTCGCTATCTCGCCGACGTAGATATTCAAATTTGACAACCTCCACCCGCGTGCAACGCCAACCAAAGGCGTTCGCCAGAATGTAACCTATCACTGCATCGCCCTACCGCTCGAGAGTGCACTCACGTTTTGGTACATATATTGTGACAATGGTACGGCTCATGTTGTTGTCCTTGTCCTGTCCGTAGACTGAACAACTATTGGGAACTTTTGAATATACATTCCAATGCATTAGAAGCAAATATTGTATAACTAGACACCAGAAATGCTGTCATTTTTAAAAAATGTCTTTTAGCATACACTTTTAGATCCCAGTAACCTCGGTAGATATTTTAGGTACTTCCATTCGTTCCACATGCTCTGGCGATGATCATCTCTGCTACTCTGAAAATAATGTCGACCCGTTTGGTTCGACAGACTGAACCGAGCAGCGATGACGGCTCGACCCCTTATTATTCCCGTCATCTTATACGCCCAAATAATAATATTATTATTATCACAGAATCAAATTAGGGTTATTTTTTAAACCAACATCATGTAATATGACCGACCCGCTGCCGCTTATAATCGCGCCGCCATCTACGAAAAATGCGAGTATAAAATGTTAGGGGGCCAAAAGAAGAATATTACTCGCACCAATGGGCACCTGTTGCTAAAAGGGCTGATTACCGAGTTTCTGAATGTTTCGCGCTGAGCAAACAAACGAAAGTTGCGTCCGTTCAGCAAAAAGGGAAATAGGATCGAAAATTTGCATGGGGGAAGCATTAAAAGGGGTGAAAATGTGGTCCCACGCCCGTACGCAGAACATACAGACAAAATAACTCTTGTATTTTTAGCGCACGGTAAATTAGTCCGCCTTGTAAACTTGGATAACAGAATGCTTTGCTTTAATTAGCATGGTTAAAGTACCTATCTGAATTTGTTTTTTTTTTCAATTACTGGTTACAAAGCATACCTAACTGGACATTGCAAGATGTCTGAATGAAGGTAGGCTTAAATTTAAGTTAGAGGAGTGAGGGGAAAAAAGTTAGTTTTTACTGTGAAATAACATAATAGGTGGGTTTATTATGCCAATCTCTTTCAACTAACACTAATATGAAAACTACGTGTTTATTATATTTATATACATGTATGTCAGTGTATGTCCTGTTATTGCATTCGGTCGATAGAATTCAAATGCAATTTTGTTAATTTTATCCCAACGGATAATACTGAACCTTTTAAGATTTTCAACTAATGTAACTCAAGTTGGTAGTCCGACTTCGAGAAATCTTTCTTTAGCCGATTTCTCTTTTGGTTAGGAGACTAAAAATGATAATTGAAGGGCTGTAAATGTGATTTCATATTCTCTCATTTGTATGGATGCTACCATTTCTAGGTATTGCAAGTACGGAACTCAGGAATGTAAACAGCTCTTTCTATTGACGAAATAACACATTTGCGAAAGCATTTTATGGACTCGGATTGGGCGTTCTTCTGATATCGCGCTTACAGACAAATAGGGAAAACTGGCTTGTTCTACCTTTTAAACCAATTTTTTTCTACCTATTTTTAATCTACATGTTAAAAATATCCAAAAAATATTTTTTAAGTAAAAAATTGTTTGAAATATTGTGGGGGAATTATAACATAAAAGTACTTATCGCATAGCGTTGCAAAGATGTTCGCGTATGTTATCTAAACATAGGTTAACGTAATATGGTGTATTCAGTTGATAGCAACTGTCGGGCTTCAGATCATTGCAATCTACTAGTTTTATCTTGTTATGTTATTATTTTGCTTATATAGTTTAACTAGATAACTAGGTCGCTATTTATTAATTATATAGTTTAGCTAGACATTCCTATAAATTTAATAATAATATTCTGGGTCTGAAGTTGCTGACTCATGCAGCTGTTAAATTGTATCAAGGAAGAGTCGTCATAATTACTCCTTCAAATTCCTTAATTAGTTACTTCTTCTACCTAGAAATATTTATCATTTCGCAGATAGTGTATTAATTATTGATACTAAAATCAGTTCGTCGTACTTTTTGCACATACCTAATACAAAAAAAAATATTTCAACTTTTGCATGAATACTTAAAGTGAATTAAAAAGCTCACTCTGCGCATTACCACTTTATTGGTAAATTTATCGTGACAATATTTGTATATTATTCTACAATAAAACTATATTTTGAAGACCCGCAGCATTTTTGCTATCACTGAGGTCAAGTTTCATAGGTCCATGACATAATCCTAAAACTCGACAAAATTTCTCGACAAACCCAGGTCTATGAAAATATTACAAAATAACTGCTGTATTGCATTCTAAAGAAGCTGTTACTCGCAAGGCGCCAGTGTAACTAAGGAAGTGGCCCATATTTTAAAGTCCAGCATGGTTTGCTCAGGGTGGGTTTATTTTGCTAATGTAGGGGCATATTATGGTCGAAATGCTGGCATGCCGGTAATGGGGGACGGACGGGCTCGCAAAACGATGATTGCTGCTAATAATAGAGCGCAGACCTAACTGAATAAGTCAGAGGTGGCTCATCTTTTTATAAGGGTTAAAATTAAAACCAATTATCAGGAGGCAGGAGAGTGTGATGTTTCAAGGAATAATGTTACTCTGATATTTTTCTGCAAAACAAAAATATAGAATCTTTGCTATAATATATATTCCTACTACTAGCTGGCCCTACAGACGATGTCCTCTTCAAATTTCAATAAATTTATTTGTGATCGTTTTGTGTGAAAAGCTATTGGAATATGTAAACAAATGAAAAAAATGCTTGTGTCACCTTCACTCAACCCCCCAACCCCTAAGCTCCCCCCTCCCCCAATCCCTCACCTCTTCCCAACTCAACCCGCCTTAACTCCCCCCCACCAAAGAAACTACCCCCCTCCCCCCCAAACCAACTTTGGCATTTCGGAGTATAGCAGCGTTTGGGCGAAGTCATCAATTGATTATGGCACATTTTAAAATACAAATCAATACCGAAATAAAAACGGACATCCATCGCTCGAATCGGGAGTAGAAAAAAGCACTTTCTGATTTTCTCAAATTTTTCAATTTTTGAGGCAATTTTTACGATTTTCCTTTTCATTTGAACCTTATTTGGACTATTATAAACATTTTAACCCGTTGAGTATGATACGACCAAATCTGGTTCTGAAACAATTATCCGTTGAGTATGATACGACCAGATCTGGTTCCGCGTTTTTTTCACTTCTTTGACGTTCTCATATTTATTCATAATTATCTAATTGTTTTACAAAATGATATTTCAATATTCTATATTCGAAATTTCAATGCAATCATTGTGCAGTTGTTCTTTTTATGATTGGTGTAGTAGTTTCGTAGTTATAGTACTTTAAGGTCAATGTCGCCGAAAATCCTGCAAAAGAGACAGATGCATCCATGAAAATACCCATTTACTCCAAGGGTTAAAGAAATAAATAGCCAAATCGTTTCAGCCGTTCAACCTAATATGCGATTACCAACGAACAGCATTTCATTTTTATTTATATATAGATAGTTAAGGCAATCCATTCCTGCACTGGATTCTATACACACTCGGGTTTTGCAGTGGTATTATATCCTGTGTAATTTCCATTAATCAAGTTATACTTTGGGTCAGTTTAACGATCGTTTTTATAACGAATTCGTCCAAAATCCTACATATTCTGAAAATAATGCTAGACCTGCTCGGTTTATGGGTTTCTTTCATTTTGAATCGTGTGCGTGTGTCATTCTTCGGTATACATTTTTCTAAGGACATCATTTACATGTTACAACTACTCCGAAAAATGCCCAGCGTCACATTAATCGTGTCCTGGATCCACGAGCAACGTTTGCACTGTGATAAGATGGTATAGATAATGAAGTAATCTTGCATGCAAATATCAGTCCGTGTATGTGGGCTTCCGATACACCGTATTATCGAGATTATAATCATTTCTCCCCGTGACCTAGACATCCAAAAAAGCCGCCACGGGTATATTGTGTGTGACCCCTTCCCCACTCCTTCTTCCTCACCCAAAGGTATAACAGCAGCAGCTTTCAGCCTACCCGCTAACAACTGCGGATGACAACCGGCAGAACTTCAGCCGGCGCTAGAAAACGGTGGTTGCAACACCGCCAAAACTCCGGGTGCTACAAACGTCACGCGGTAAATTCGCTTTTACCTCATGTATAACGTTCAATCTGAATCAGTTACCTATATGAAAAGCGAATCGAAAGAATGAATAGTAATGGTGAACCTAAATAAATAAAAGTAACCTTGTATTTACTTATCTAATTCAAAAAACTGAACTCCAGTAATTACTCATAACATAAAATAGATACCTACCTAATTGTGCTGCCTTGCAGGGAATTCTATCTACTGAGCAATATTTTCCATGGTCTTTCGATGTGTATGGTATATTCAACTTTACATGCGGATTGATTTCTGGTTTGTTTTTTCCGCACAACGCGCCATATTAAATGATATATATATACTTAAATCTGAAACCGACTATTGCGGTTGTTTAACATTAAAAATATGATATAGTAGTAGTGCACGGAGTGGGGTGCTTGTTTCCAGCTCTCGATGTCACTTAGATCTATAAGATCTTTTGTAACTACCCAGTGCTGCTCTGCTGTCAGAACAGATATAAAATAAATATGATATAAAATAAACAAAATTTTAACAAAAAAAAACCGACTCCAGAAAGTTTTATAAGTGCAGCAGCATCCTTGTCAAGATGAAACTTTTGATAATATTTGAGGAATTTCCTTAATTCCTAATAGATCCTATCAACAGAACAGAACGATTTTGATAAAAATGGAACCAATCTGGAAGTATAGGTATCCTTTCAAATAAAAAAAGAATTTTTCAAATCGGTTCATACATGACAGAGTTCTGAGGTAACAATCAATAAAAAAATACAACCGAATTGGTAACTTTCTCTTTTTTTAAGTCGGTTAAAAAAACTCAGTGAAGTTTGTAGCGCACCGTCGTTGTCCAGGGCAGACTGGACTGGGGTCCTACCTAATTCAACTATAAGATAGACCTAATTCACAAATTCACTTAATTCGAAGAAAGAGAGGATAGATACCTACGTTATTCAAAGATAAAGAAAATATAACTATATATACCTCTTAAATAAAAATATTGTCGCAACGCACACCGATGATGCATCTTCGCTGCATTGGACGAAACCCCGGCAGGAAGTTTGTTTTAAAAAACGCGTCGGATAATCATTATTACATAACTTTCCGTGTTTTGTTTGTCTACCTGCTTTCGTTAAGCTTAATTTTTTTAACGAGTTGTGTTTTTGCGTCTAAAGCTCAGCCGCCCAATTTAAGGGTCTCCTGTTTGAAAAGGGAAAGATGAGGCTGCTAGAATATTTATTTTCGCTGACTCGCTTTCTATGTTGCAATATTGGATTCTCATACATGCAAGTAACAATACGCGCCTGGAAGTTATTGATATATGAACACATCGGAAAAGTATTTGCATTAAAAAAAATGAGTGACCGATATCAAAATTTAACAAACTTAAACATCTCAGTAATATTTTGAATTGGGTTAAAGAACCATTTTATACATTGAGAAGCAGTGAAAAACACTGGAGTGACGAGTATTGGATAGATATACCCTTGTCACAGAACTTCAAAATCAAGGAGAAAGAAAAAAACACTTGTTTTAAGTTAGATATATCTAACTTTAGTGACGTAATTATCTGGCGGTATTTCGATGACCTCGTTACTGGTGTTGGCTAATATTCTGTCTTCTTTTGTTGTTTTTGGTTAAAATTGGTATTATTTCATTTTATGTATTACCATTCCTAGTATGTTTTTTTCATTCTGTATTTATAGGGTATTTAAATGTTGGCCAAATATAATTGTAAGTATGATTTTATGAAAAAAACGCAAGAAATAAAAGTCCGCATTGAAACGGTTCGCTCAACTTTTCTCAAAATAAGCAAAGTTTTGTGTCATAGAGATTTAAGTCTCGACCTAAGGCTACTTATAACCCGCTACGTATAACCCGTATGGCGTAGAAGCATGGACTCTTACTCAAAACACGACGAAAAGGTTGGAGGCTTTCGAAATGTGGATATACCGCCGTATCTTGAAAATCTCATGGCGTGACAGAGTCACTAATATTGAAGTACTGAGCCGACTTAAGAAGAAGATGGAACTTCTGAACACCGTCAAACACAGTAAGATGTCGTACTTCAGTCACGTTATGAGGAATTGACAAATACAAATTGCTCCAACAAGTTATTTAAGGCAAGATCGCTGGGAAGAGAAGCACCGGCAGGAGGCGGCATTCGTGGCTAAGGAACCACCGGGACTGGTTTGGCTGCAGAAGCACCTTGATGTTCAGAGCAGCAGCATCTAAAGTAAAAATAGCTATGATGTTGTCCAACCTCCGAGTGGAAGTCGAAGAAGAAGAAGTTAGATCAAAATAAGTGACTTTTTAAAGTTAATGCAAATAATATTTTATCGATAAAAACAAGTGTCAAGGTCGTGTAAAGTGTCAGGAAAGAAGGAAAATACTCACAGATCGATGCGATCACATTTCATAAATAAACACTAGGCATATTTTTGAAAATTTGCTCCACACCAATAAATCGGCCGAACATATTTTTTATTTGAGTTTATATAACTACAAACGCACAACCTTATAGACTAGACAATCCAATTCTTTGATAAATTGATATAATGACACACAAAAAAAAAAAAATATGGTTTTAACAGTTTAGTAATTGATTTAAAATATTCCCTGTATAACTTCTATGTTAATTCACCAAATTAAAAAAAAATGTAATAACTTAACATAACAAAGATTTCATTCAGTCATTTATTTATTCAGATAAGCCAGCATCTAAAGATCTTAAAATTAATGTTAAATCCATACATATTTTTAAGTAACTATCCCTATTTAACGTTTTTGTTTCTCACTCATAGTCAAGTCTAACATCTCCCACAAATAAATCGTTTAAGACCTTCATCTATTCCGTATGCAATTCAGCCAAAGAATGTCCGATACGTCCTTCGTTCCCCGAAATGTATTCCAGTGAAGCGAGATGTTGAAAATTGATAGAAAAGTTGATCGTAGACAGATCGTTACCTGAGATAACATGAGATTTATCTTAACGAGTGGTACGAGCTTCGCCGGCAGTATTTTGTCTTGAATAAATTGCTGTAACGATTCTATTCGTCACCTCGCCGATAAATTGTGAACATGTCGGACGTATTGACATATCAATTAAACGAAGCCCTGTATGATTAATGTCGTACATAAATATTAAATTCCGGAATATGATGTGAATATGGGAGTTTTGAAATTTCATTAGAACCAGCTTTTTAATACATTACATATTATGGAGGCATTAAGGCGTTGATTTTTAATACGTCATATTTCAATACTATTATTATCAATGCAAAATTAAATTATATTTTTTCAGTAGTATTATGTTTGGGGATGTTATTAAATTTTGAATATCGAATTTTACATTTATAAATGTAAAAGTTATAACTCTTTAAGTTTATAAAAATATAAATATTGTAGGATCGATGTACTTCAGCCACCCACGTTACGAGAGGAAGTAAATACAACCGCGATCTGCGAACATATATTGGATAGCGGAAGTAACCACTGGATGCAGTTTCAAAATCCCATTGTTCTATCCAAGGAACAATTCTACTTTCCTCGCATGATCCGGGAAGCCATTGAAATAAGAAGAACTCCGAACTTCAATAGAGATGACGGCTACAAACTCTCTTCTACGTGGAACCCTCTTCTTAAAATGTTCCCGCCGCCGAACGCCGAACGCAAAGACGTAAAACAGGATACAGTGAGTGTTGTGTGCAAGACGGATTTTAAAAATTCCCGCGCTCCGAGCCCGGCCCCCCACCACCGTTATAACCTACGCAGTGGCGGCAGCGGTTTGCGGCCTACCCGCAAAACAACGGACTGACAGCTCTTCAGTTTACCCTAGACAACGGCGGCTGCAACGTCACCGAAACGTCGGGTCCTACAAATTTCACGCGGTAAATTCGTTTTCTATCCTATTTATAAGTAAATACAACCTTCTGAAAACTTAATATTCATAGAAAAATACCAGGACGGAGAGGCTCAGGAAGATTTTAAAACGGTGGTTTTAAAGGAACACGAAATCTCTGTTCCGGGCAGTGGAATCTAAAGCGGTGGTATCTAAAGTTGAGATGGTTATGGCACTTCAAAAGAAAGGCATCTATTATTAGTATACAAGTAGACTGCCTAAGAAAAAAGGAGTGTAATATGTTTAGGGTTCATCTATGTATCTTTTTCGTTTCTTTATTCCACCATAACTTATAAATGCTTGAACCGATTTAGATGTGTGTGGTATTATTATAATCACTATGTCATCCTAGGTATTGTAAAGCACATTAACTGTACAAATATCAAGAAGTAGTTGTCTAAATGTCCAAATGTCCAAATATCAATAAATTAATATAAATATCGTGTTTAGTGCCAAATGAAAGGTATGATTGAGTACATTCCAGAAATATACATCTATCTATATGCATAAACACATAAAACACAAATATTTCATAAAAAAACTGTAATAATAATGATTATAATTACAATAATTCACTTTCTGTAACTGCAATCGTGTTTTATATATTTACTTGTGTAAGTTGTACTAAGAGTAAATGATGTAATAAAAAAATAAAAGTTACTTCATTAACCCTTTGAGTATGATACGACCAAAATCTGGTTGTGAAACAATTATCCCTTGAGTATGATACGACCAGATCTGGTTCCGTGTTTTTTTCACTTCTTTGACGTTCTCATATTTATTCATAATTATCTAATTGTTTTACAAAATGATATTTCAATATTCTATATTCAAAATTTCAATGCAATCATTGTGCAGTTGTTCTTTTTATGATTGGTGTAGTAGTTTTGTAGTTATAGTACTTTAAGTCGATGTCGCCGAAAATCCTGCAAAAGAGACAGATGCATCCATGAAAATACCCATTTACTCCAAGGGTTAAATAATATAGTATTTCATTCCTTACAAATTTTCTTGAAATTTTTATAATAATTACTGCGCGATATCCTGGTTGACACGATTGTCTACTCCCTCCATGTGTTATCGGAGCAGAACTTATAAATTTAACAACATCTAACCGCCTTCTCTGCATGTCTTCAGCAGACTTGGGAAACCTAACTATATTAGATTATTTTAACTAGTTAACATAAACTTTAAGGCGAGCGTTCCTTTGAACGTAGGTTAGGTCGCGGAACTTGGCTGGATCTACAAATATGGCAAGTTGTCAGCATCGAAATTGGATGTTATGGTTGAATTAAGATCTAGTATTACCTATTTTCATAAAATGATACAAATCTTAATATACCAGTCACAAAAACCTCACTGGAAATGTTTCTTTTTTGTTTTGATTTTCGAAGTACAGTTTATTACAGGTATTCATGTATTTTTATTCAGTATTGAAGATTTGTTTTTATGCTTGTCCTCTTTTATAAATATAAACACACAAATATTTTGTTTAACTTTTCCTTTTTATGATATAATATACAACTTTTACTGGATTTTTTTGATATTCATCCTTTGTAGTAATGATAAAGACGGATGGATATTTGGAATTTATACTATCGTAAGAAGTAACTCGCCTCGCGCCTCGTGACTGTGTCTCGCTTCGCGCCTCGTGTGATCAAAGGAAAATGAGTTTCTGTTTACACTCTCGTGGTGCGTGCAAACTATCACCTATTAGTCCAAGAGCCAGCGACAGAAAAACTGAAAGAGTTTTGAAAAAGCTGATACTTTTAGATGAGACAATACTTTGGCCATAGAATGCCGGGGTAGTCAGCAGGCTAGGTTTCGAGACATATGGTCAGACTGCTTCATAATCGAACGCGTGGCGTCAGCATCTTTATACATGTCACGCATCGGTCTATGACGTATCGGTCTACTGTGCCATGCAATGGTATGGATATGCTGACGCCAGGCGTTCGATTATGAATCAATTTGACCATTTGTTTCGAGTTCTTTATTGCATCCACTACAACACTTTAGAGGTACTAATTAAAATAACATATTTCCTAGCACGCGAGCACCAGGTGTCCCGAAATCTGGCCTGTTGACTGTAACCCGGCATTCTGTGGCCAAAATACTGTCTGATCTGAAAGTATCAGATTTTTCAAAACTCTTGCGCTTTTTTGTAGCTGGCTCCCCGACTATTCGTCGCGAGGTCCTTTGACTCGTGCCCAAAAAACCGCTCCCGACGCGAGCGCCGCGAGCGGCGAGACGAGGCTCGAGGCGAGACGCGGGTGCCCGTTCACACTCTCGTCTCGCGCTTTGTCCCGCGCCTCGCCTCGCGCCTCGCGCGAGAGTGTAAATGAGCTATATGACTCCACAGTCTTATCCTCTAGGCTCTATAATTCAAATAATGTTATTGGTAAATTGTATTGCATTTCATATACAAATAAACAAAGATGACTCACTATTGCATCCAATATAACAATTGTGATAACAGCAGTTCGCAAATATCTATAATCGTTTCCGCCACAAATTTTCAACATAGATTAGGCAAAAAATGTCTCTACTTACACTAGACGTGTCATCTATGTAAAAGCAGGTAATGTATATTCGCGACCTTTCCAGGCTTGAGTCACCATTAAATCTATCTTTTCGCTATGTTCGGTATCAATATTTCTGTCCTTAATGATTCTTGCCGAAATTCAGAATATTATTATGGTCTAGTAGAAAAAAAAATATTCCCCCACATCTAAAGAGGACCGGCCAGTATTATACCTAATACTGGCCATATAAGGCAGATTTGTAATGAATTTTATATAAAAAAACAATATTCTGATTAGTTAGCTAAAACGAAAGAGTCATTATAATAATTTATTTCCATATATATTTATTCTTAGTGAAAATGCGGCTTAATGTCACAAAGATAATACGGATTGTTCGCGACTGCACGTTGGTTGTTTATCAAAAAATACATATTTTGTTTGATATTAGCATTTTTTTTAAATGAAGAAGAAGAAAAAAATACATAAAAAACATCGTTGAAATTATTTAAAACTTTTTTCGATTTAGTCCTTCGCAACCGAGGATAAGCATTTTTATGCGCAACTTCTAGATATTCAGTTTTTTTCTCAGTAAAAAAGGCCTAAAAAAATATTGATAATTTTATCCCAGTTTATTTTTCAGAATAATCTACTTAACAAAATAATCAACTTACATCCGAGAGTATTTTTTTCCGATAAAAGTCAAAATCAAAAAATCAGCTTTGTTATACAAAGTTATCCCGAATATTATACAAAGTTATACAGAATTATCCCGGCAAAAATTTAGTCGTGCAGTCGGGAAATTCCGTATAATTCGATTCGATTCAAACGCTTCCGAATATTCTGTCTCTCTTATTTGAAGAGTATCAATTTTTATATTGCTAATTGCGTTTGTCATCATATCGTCCCTAATACAATTTTTAAAAATGTAATTTGACTAAAGTATAAAAAAAAAATAAAAAGGACATAGTCATATACTAAATTATTATTTTATGGGCTTAAGTTATTTACCTGGATTAAGTATATTATTACTATTATCTATACACATTCTAACAACAGCGAGAAAAATATTGGATTGATTGTTACATTACCATTTTGATATTACGGTTTTATACAGAATAACAATGTTTCAATTGTAATTTTGTTGAATTACAAGGAATTTTGTTGAAACTCGCTGATAGAAAACATGCTTGATTATATGTATCAAAATTTTCTTCATGGTTAATACGGAAATAAGAGTGTACTGTAGTTTCAACATAATTCATATGTCCGACTATAACCGTAGGTATACTTACTACATGCTGTCATATTAAAAGTGAGATCCCAAGTTCGCGACGTAATGAAATAATATTATGTTTTAACATTACGATACGGTAAATACCGTCATGCCAACACCGTTACACGCCATGTTAATTCATTCATATAGACCACCGTCTGAGTTATATACGTAATCCTTGTTGAGAAATGCGTATTTTCGTGTATTACAATACAATACAATACAATACAATCAACTACTCCAGTAGATAGGCATTCCTACACTTGGATGCGTCACAAAATTAAATGCTAAAAATTTAATTATTAAAAACATAACTATCGTGATAGTTGTCATCGCTGTAATATTATATTCAATATTACCTATATACAAATAATCAAAATATACTAATGTGATTTAAGAGTCAAGGAGAATAATATATTAAAATAGAAATGCAAATTCTATGTAGAATAATCAAAAAATATATATTTTATTGTCAATCCAGCAATAATGCTTTCGTATTTTTTTTAAAAATGAATAGATGTTTAATAAATTATATGAAAATTAGAATGTCAGCTATCATAATACCGTTATGTTTAAAACTTTACGCATTTCATTAATCATCAACATGGAAAATAGACTCAGAATTTTCAAACTCCCTTATACCATAAATTGGGTTTCTTACCAAATTATTTATGATTATCTTTTTAAATTGGACCTCTCCGAGGCTTTTCATTTGCTCTGGAATCTTATTATAGAACGACAAATTTTGATGAATAAAACTGTATCGCACTTTGCTAAGTCGCTGTCGGTTTATGTGGAGATTGGATTTATTCCTCGTATCGTGATGATGAAAATCACTATTCACCGGAGCTTCTGTTAGGTGTCTACGAGCGTACATAATATTTTGGTAGATGTAAGAAGAAAATAGAGTCATTATTCCTGATTTTACAAATAGCGGCTTACAAGAACTTCTCGGTGAGACTCTATATAAACTGCGTACCGCTCTTTTCTGGAGGAGAAAAATTCTTTTTGAGTTTGGTACCATTCCCCAAAACAGTAGGCCATACGTTATTAGAGAGTGGAAATATGCAAAATAGACGGATTTAGCTGCTTCAAAACCGCATAAACTTCTTATCTTTCTAATGGCGAATATGGCACTGCACAATTTTTTACTGTGATCAGACCATTGCAATTTTTGATCAATTTCTAAACCGAGAAATTTCGTGGAGGAGACATTTTCTAGTTGGTCAGACCCAAAGTATACGTCTATTTCATTATAATCAGACGGCCGCAAAGAGAAGCATATTGATTTTGATTTATTTACGTTAAGTGACAATTTATTAACTTGGAACCATATACTAAGCCTATCTATTGTTTCTTTTATTCTTTGGGCCAAAGTGTCTTTATTTTTATCGCTAAAAAGAAGTGAAGTATCATCGGCGAATAAAATGATTTCATCATCCACGGATTTCAGGCACTCTGGGATGTCATTAATATAGACGAGGAAGAGAAAAGGTCCAAGTATCGATCCTTGAGGAACACCTTTGCGGATATTCTGTGGCGCGCTCTTGCTATTTTCGACTTGCGTAATCTGAGTGCGTTATTGCAAATAAGATTCCATGAGTTGCAGTTCCTTATTCCTAATGCCGTAGTGTTCCAATTTTTCAAGTAGAATTGAGTGGTCTACGCAATCAAAAGCCTTAGAGAGGTCACAGAAAATGCCTACGGTTTTTTTCATATTGTCTAGCCCAAGTAGTGTTTTTTTAATTACATATTACATCGTTATATTTTTCTCATTGTAGGCAATAGTGAGCAGCTTATGTAGAGTAGCGTATGTCTACAATTCGCTCGATTTTATTGTTATCCGTCAGTTCATAGCGAGAAAATTCTCGAGTTATTTCTCGTTTCGTCCTATCTATGGTAAATTCATAACAAACATAACTCTTCGTTTAGTCTGTGGTTTCAGTGCTCAACTCACGTTGAGCCTGGGGCAGGGAAATTTCGCCGGTCGCCCGCGCCTCCTAGGTCGCCTTTATTGCCGTATCAAATCGTTATCAATCTTATTTAGAATGCATGTAAATTGGTGGGTGGCTCGGGGCGAATCGCGAGACGTCCGGCATCAATCTTCATCGGCCGCGCGCGGCCCGTATTGAAATAATCGCGGGCCGATAGTGTTTATCGATTGCTCCGTCGTTTCGCTTTATTGGTAAAAATAGCCGCGTGATTGAACAAACAACCAATCGTGATTTTGACCAACTACTTTTATGTATATATATATATATATAGATGTAAAACATATGTATATGTATAGATTATATGTATACATGTATATATGTATATATGTATGTATATGTGTAGATATGATTATTTAATATTATTATGTATATTATGTTTGTAAAATAGACTAAGTATATGTAACATCTGTGTAAATATAGAGCTACCACATAAAACAATGCATAAAACAATGAAAAAAAAAGGAAAAAAAATACATAAAAGTCTACCTTAGTACGGGAATCACTCCAGCAAGGTAGATTTTAATCTTATTAACCTAGTGTTTTAAATGTGTGTGAAATATTAATAAATAAATAAATAAATGATTCGTACAGATCGGGTGGATTGACTCGCAATGAGATCCTATTTTATTTATTTACACACTGCGATATTGTCGATCTATGTATATGTGATACCTCTAACGCGCAAATAATTCTAGTAAAAGAGCCAGCGACAAAAAGTGTATTATTATATTGCATTATTGCAACCATTATATTGCGCAGCACAACCAATGTGTCATAGACCGATGTGTGACATATATAGAGATGCTGACGCCACGCGTTCGATTATCAAGCAGTCTGGGAATATGTTTCGAGTTCTATATTTCATCCACCTTCTACTAGAGTTGTCAACTACAACGGCGTACCCGTCACCTCAGGAAGTTTTAACGATTAGTCGTTCTATCTCCCTGAAGAGAGCACAGAAGATTTGGACAAAACAGTCCATCATCAAGCTCCGCCACATGCCCGTAAGAGGCCAACGCCTTAACCGCGAGATAGCCAGGTGTGTTTATCCATTGGGCTTACACTCAGTTCCAATTGCGACCAGATTACTCCAGTCTCTCGATTGGTTACGAGTTCGAGGTCGCTTGCGCGGTCCTCTCCCTTACGAAGCGGTGAAACGGTGTATATCGAATCTATCGCGGACCACGGCATCCTTTGCCCGGCTGTTCACCCAGGATCGGGTAGCCGATGGTCGTTTCAAGAGCAGTCGCCGTAAGGTCCGCAACCACTCCCGCTCTATAGGAAACAGTACTGCTCCTAGACTCCCCCGACTCTTAGTGAGAGTGCACAATCGATTAGCTCACGCCGCACGGGTCGCAGACCGTCCAGGAGCGCCAGAAGCTTGATTCTAGGAGAAACTAGCCCTAAGGCCAGAGTCCTGCCCGGGCTCGCACTTCATGCTCGGAGGCCGCCGGATGGGTGTTGACCAGAATGGGTCTTCGTGGCCAACTCAGCAAGGGCCCATTAGCATCCATTGTCTACTGATGGATTTTCAGCTTTTCCTAAACATTTGGGGGTTACCTACTAATTAAAATTACACCTTTCTTAGTAAGCCAGCGCCATGTGTCCCGGAATCTGTCCTGCTGACTGTACCCTGGCATTTGTTGACCAAATTACTGTCTCATCCGAAAGTATCAGCTTTTCCAAAACTCTTGCACTTCTTTGTCGCTGGCTTCCATCTATGCTGTAAGGGCACAAATTGTTTAGTTTTCTAATAATTATCATGGTAAGTATGACAGTTGATGATTTTATCCTGTGATATCTCTTACGTGATTAGTAGTAATTCCTCGCAAACAACTTTAACTTTGACATTTCAATCATTAGTATAGTAAACTAATATATTTTTTAAATTTAGTCCCATAACTAAAAAACTAAAAGATAGATCTCGTGAAGGAAGTTATTCGGTATTTCCCATGACCTGAAAAGTTTGCTTTTTGGCTTATACGAGGTATCACATATAGATCGACGATATGCATCTGTATCGTTAGAAGTATGCGATGAAAAAAACAAAAAAAGTGTAGAGTAATTGATGCGATCATATGTTAAGTAGTTTAGGGATGCTAACTATTACACTGTGTTAATCAAAACTCATAAATTATGATAAATCTTCATTTATGGCGAATTTCACTACGTATGAAGGAACGAATCGTGCCATCATGGCCAGGGGTGTTGCTGGGACGGCAAACCGAATACACCAGGTGGTTATAGGTTGAGGAGTACCTGCCTTTGTTTCTACTCTTTATTGTATAGTTTCACAATGGGCGGGTTTATACGACATATACGACGATCTATTCCAACCAACCCTAATATGAAGTGTTTATATGTATGTGTGCGTGTAAAATGTGTGTAGTGTGTTTCTTGTTATTGCATTCGATCGACAGAATTGAGATGCAATTTCGGTAATTTTATCCTAACGGAAAATGGTAACCCAGCCAGGATTTGAACCCGGCACCTTACAAAGTAAGTAATTTAAGTTTTAGTATATTTTTACGATCCTCAAAAATTGGCAGCTACAATTTCGCCAACTTGTTACAATCAAAATATATAAAATTTTCAAGTTAAATTTTATATAACAAGCTTTTGTGTTTTTTAAGAGATATTTTTGTATCTTAGTGATTCTAATTTTATTAATTATATGTCCACGGCCAGCATAGCCAGACCACCAGACTTTAATACTATAATGTATATGAAATAATTATTAAACACGATAATGGTGTAGGTGGCCATTGGTTTAAGCCTAAGGATTAACGCAAATAAATGGAAGATCCTCAACCATGTAAACAGAACATAAAACACGCTTAAGTTACAATCTGAGAAGTAATACTGTAGCTAGAACATGTATATGCTAATATGTACTTGGGCACATACATAACTTAAACGTTCGGTAGGAAATATGTCAATAAGAAATGTTGCATACAAGTGATAATGTGGTCAAAAGGCATTATTTTTAATAAGGAATAATAATATGAGAGAATATTAGGGAGCCATTAGTCTTATCAATACAATGACAATGACTCCACCCTTGAAACCAGCAACTCCCCCAAATGCTAACTGACTGTGAGTTAGAAATTAGGATATATTATGTAATATATACTAATGAAAATGCTCCAACAAACTAGAAACCTGCTATCCAGAACTATAAAATATACAACCTTCTTGAAGGAAAGACGATCACAACAAAATTAAGGCCTACGGAATGAATTAATATTTCACATCCGACGCAGAAAGTCACCACATATATTTAAATCGGCGTGCAGATATTCAGCGGGTAAACGAAAAGTAAGACAACTGATATACACATAGAAAGGTTACCTTAATTAGGCCATGGTATATTTGACAAAACAGATAAAGAATGGGAATAATTCGCACAAGCCGTAGCCAAAATATGGAAAGTAGTACAGGAAGAATATAAAATATAGGAAACATATACGGAAAGTAGGGAATAGTAATAAAGTGAATGATCGATACATGGAAACATCAATCAAAGACAAGACTGAAAGATTGTGAATATAATTTATAAGGAAGAAAGAAGTGAAAATATAGACACAAAGGCAACATAATACTATACAACTACTGTACATCACTCCTATATCTGCAATATCCTACTTTCCTATATCAAATCGCTAGTATACCGATCAATTGATTTACATTTTCCTTCTTTCAGTTTCGAAAGGATCTATTATAATAGCTACCGTTAAATATTGTTTCATAAATTTTACTGTAAGTTAAGACAATCTTTACTATGATTATATTTAAAATTTTATTTATGGACTTTATTGTTAGGAAATAACGAAACCATTACATTCATTTATGTTTCTTGCTATGCACCGCCTTCAAAGGTTTTATCTTTAAAGAGGTTATGTCTCAGCCTTCCAACGATTGTTAGCTGTAGTTAAAATTTAAACGTTCAAATCACCCCATAATACAGTTCCATAAAAATACCCACCCGCAGTAAAACAACAATGAGTCCAAAATTTCTGGTGTTAAATCGAAAGAGCCGTGGCCAATTCCGTCCCGCATTATTGACAAAATATGCAGTGTGTATGGGCGGTAGCGTAGGTAGAGCGTAAAATTTCCCCAATTTTTTACTCAACCAAATGTTCCTGTAATAATGGACGCTACCAGACTGGGTGCATTGCGGTCGGTCATATTTTTAATAATTCGCTTTACGATCTTTTACGATAGCAGGGCATTGTGCGGGCAATCTGTGTTGCTCCTGGAAACTGACACCGTTACGAATCCGAGTTGGATACGCTTGATCTGCGATTGAGCCGCCAGCGAGATAGAATCTTTGGATTTGGAGCTAACGTGCTGCGGAAAAATATCACGATAAATCATGAACACGTTTAAAAAATCTAAAATAGATTGTTTTTTATTTGCTTGTTTTTTTACTTCCATTATCAAAGACTAAAATAGTACGATTTTATAAAATTATTAAAAAAATAACCAAATATGCTTCCTATTTTTAATATTGACGTCGTAATTTATGATGGTGGCTTGACATTAAAAAAACTAAGGGACAATTCTGGCGTGTCATTCCCGAGGCAGCTAGACATACGTCGATAGGCAGCACCACACATGCGAAATGGGATCATGACTGCGTAAAAGTAGAAATTTGCTGAGCGTGACTAATAAGGCTCGTCTGACTCGGAAATAAGGCCCATTCTCGATATAATTCCTGTTTACTAAGTACGCAATTCTTTTCGCTAGTAATCTTCATTATTTCTTTAAAAAACATACAATTCATTCTTTATTGAAGTAGGGTAGGTTGCAAGTCCTTTAGCCAAAAAATCTCCTTTGATATTTTAACCACTGGTTTTATATCCTCTATTCTGGATGTAATCCCGGATGGAAACCTTTTTTCCATTTTTTTTATCCATGATGCTTCATCCGTTTACTATTTTCTATGTAAATATGTATGTACAATATTATAATTATTGGAAATATTTTCGGTGTTCACACCAAGCTAATCAATAAAACTAAAAAAATGCCATACTACATAAAGTAAAAACTTGTACAGTCAGAGTGAAAATTCAGATGAAAATCAGAAATTCAGATGAAAAAGCAGTAACCATCTGAAGAGTTTCTACAGCCTGAGTTACAGTATAAAATATTGCAATATTTTGGAAAAAACATGAATACATCATACTCCTCGTTCTCTGCGTTGTTTTTTTCAGTAGTCCACGACTAGTGCATGAGTTAAAAAAAAGTCTAAAAAATGTATTACTTCGTTTCTATTACTTTTGCAGGTCCGTTCCTTAAACTTCATTAATCATATAACAACTAAAATATGACGATTTAATATAATTCAGAAATGTATAAAATGTGATCCTAGGTATTCTAGAAAAGATTTTTCAGGGCATTTTATAACTATGATTTTTCCAAATTCGTTTATGAAAATACAGTTACCTAAAATGTAAAAAAAAATGTTGTTTTTTTAATAGAACTCACATTTCAATTTTACTTTTTTATTTAGAGCTTTCAACAAAAACTACCCAAAAGGTATATATTTTTAAAATTCCTATGGAAAAAACTCTAGTGGAGTGAAATGGAGAAATAATATATTCAACTTGAAATGTATAAAATAGTATAAAATATATAAAATAGTTTGTTAATGTCACTCGTGGAGTTCACAGTGTAATTCCTAAACTTCGATTTGGCAAATCCCGCGACCCCATGTAATCATTTAATTTAACAAGTAGTCTATTTTGACATTATATTGTATGGTATTATTGTTTGTGTATTTTAACATTAGGATGGAAACTTTCTTTTATTCTTAGTTGACTATGTCAGTTACCGTTAGCAGTTCAGTATAATGATTTTGTTTCCTCGTTGTATTTCAAACGATCAGGCATTATTAAAGGGTTGAATTTGGGTCCGGTTCTCGTAAATACCTCCGTCGACAGCATCAGTAGTATTGCAATGACGACTCATGCCTAATGTTTACTAATGAATGAATTATTTCTCCGAACTGGTAGCATCCAAACCTTTTATATATTTAATTTTAGTAAGTATTATAATGTCTTGTAAATATCGTTTTAATATATGTTACCATTATTATTATTATATTGCACTATTAAATAATATAATATTTAGTTTGTAAAGTTATTTTGGAAAATATTAAATTGAAAAAATAAAAGAACCTAGGTAGTGGCAAAATAAAAGTACCCTCCATGTAGTGTTGCAGCCTTTTACTTTTGTTTGTTTATTTTTTTTAATTGCCACATAAGTTAGGATTTACGAGACTTTTTACTATCTTACAAAAAAAATACTTAAAGTAGTTGAAAAGATTTAGCGTATAATTTTAAATCTTTTTCAAACGACTGACGAAAAAAAGGTGAATATCGCTGAATTTTTGGCGAGTATTTTCTTTGCTACATTTTTTATCAATAAACGTTATTTTTCTCCTTATCTAGGTTTTCTACATACATATATGTACAAATAAAAAAATATAATGTTATTAAACTAACCCACAAGTGTAAATACGCAGCAAAAAATCGAATGACGTTAAGCATTAAAGGATTTTGTATAATGGAAATTGTTGACAACCTCTGCTTTTGAACGCACTGTCATCGCCCACATTGCTCTATTGAAATATGTGACGGGATTTTCTAAAACCTTATTATTTTACGATGGAAGCGGACCGTAAACCTTAATAGTGTCAACTTTGCGGCGTTCGAAGTGCCATAAAATTAGTGCCCGGTAGCCGGGACCAAAGCACGCTTCCCAGAAGGCAGTCAAACGATTTATAACGCCATGCCAGCCATGCCATCCGCATTTTAAAGGAACCAAATTGGTTGCTTTGAAAGTTGCGCTTTTGTCTAGTGGGTTACAGTTTGCACACATTTGTTCAGAATTAATACCGTGACGAAATCTAAGTGGACTTTTCTCTGGTCAAATCTTACAGGTATTGAATGGGAAGGTTTTGGGCGGGATTTGATAGCTTTGTATCTTTAGTATGAAGGTATTGAATGGGAAGGTTTGTAGCGGGATTTGATAGCTTTGCATCTTTGCACCGAAATCGGTACATTTATTTTACAACATTACCAATCATCATAATTCTATATACTACTCCTGCTAGGTAGGAAACGAATCGAATTACAAAATACTGCTTTCAAGCACTTTCTCGGCAGAAATATTAAATTGATATCTTAATTACCTAACAATAATAAAACATTCTTGGGCAAAAGAGCAGACAGGCGTAGGTGATTAGGGTTTCCCCAGAAAAAATCAAATTGAAGGAGAAGTATTTAATAAGTTTATTATAGATAGGTTGATAACTCCTGAGTGGATAGAGCGTGTTCTTACCTAGAAACTATAAATCTTTAAAAAACTATTTATAAAAAATCTCTGAAATAACTACGAGTATATTTATAGTGAGATGAAGTACCTAAAAACTCAAAGGATTATATGTAGGTAACATTACTTATATTTAAAAACATGCGATTAAGCTTTTTATAAAAAATGGTTAATAAAAAAAATAGTAATGAAATTCTTGTATTTCAAATGTGATCATAGATTTTTATGACTAGATAGTTTTGAGGAACCTCGTCTATTTTTCACAGTGAATAATAATTAATTATGAGGGTTGTCCCCCCCTCCCCTCTCCTGGGAAGGTTCTAAACCCCCTCCCTTCGCGCGTCAATTCGTAGTTTATTTGTAGTATTTTCCGTGCTATTAAAACGATATTTTACAAAAAAAAATGTATTTTCTTAAATATGGCTGACTTTGAATACTAATTGTGGTTCTTGTATACGAGATATTACAAAAAAACTTCTGAATTCAGTCCAACAACGCATCTGTGCTCCGAATTTATACTCTCTAAGTCCAATATTTCGAGGTTGAAATATGACCAGCGCGTTCTCTGGTGGACCGATGTCAACAACAATCTTTTAAACTCTCGCCATGACCAAATGATGCCTGCATGCCAAATTTCAGCTCAATCGGATGATGCGTTTGGGCGCCATCGTGGCGGAATACACACATACACAGCCACACAGACATACCGACAGACTTCAGTCTGAAAATGGTCTTAATCGTCCCGGGGGGTGTCTCAATATATCCGTCTTCATCTCGAAAAATAATTGTAGCACTTTCACAATACTTTACCTCCTCGTGGGTTGGCAGGCCGGTAAAGTAAAATCGCATAGACTTTCGTGGTTCGTTCGCAGTTTGTGGTTTTCCGTGAGCGGAGAAGGGTTCTGAAGACAGTTCTACAGGAAATTGATAATGTCGCTGAACCGATACTTATATTATTATATCGTATTTATTTTACTTATCGCAGGCAGAACTACGGATATCTATTTTCCTCTAGTTATTATGATAAATAGATCCAATTAGTTTCCCGCAGTCAATAAGAATCGTATAGATAAAATAGGTATCTGAGAATATTCCAACGTGTCTTTTATTGGACAATAATTTCCGCCTATTTTTTTTTAGTTTGAAAAGTGCTTCATGATGTAGTCTTTACAAATAATGTATACGTCCCAAAAGTTGGCGGCTGCTATATTGCAAATATATTTACAGTCTATAATATTGTACATAGTTTATCGATTTAAAAATAAACATTTGCATTACAGACATGACATCAAATAATATAAGATATTTTCTCTATCAAACCATAATCAGCTCCCATGACTAGTCGCAGTGCAAAAGCCCAAATACCCTGTATAAAATTGTCATTACGAACTACCATATTTTCCAATGTAGGGTACATAGATAGATGGATAAACATAAATAGTTTAGCTATATAGCTTTACATTCAGCCGTATTTGCTATCTCTTTTGCTTGCTTGTTTGTGTGATTTAAAATTTTTGAATATACGTAAACTACATCACATGTAAGGCATATGGAAATGTATATACTAAATAATTTTCTTCATAAACTCTTTAGCTGTTGAAACCGGTTTTCGCGGAACCATTAACGCATAATTACAAATTAATAACATCGCAAAAAGTTTGCTTTCGCACTTTTACCAACAAGAATAACCAAATAAGGAAATATAATTTTCCTGGGATGCTGTGGGTGGACACAGACACATAGCCCCACAGCCACACAGACACACACAGACACACATACGCAAAAACATATACACACATGGATATATATTTCCCAGAAATTAATATTTGGATTCTCAGGGTCTCAAAATGTGGAAATCGGCTAAAACTCGAATTCTAAATTGCAAGAAAACAAGACTCCATATTTATTTGCTTCGTGTATGCATATTGCATATTTTTGGGAAAGATAAAAGTAAACAGTGTCTGTAGTCTGAGAAATCATATCAATCATACAATAAGATATCATCAGACAAGCTGCTAACCAAATCCCATTCATCGCGACAGCACATTTTGTTGCGATTTAAACTTCCGCTATCTCGTAAAGAAAACAACACTGAAAATCCAATTAACTTCAAGTCCACTCGCAGCGCCCGTACATGAAGATGTTCCGCGAAGGTCGAGATTATTCCGCTCTCATGCGTAAGGCCACTTCACACTCGCATTCTGTTATGCTCCGAGATAATACCGGCCTCTGAGATTATTCACTTTCCGCAAAGATAAACACGTCAGAAAGTCGAAAAATTCTCGTTGCGTTTCACGCACTCGGGGCGCTATTTATAGGAGATTTGCATTGTGCAGTTCATGACTTTCGTATACGTTTTTCATCTGCTCCTGTCAATTTGTTCTTCATGCCGTGTATATACTCAATACGATTTTCAAAACAGTGGAGAGCTGTCAACTACAACTGGCAAACCCATCACCCCAGGCTGGTATAACGATAATAATCGCCCTTTTAACCTGGATTGAGCGTACTTAAAGACGTAGACATTCCACTATCTAGGTCCGCCAACACTGAGAAGCACCCAGCGAGCAGCCCCGCCATGACTACCAGATACAGCCAAATTTCTCCGGCCTCCCGATTGGTTACGGGTTCGAGGTCGCATGCGCAGTCCTCTAAATGATGTAGTTCAGCGGTAATTCAGTTTGAATTTATCGCAGCCCAAGGCGTCCTTTGCCCGTCTTTCACACATGATCGAGTGGCCAGTGGTCATTTCAAGAGTCGCTGGCATCAGGTCAGCATCCACCCTCGCTGCTTAGGAAACCGTGTATCGTTCCCCGACTCCTGCAGTTATTAGGCGGAGAGCAACAGTCGATTGGCAGATAGTCGGCTGGCAGTCGACTAACGCCCCCCAGTAACGCCTCCCGAGGGCCACCCCCCAAGGGGAACTGATGTACTAGTCGTAACTTGGGACACATAATCCTTCCCGGGGTATACACTCATTCGAGTAGGCCACTGGATAGGGTCTGTACCGTGAGTTTAGCGGAGCCCGAAGACGAGGTATCGATCATCGTCGCCCAACTGTATAGATGCCATTAGCTCACGATTTTCAAAACAGTGCGGGAAAGACGTTTCAATGATTTTGAAAACATGTTCCCGCTAAAAATACAGTCAAATACTACCGTAAATACCGTGAGGCGTATTCACCTCGTATCAGAAGAAACACGGACTGCTGTGGGAAGCAGGTCTGTGTCTGGTAAGACGGTCTGTCCTTAAAGTGAGAAGATATATTTTTTTGCAGAATGATTAAAAATCCGGCGCTGAAGTCCTCAATAATCAGCTCTTAGCTCTATATGATACATATATATCGTATTCCTTTATTGTAATTTTAACAAAATTCAACTGTTTTTCGTCAGTTTTATTTTGTATCAACTTTTGAATGTCATTTTTAAAAAAGCAAAAAAAAAATAAAAAATGAAAAAAAAATCCCAGTCCAGATTTCTGAGCCTGTTGGATTTAGGGGTAACGAGCACATTGGAGTTGTCAACTAATTCGGGCGAAGTTACAACGATATTAGATCGTTCTTCCGTTCGATCGTTCAACCGTGGGGTGAACGCAGATAGGTATTTATGGACGACAAAGTGCACCGTCTAATTACGCCAAAACGCCCGTGAGAGTCTAACGCCTTACCGCGAGGCACTGGCAAGTGACCCCAGCTGGCCAAATTCACGCCCTCCCTACCAGATTTGGCCAGAATTGAATTGGTCGCTTGCGCGGTCTCTAACTGATAGCGGTAATTCCACCCTAGAACGGGCTGGTCCCAGTTGGGTGACAGAATCAAATAGCAAAAGGTTAAGGTTTTGTCATTCGGTTTCTGTTATTTTTGTTAGCATAATCAATGTCTTATAGTAATTACTTTTTAAATAAATAAATTTTGATGAAATTTTCGCGGATCACACGGCATCGGATGGCTAACGTATTGTTTCAAAGGTACCTAGCTGAAATCACGTCAACAACTAAGACTGTTGTTTAGAAAACATACGTATTCAGACTATCTCACCCACTCCTCGTTATTTTCCGGATGGGCAGGGTGCTAGCAAACCAGCCACTGCACACCCGCCCAGTTCCTCCGAGGTTTTCCCCCGAATCCGCATACTTCTGATCCCAACCGCCTCCATCTGCTGGTTAAAGCCGTGGCAGATGCTCACAGCGGCCCTGGCAGGTTAAGTGTCTCTTCGAGGAAGCTACCGGATGGGAGTTGAAACGTGAGTTGTGAAGGCTAAGGTGACATTAAAAATTGGCCGACACCACCCAAGCTATGCGAAACTATTAGGAACCAGGGGTAGCAAGCAACTAGAGTTGTCAACTACAACGGGCGAACCCATCACCTCAGGAAGTTTAAAGATTAGTCGTTCTATCTACCGTGAAGTGAGCGCAGAAGACTTGGACAAAACAGTCCACCGTAAAGCTCCGCCAAATGCCCGTAAAAGGCCAACGCCTTAACCGCGAGATAACCGGGTGTGTTACCCAGCGGGCTTACACTCACGCCCTTACTTCCCTTACGCCCCGTAGCAAGCAGTCCTGCCTATAGATTCGCGCCCGGGTTTCACATATTTCATTGGCGAGATGCGTTTGCGTTTCGCACCCCTCGCTCGCGCCCGCCGGATAATCCGCGCGGCAGCTGGCGGTGCGGCCGCCGCGTTGATTGACGCGTCCCATTGAGACCATTAATGAGTTTATCCTTTTTTTGCGCCGCCTCCTCGGCCGCTGACAATTATCGCTATTGTAGCCTGCAATCGCAGCAAATTGCGAGCCGCCGCAGCAGCGACAGCCGCAAACGCCCGTCATGCTTCCTCCCGGACTCGAAGAAGTAGCGCCATGTGTCGGCAGAACCTGGAAAGAAAAGAGTTTTACTTATTGAAAAAAAGTCAAGTGAGAATCCCAGATCCTTTGCAGACCTAAATTATGACAAATACAAATATAAAACATTTTTGCAAAGATTAATACATTGTGTAGGTAAACATGCTGAACGTCAATAGACAATAATAGTACTTAATTACTTTCCCGGCCCAAGGTAAAGTTTTGTGAACGACCTAAAAAAACGAGGTGAAGACGGAATTATTCATTTTGAACCCCCCACCCCTGAGACAATTAGGACCATTTCCAGACAGATGTCTGTCTGTGAGTATGTGTGTGTCTGTGTGTGTGTGTGTGTGTGTATTCCTCCACGATAGCGCCTAAACGTTTCATCCGATTGTGCTGAGATGAAATTTGTCATGCAGGTATAATTCGGTCATGGCATTTCAATCTCGAAATATTACTATTAAAGACTGGAATTCGGTACACAGATGCGCCGTAGGGCCGAAACCACATTGTGAAATTTTGGTTGAAATATCTGTTATACCTACAAGAGACGCAAATAATTATTAAATATTGCCGTATTTAAGAAAATACTACATTATATTGGAAAATAACCATTATAATACCACGGAAATATGTACTACAAAATACTAAAATATTACAAAATACCAAAATGGGAGGGGGGGCAATGCTGCTTGCCGGGAAAGTCTTGAGAAGACAAAAACGTTTTTTTTTAATTATTTTCCGTCATTTTCTATGACTTTTTTCCTGGAAAGAACCGACGTAGATAAACAGAATTCACCTTTTTGGTACCTACTATTAATATTATAAATATATATATTTTTTAAAAAGTGATAAATATAAGTGACAAATAAATGTACAATAATCAAATATATGTTTTAAAAAGTGTGTGTGTATGTGTGGGTGTGTGTGTTTATATAATCTGTTTACATAATCTGGTAAATTTAAGGTGGAATTCTTACGGAGAGGAATTAAGCGACAGACTTTCCAGTGCCTGTTTCTTACTAAGGCAAATAAGGAAACTGATCAGCGTTAAACACACCAAAATAATATACTTTGCCTATTTCGAGTCAATTCTTCGTTACGGGATTCCCTTCTGGTCACAGTGTACAGTAGTTTTAAGGCAACATATTTTCTCTCTCCAAAAACGAGCCATAAGAATATTGATAAACCTTAAACATAATGAATCATGTCGTGGTCACTTCAAAAATCTCAGTATTCTAACGCTACCATCACTATACATATTTGAATGCATAAAGTTAATATTAAAAAACATAGGAAAGATGAAGACCCAAAAAGAAATTCACTCGCATTTCACCAGATGTAGACACAATTTAGCATTACCCCGTCCATCTCTGGAATTATTCAAAAGGGATCCAAATTACGTTGGAATGGCGTGTTACAATAAACTGCCCGAGAATATCAAAATTATATGTAGAAACAGAAAAATAAGCCAATTTAAATCGAAATTAAAAGGCTACCTTATTGCTAGAGAATTATATAATATTAACGAATTATAATTAGATTACTGACAATTTCCATCTCGATTTTTTTTTATTTAACTTGACATTTGTACCATTTTATTGATTATTATATTATTACTACTATTTCTAATTGTCTCCCATAATCAATTGTATTTCTTATTTATAGGACCATTTAATTTTAATATTATAATTTCTTTACTATCTGTAGTTATAAATATCTAATATAACTCAATTGCGTGGCGAGTCTCTAATGAAATATTTAGTATACATTTTAAAGTTATTTTAACATTAAGCGGCTATAAAAAATGTCTAAACAACTATGTGAAAGTTTTTGAAGACAATAAATGCGATTTGATTTGATTTGGTGTCGCCTAGCTAGCTAGGCAAAACTCTTGTCTAAGGCTGACGGATTTAGTCAGTAGTAGACGGATATAGTGTATACTTGCGAGAGAGTAACTTAAAATATTAACATACTGTTCTTTTATTTTAGGTGAAATTCGGAAATATTACTTATTCTCCAGATAACATCGATCTACACACGCTAATACATAGGCACATGCAAATTAATCAAAAATACACACTGATACAAATTATCTTGTCATTGTGTGTTTTAGTGTATTGTGTATAGTCATGTCATTGGGTATAGTCAGTAGTAAACGGATATAGTATAGACTTGCGGGCGAGTATTTTAAAATATTAACACACTGTTATTTTATTTTTGCAATATTACATTTTAGGTGAAATTAGGAAATAACACTTATACTCCAGATAACATCGATCTACACACGCTAATACATATGCACATGCAAATTAATCAAAAATACACACTGAGACAAATTATCTTTTTGTGTCATTGTGTATTATTGATCAATTTCCATATTCAGCCAGTAGCAAAGTACGGCCTTCAAACAGTACCTCTAACGCAGAGCAGTGCCAACCGCCTCAGAGTATGCCAAATGGCCATGGGGAGAGCAATGCTGGACATCAGTCTCCGCGACAGAGTTCGCAATGAAGAGATACGAAGGCGCACGGGGGTGATAGACGTCATAAAACGTATCGCTAGACTGAAGTGGGGCTGGGCAGGTCACGTCGCAAGGCAGGATGACGCGAGGTGACCGAAGAGGCTAGTCCATTGGAGACCAAAAACCACAAAGCGAGGCGTAGGGAGACCACAACTACGATGGTTGGACGACATCAGAAAAGCAGCAGGGACTAACTGGCTGAGGGCAGCGGCTGACAGACAGACATGGAAGAAGAAGGAAGAGGCCTACGTCCAGGAGTGGACTAAACCGGGCTGAGGAAGAAGAAGAAGACGTTCAGCAAATTCAGTTTGGAGGTTCATAGTAGTAGTAGTAGTAGTTGGTAAATTTAAGTTTCAACCCATATTTATTAATCATTTTCTTAGATCAATTTTATATTGTAATTTTGGCGCCAAATAGCTAATTCCTCTGGCCAAAATAAGTCCTCTTTGGTAGGACATAGTAATATCTACCTACTCCTCATAACGAACGCTACTACCTCATGTGTTTGTTCTTACCTCATATATTTTACCTATAGATTATCAAGCCACAGAGCGTAAAAGTAATGTAAATACTCAAATGCTGATATTCTTATATCCATTAGTTATTCTGACAGTCTTAGCAGAAGCATCACCAAGACTTATATTCATTATTATTTATATTATAGTAAGTAGAATTAATGGAAAAAGATTGATGTTGGATTAAGGAGATTATGTTTGGATATCATAGTTTATTCCAGAAGTAAGTTAATTATTAACGTTAGTAAATTTGACATTCAAACAGTTGTTGTGTAAAATAATATTTTATATTCAAAATGACATTACTCATTATCGTTTTCAAACTCCACCTTTTAATTTACTTACGAATCTCTACTGAAAATGTGGCCATTCGGAAAATGTATTAATCTAACTGTTGAGGTATTTAAATTTGATAGTACCTACTATATAAATCGTTCAATTATCCATCGTTTACGTTTGGAAACGTCTTTTCAAAAGTATGCGGCCTGGATGGACTTATCGTTCGCATCTTGTAGGACCTGGTGTGTTATAGGCGTTGACAGTCGCGGGCAGGATCCGAGGTGTTCTTCACCCCGCAGCGTTCCACGGTTGCATATTGGGTTCTCTGTGTAGCCTCAGTGGACGATATGGGCTCGTCATCTTGTCACACCCACCCTCAGTCTGTTCAGACTACTACAGATGGTATAGGGAAGGTGGAACCCTGGCGCTAACTCTTGCTTTACGTACTTGCCAAGTGATGCGGTTCGATAACTGACTGCCTTGAAGCGGTTCTGTAGGACTTATGAGTGACTTTCGCGATTTGAGGCGATTTCGGTGTGGTTCTTGTCCGTGCAGTGAGTGTTTTGGTTATCTATCATCATCCGTGTTAGGTTGGGTAGGCGAAATGGTATTTGGTAGACTCATGGTTACCAATTTTATCCACAAGATCTAAGAGCGGCCTCCGAAATTGTGCACGACGATTTCACTTGTTTCGTTTCATTACCACTCACTCTCTATCTCATGCACTTCAAAAAGCATTCGGTGCCGCGTCGCCGCCCATAACTCGCACACGCCCACTCATGCTTCTTAAGTTTTTAATGGTTCCTCCAATAAAACCTTCGAATTCGTATTTCATTCACTGCTATTTATTGCCCTGACAGTGCAGCCTCAAAAGCTCGCCTGACCCTCTGCTTACCGTTACTTCAAATTTTCAATCGGAAGACCCATTCATTTTACGACGGCTAAGGTCTTACTTTTTTAATTGAACATCGAAATTTGCCACGTACGTGTAAGTATAATGTTGTATAAAGATGACAGATAAGCGATTTATAGCGACTGATGCTGTTATCACATGTAGGGTAGCACGAAATGTTATAAAATTTTATTTCATGTAATAAAAGTACCGCAAAATGCTGGTATGTAACTTTTACATAATATAGTTTTCGCCAAATAAAAAAGATCTTTCATTTTCAATTTATATAAACACGGAGTTAATTGAGGATTTTTTCAAGTAGCCTATTTAGGTATTTTTTGTGCGTTGGGTAGTTTTGCCATACGTAATACAACAAATACAAGTACATAGAATAAGTTGTGCGTGTTTAGCACATCAAGAAAAACTAATTTATAATTTAATGGAAATAGTAACCGATATTATTGCTCTCCCAGAGATTTATTTTCTTAAAGCGTAATTAAAAGACCTGGGCCGATTGACTCAAAGAGGGCAGCTCATTGAAAAACCGACCTGTGTCCTTCAGTCCCCATATAAAAATACACTACCTCCTTCTTTTATTCACGCTATTTTACATTATTATATATAGGCTGACTTTTTATTTAGTGACATCCTAGAAGTGGGTGAATCAGTATGAGCAAATAGGCAATTTTTAATATATTTTTTTGGATATACCTAATACCGATATATATTTTTTTCGATAAAAAAATGACGTTTTAAAAATTTGACAATTTTGTGTTTTAAAAATAGTATAAAACGAGTTAAACGCATTGCGCCATCTAGCCGTAGGTAAAATATGACAAATATTGTTTATTCGGGATACGCGCTCAACGCTTGTCAACATTTTCTTTATCTATCAGGTTTTTATTTTTTTTTCAAAGAAACCTTTTTTTTTGTTTTTTTCCAATATTTTATATTAAAAGTTGCTTATAATATGCTCGTACTGATTCACCCATTTCAAGGATGTCACTAAATAAAAACTCATCCTGTATACGAATTATGACGGCATTACGAGTTGTCCTATTGCATGTATATCGTGAAATTGCTTCGCCATATTGCCTTGGATGTTTTTCGGAGTAATTCGTTTTAAATTAGATTCTGTAGCTTTAAACTTTATTTAGATTGTCCTTATATTACCATATTATGCCTCATCATACCAATTATTACCTTATAATCATACTATTATATTAATTATCTTTTAATTCCACAAAATACCATATAATCATTTTATTAGGTCAATATATCTTATAATATATTGTATATGGTATTACATGTAATACCTCATAAAAATAACTTTTAATAACATATATGTAAGTACTATATAAAACCGTCAAAATGTATTTCAATGGCAATACGAACAGAGCACTGTACGAAAATTAACACTGCTTTGTTTTCTAGGTCGTATTGAAGATGTAAGAATTGCCGAATCAGGTAAAGTTTTTAGTGTACTAGATAGATCGAGTTGCATTCCCGATGCCAGGCAGCGGTCACAAGCTCGATCTCCTGGCTAGAACAAAAATAAAAATCCGGTACTTGCAATTGAATAAGTGTTTTTTGATTTCGATACACTCTCTGATATGCTCTGTAGTTGCTAAAACGGATGTATAGTACATCAACTTGATTCATTCCGCGTTGAAGATAGGTTCTTTGTCCTAAGACCATCTTTGTAATTTGTTAAAATCTTTTTGTGGTTTCTCCAACGCGGTTTCAGTTGTGTTGCCGGGGGCGGCAATTCATTTATCGAGGTTTTGAGATTCATACTGACAGCATATCTTCTGTTTTATTACACGTAGAATATAGTTACAGAAAATAATAAAAATCGTAGTTGCAATTATCGAGTCGAGGCAACTTAAAGGCCAGTCCAATGTATGTCGATTAGCCCAAGGCTTAGGTGTAGACACACCTTAACCCGTTAAGTATGAGTCAACCAAATCTGGTCGCGAAACAATTATCCGTTGAGTACGAGTCGACCAAATCTGGTCGCGCGTTTTTTTCACTTCTTTGACGTTCTCATATTTATTCATATTATCTAATTGTTTTACTATATTCGAAATTTCAATGCAATCATTGTGCAGTTGTTCTTTTTATGATTGGTGTAGTAGTTTCGTAGTTATAGTACTTTAAGTCAATGTCGCCGAAAATCCTGCAAAAGAGACAGATGCATCCATGAAAATACCCATTTACTCCAAGGGTTAAGGGCTAGAACTGAGCTATCAATGTGCACACCTGCCTTTGCACACATGCATTTATGCACACATTCATTTGAAAAATATGTTAGCAGATTTTCACATAAATGGTAGAAGCCATGGCTATCCGTTGCGATCTCGTAACCAGCTGTGCTTAGTGAAAAATCTCTGTCAAAGTCCGGGAGATTTAACGACGTTGCTGGACCAAAAATTTACCAAAAGCTGTGAAAATTCATTTTTACTTTTATAATTACCTACTAATGTTAAAAACAGGTTGAAAGCATTTCTGATTCAAAATGCATTTTATAATTTAAAAGACTTTTTCGAAAGCCAAACTAATAAGTTATTTATACCTAAAAAACAATCTATTTTGCAAATTATATAAAGTTTCTATTTATCAGTATTGATCATTTTATCGAATCTATTAATTTTCTTTTTAGTAATTTTGACGGATATTGTATAAATAAATAACTATTATTGCGACAGAGTTGTAAACATCATTTGGCGTTCTCACAAAAAATGCTAAACAAAAGAATCATATTAAAGAATCATATTATTATGAAAGTTGAGTTTGGCTAGTTTGAAAAAAGTCAATAACTTGAGGTAGACAAAATTTAAAGCCAATCTACCATATTTTGACCCCTAGTTTTGCTAAGCAAAGGGGCATTATTGTGGCGTATGGGAATACCGAAATATAATTACATTAATAATTCAGGTACGGTGATCGTATTATTTTAATGTTGTACGTACGTAAATGTTTAGTACTATATATATTTAGTATTTAGTACTGTATATATTTAGTGTTATTTGATGACTAGCTTGATATAGCGGTTGAAGTGGCAGACTCAAAAGGTTGTGGTTTATAGTCTTGTCAAGTTAAGCAGCACTCAAGGAGGACATAAACAAATGAAAGAAGATAAACAAATATAGTCGATTATTATTCGTCATATTCCATTATTATAATATTATCCAAAAAGGCAGCTGGCATAAGGTTAACATTTTCTTCGTGTCTAGCCCAAGAGAGATAATATATCATGCTTGCGATATGCCCACAATAACCTACTGTTTGCCGTCCACGAATACACGAGCAATAGTATCCCTGCAATCCTTCATATCCATTTCGCGTGGGATCAATTAAAATATAAGTATAGTATTGCCTCAATCGCACATGCCGTGATTGGATCGGCCTCCTATGAGAGTGTTATTTTCTATCATCTCTGGATGTCGATGCACTTCAATTGAATATTTCTCTCAAAGAATGCTGGAGCAAGGTTATGTTTTCTGCGCCGTAGCACAGATCGAACATAAACAACACAACAATTTTGGTTTTCCATGTCAACAAATGTCCAATCAAATGCAAAATCGTAACAGTCCAGTACAAACTAAGCCAAGGTAGTCGGTAATAATTCAAATAACGCAAAAGATAACAGGAAAGTTCAAATAACGCACAGATCGCGACGACAAACGACGAAGAACTGCGACCGAACAATGTGCGTACGCAGCGAAACCGGTTTTTTGTTACCTACCTTCTCCTCCTTCCTACCTTGTTGACTACCTTCTCCTTTCACCTCGGAAGTCTATCGGTGCCATGCCGAGCACGTTTTAAATATTATAGCCTTTTGGAAAAACAAACATTATGATTTATTAATAAAATGGTAAGAGAAATACTAATTATGAAAATCTCATTTTCTCAGCTTTCCCATTAGTTATGGAAATAAAAAATACAGAGTGGTAAAGTCCGTAACATTATCTAAAAACTTTTATTGGTTTCGTTTGTGTCCGCTAGTATTGCAAAAGTGGGGTAAAAAGTTCCCAATGTTCTTTAGAATACTCAAATATACACAAAAATATAGTCACATGAACTTATAGTAAACTATCCATATACCATTTAAAATCCATATAACATTTATAATAAATATGATTATGATTGCAATTTGAATTTTATTGTATTTTATTATTATTATTATTATTTTAATAATATTTTACTGGTTATATTTTAATTTATTTATTACTTTTTTTTCAACATGATTATGAAGTAGGTATTATATATCATTAAAATAACTCTTGAAATTCATACTACTTATTAATATTATTGGATTTATTTTATTTATTTTCTTCTTTTTCTCAGTTATAATACTTACTTTGATAAGTATGCGCACAATGCAAAACTCACAAGTAACCTAGTAAAGTCTACCTTGGTACGGGCTTCGGCCTAGTTAGACAGACTTTGTAAATTACCATTTTAAACATTACTTTCGGAAATATTTTTTTTCTTATTCCTATTCTAATTGATAGATTTGTGATTTTACGTAAATATACCTTATATGAACTTCATGCTTTAGTGCATCGTCTTGCTGCCCGCTCTTAAGATAAGGGCCGGGCCCAGCTGCACGATGCGGTGCAGCTGCGGTGCGGGGGCCTAAGCGGTGTCGCTGCGACGTCCTACATACAAATATCACACGGTGCGTTCCGGCGTCGCACCGCACGAAAACCGGTAATATGCGCAGGAGCGGCACCGCTCAGTTATTAAGTGCAGTAGAAGGAGGGTACATGCTTGCCTGTTTTATTTGTTTTCGCGTCTTTTTGTTAATTTTTAATCGAAATGTTTCAAATGAGTACCAACGAAGAAGATATTGGCATTGACTACCTCATTTCACTAGTTCTACGTACTACAACACTATTCGCCCACTGCGGCGTCGTAGTAACGTTGCGGCGCCGCACCGTGCACTGTATATGTGTACGACCATACGGTGAAATTAATACGGTGCGGCGCCGCACCGCATCGTGTGGACCGGCTCTATGAGTAGCCAAACTCTGGTGTATTAACGTATGGCACGTTCCTACCGCCCACCGCTACAAACAAGATCTTTTTATTGGTAGGTATCAGAAGCTGCCTGGTTCTTTCCATTTAATTGCTCACCCCCGATACATGCTCACATGGATTATATCATCAGAATCCATTTATATAAATTTTATGTTAGCGGCACAAAAGTACAGGGTTTCCATAGAAAGACCGCTGGATTGTTGTGTTATTTTCCTTTTTAATGGCTTTATTAGCCCAGAGCGGCTTAGATGCTAGACGATAGGACTATTGTGATTTTATAACTCAATCAGATTTTATCGAATGGCTGCTGGATTCCTCATGTGGATGCTGACTAATTTGTAAATTTACTGACACACGATTTCCTGAACCTATTATTAAAAAAAAACAGGTCTAGTACTAACTATTGGTTATCGGTTGTTTCAGTACAGTTGTCATAAGAAATAAGTAGTAACTACATTAAAATTTTGTGTTTAAGAATGATATACAATTAAACTATAACCGGATCTGATTGCACCGTCGATTTGCGTCGCCAACGATATCGACTCAAATCAAAGTAGGTAGGAAAGGTAAAAAATAAAATAAAGGATTTAAACGCACTTCCCTCGGATTAATGACTGCAGCTCCTGACCGGCGAGTTCCTGAGAGCAACTGCTGGTAGTCTTGATGTTGTAAGTACCAGTTAAATCTTGTTGATGACCGATATAGTTAGCGGTTCCTCGTTACGTCGTGGGTCACCATATGATTGCGCCGTCGATTTGCTCCGCTTACACTCGTAATAAAATTTACTTGTCGTGGTATAAAAAATATATTGTTTTACGAATTTACATTGACTTTTAAATATTTCAATTATGTCGGTAGATGTTGCTTCGCGTAACGCGCACAGCGCAATACTTCCGGCCGGTCACCGCTCGATTCTGCTCGCCGCTCCCTTGACGTCACGTACTCAACAGGATCTATATAATTGCTTCGGTCTATCAAGATATGTAGTTATCCAGAAATGTATATCCAGAAGGTTTAAGTAGTTATCCAGAAGTTATCATAAAGTAAAAGCATTATCAGAATGTATAATTAGAAATGGCGAAAACAATAATGAAGTTGTTTGATTTCAAAACATCAATTACCATCATCGGCTAAAAATTTTTGCAAAAACAAATATCACCACAGTTAAATTAATTACAATTTTTAACTTCAAATGCTACGTATAATTATACTATGTAAAATAATAATAATTATTGGTTGTTTAGTTATTTTTCGCTTATTGAGATTTAGTATACATGTCAAAGCTTTTTGACTTTTTAATATTGAATAAGGTTCCCCTTTGATAGGGGGGATTAAGGGACAAACGAATAATCAACAATATTTTTGCATGCCTTTCCCCTGTAATTTAAACAAATAATAATAAATAAAACTATTACACAAAACAGATCTTCTATTGCGAGATCCTCCTCCACAAAATCGCCAATATCTTCTAATTCACTTTCATAAACAGACACATCTGCGAATAACAAGTCATTCATCACTTAGGGAGGTCAAAACAACTTAAATCCTCTATTTGACTGCTATCTGCTATTTGCTGGACGTTGTATAAGTGTCCAACCGAATTTGATGTTGAGCCATTAGAGGTCTCTCAAACTATTGCCAGAACGTAAAGCAGATTGTTGGGAAGAACCACGCTCTCTGTTTTTTACTAGATACCATTCTACGCTATGCAGAAATGATTTTAATATTGCAGATTCACACCAATAATGCGCACACATATTCTCATGGTTTACTTTATTAAAAGCCTTAATAAAGTTAATATTTTATAACGGAATTGCTTAAAATTTCAGCATCCATTATGTAGCGATTCTGTGACAAAAATTATTTATTCTCTATTTAGCTAATCTACTATAAGCATATTTTATATAATAAAATAAAACAAGTTTTAAATTCAGAAAGTATAAAGTTGGGTTTTATATTATTATTTTTACAACGTCTATGTAATTACTGGATAACTCTCATAAACGCACTAAACCTATCGATGATGACAGAACTAACGTGAGAAACTCGCGCCTCAAGATTATTATTACGCACTGCACTAACAATAAAGTTATCAAAACCCTTCTCGTGGGTTTTAATTCCCGATTCTCGGCGATGGCGATGCTCTTGTGTTGTCAAGGAAATAACGTCAATTACGATATCAATTATTTTCGGCGATCGGGTTTATTGAATGGACGCAATTCGTAATCTTTTGTTCGGCTCGAATCGCTGTGATTAATGATCGCCCAGACGCCATCTCGTCCCAACGGTAAAATAATAGATGATAAAAATCATCTGCTAGCTAAACGGATTCGACATGCTTCTCGATTTCGAGGTGAGATATTTTTAATCTCCCGTTATAGGACTGTTAAATTATATAAATGGTTATTATTCAAATTTAAAAACGGTGTCACAAACAATGGTTTAGGTTTTCTTAAGCCTGGCCTTGAACATAGCGATGTTGGTAGCTGTTCTGACATTATTTGGTGAAGTATTCCAGAGTCGTGATGGAGAAGGATTAGGACAAACCGCTGCTGTGACCAGGGATAGATACCAAGCGACAAGGACAGCAGCTAGCAATTCTCCTGTTCCTGGCTTGAGTGTTGAACATGTCCAAATTTCGTACCCACATATTTGCTTTGACATGACACTGCGAATCCATAGAGAATCTTAATTCTACCAGATTCATGGTAATCTGTTAACAATGGAAAGAAATCCTATGTCAGGCGCTTCAGCCATAACCACAATCACCGTCAAAGCAGTCTTCTTTGATATAAGAAGGTGTACAATAGGGTCTGTCACGAGTGCCGCAGTTCTAAGATGCCGAGCCATATCATGACACCGTGCCTGCTCCAAGACCTGGCTTCCTTTCTTTCCGGAAGAAGATTCTTCGTCGCAGTCCAAGCCGTGCAACCCTTGACGCGCTTCATCGCGATAGGGGTTCCGAAATAAAGCTGCCTATTGCCAGCGCTCTACGGTTTTGACACCAATGCCCGGCGTGGATCTGGCGCTCTTGACAGATGATGCGATGTACAAAAAGCGCAGTAGCAGCGGGACACTGCAAGAATAACTACGGAAATAATTGATCATCATACCTGCGACTAAATCTGAGACGACCATCACCGGCTCACTGAAAACCTATCCAGAGACAATGAATTTTGGGGACATACACAGATTGTATTTAAAACAAGACAGTATGGGGAAATCCGATACAATTGTTTTGATTTCCCATTGTTTATGACAGATTACAGATTGTAGAAATATGCTAAAAGAAGAAAGGGGAATTCAAAATGGCGATATAACTTTTTTTTAAATCCATGGTTTTAGAAAATTTACGTTTTTTAAAATATTTCTTTTTATGCCGTTGGGTCCAGTTTCATCTTAGAAAAAAAGTAATTAAAAACAAAATTTGTCTAAAGTTAATAAAAGTTACTCAACATTAATTTATATAGCAAAAAACTTGGTGTGACAGGAAAGTGACATATCTAATGAACAAGGGAACGTTGGTAGATAATTTTCAAATTGGAATAAAGTTTTTAAATATTATGTTAAATTAAAGTAATGATCATTTATTGTACTGTTGTTGTGCACTAGCATGTAGTAATTCATCTATGTTTTGGTATCTCCTCTTAAAACTTCATTAATGCATTGTTTGAATTCTACCTAAACTATTTTAAAGTTTATTCCGATTTTTTTTATTATCTACCTATGTATAGTCTTTCGGTTAGCGGATATTTCACTTTCTTAGGGACTTTTGTATGGATAAATCAAGTTAATTCTTGAGCAACTTCTAACATAACTTTAGCTATAATTAATTGTTTCTAATTTGCAATTGGACCGATTAGCTAAACAAAAATGTTGAGAAAGATGATTTTGCAATAGTTCACAATACTGTCCTATTTGAAAAACTCTACTTGTATATAGGTCTACGATGCTGTGGAAGAACCAGCTATATCAGGGTGTTATAAACATCTTGTTATCTTTCCACCTTGAGATAAGTCGCAAAGGCTTTTGGGACGTAGCATCTACAGATCTAGTTAAGTTAATGACCAGCAGAGACCTACATAAAATAGCGAGGGCACTAGCAAACCTGTGGCCCTCCCTGGTTTACATTATTACCAATTTTCGAAGGACTACTCCAATCACTACACTAATCCCATTTGAGATCACTCACGTGACCTCTACCCAGTGTAAATAATTACAACACCCTATCGGGTCATTTTAAAGGTATATGATATTAGGTAAACATCTGCCCGATTCTCTTAGAAAACTACGGTTCCAGACTTTCCCGGTAATATGCTGGACATAATACTGCTTTTGTAGAGTACACTGCCCAGGGATTTTCCAAGGGAATTATTTTATTCAATTCACCTCTTTCAGATGGTTACCGGATGTGAGCTAAACCGTGAATTAGACCAGCCAAGAAACAAGCTGGCTTAGAGGAATTATCTGCATGAAAAGTTAAGCCACTAATCTTAAGGACACTGTGCAGTGGGAAAACGTGATCAAATACTTCGGAGTCACATCGACCGTCGTCTTAACTTCGACCATCATGCGAACCCGCCGCTTAAAAAGCAGACTACCAAATAACCGATATTAGCCTCGTATCATCTGATTTCGTCATTGCACCGGATGAACTGAGAAAAGATAAGGAGCCCAGGTTACGTCCGAAACGCGACTTTCGAATGCGACCGTAGGGAGTCTATTATATTAAGGAATACATAGAGCGCCTCGTAATATCTCTAACCCAAGATATTGTAATATCTCTAACCCAAAATCTCGCCGTACTAGCACATCTGTGAGCTCGCCAAGCTGCTCATAATACCACCGGAAGTCCGGAAGCCATACCCAGACAGTCGCTAGGTTAGCGGACCACCCTAGCTAGACCTAGACTAGCAGGTATCGACGCACACCAGCGCTTCACCGAAGAAAACACATTCCTATCAACCACCAACAAAAGAGCCCGTAGAACGGCAACGGCAGACACCTAGCACAGGGTGTTTAGCCTTGCGGTCTCACACTTAGAAATCCACGACAATGAGATCGGCTCCCGAGAAATCCCGCTAAAGGGCAACTGCGCAGGGGCAAAAATCGTGAGTCTTATGGAATCAGTTAAATGGTAAAGGCAACGGTACTGTAAGCTCCATATATAGCAATCGGGGCTAATTGCGGCTTTTCTCTAAAGATAACACTAAGAGATGACTTTCTCCGAGAGAATCTTCTCAGTCTATATTAAAACTTGTAAACTATTTAAGACTGTGAAAGGAATAGTTCTCAGATATATTTGGGCGAAACCAATTGAAACCGTTCTCACAAGTGGGTTACAAGTAGAATACACTCTAAACATTTAGTTTCATTACATATGAGTAAATTAAAAGTCACAACAACAACAAAAAGAGCAAATCCTCAATCATAAAAACAGTTGCAGACGTGATAGTACTAAAGAATAGAGAGAAGATATCAAGTTGAAAATAATTACCATGACATTAATCAACACTAGTTAGAAGAATTGGAGTATTTCTTCCCGCGCAACATCGTGAAAAAAACTCTAGTTTCTTAATTGAGTGAGCCTTAATAGTAACAGCAACCGACTAACAATTAATTTCGGCAATTCCACGAAGTCAGTGAATCGAGAGCAGTGTTACTCCATCTTCGCTGGCTGACCAAATTATTAACGCTCTATTTTATCCGTAATAAATTGGTTAACTGTAAATTGGTATCAATTACCGGTAGATTGGAGGGTCAGATGTCGGTTAATCACTCAATAAAGAGATCGTGATTTATTGTTCAACCTGCCTAACGCTGCAAACAATTCATTAGCGTCGAGGTAACGCAGATTAAAACAACTCTCACTTAATTTGTTAGTGATGGCGGCCATTATTCCGCACTAACTAGATAATAAAAGTGCACAGAAAACGCTTGATCTTTATTTATATAATTCACTGCATAACTTTACAGGATAGGGTAAATTATATACTTAATATTGAGGAGGGAGCATAAATCCGTACGACCGTCATAATGCATGATAAAATGGGGTTAAGACCCTAAACGTCACATCGTATAATCAAATTAAGTGGTATAATTTAAAAAAAAATACTAAAATGTTACAAATAGTTAAAAATCTAAAGTTTCATAATATTAAAGTATTATTTAATTATCCTCTGAGATATTGCTAAAACTAGCCAAAAATACTATCCCTTTGGTAGCTAAAAAAGCAACTCCCTGCTATCTCATGGTTATCATAAACTTTGTTTTACTTATTTTTATGTTTATATGTTTTTTTGTTCAATGTTAGCATTAGTTTACTTATGTTAGTCAGTTATTATGAACTTACAATATAGATTTAATATTCAAGTGCGAATTGGATTCGTATGTAAGGCTCTTGAATAATATTTGGAACGAATAAATAAATAAATAAATAGTAAGTATAATTATTTTCGGATTTCGATTCCTAAAACAGCGTAAACTACTGTAAGATTATGAATCATCTAATAAAGGGTAAGGAAATATTTCAAAATTCATTGGGTTTTCAAAAAAACTACAAACGTATACTACAATAAGATTATGAATCATCTAAAGTGTAAGGAAATATTTCAAAATTCATTGGGTTTTCAGAAAAAAAAATACACAAAATTTCTTGGCCACAAATTCAACCAATTGATTTTTTGCCCAATTTTAGTTTAAAATCGCGAGGAACGAGCAAAAGTATGTCCACTTGTAATAATGTCATTATGCATACAGGGAATTTATCAATCATTTCTATTGCCAACCAAATAACCGAATTCCCAAACTCCAACGCCAAAGTATCACCTTTCAATGATCGACTCCAAATACATCACGGCTAATCTCCTATGAAAGGAAGGAATCATTTAAATACGTTTTTTTCGCTTGACTGGCTGACTTCCAGTTAAAGGGTTCGGCTCTCTTTGACGTAGGGCGTGACAAAGGCCTTGCATCCCGTCAGAATGATTCGTTCTACCACCCGCCAGCATACCAATAAAGCACTTGGGGCAACGACGGTTGAGTGCATTTTAGCGTGAACCCGAGAAATGCTCTTAATGCGTTCTGTCCTTGCGGTGCGCTACACCTGACGCGCGTATTGTGCTCGAGTTGCAGTGGTTATAACATTCGGATATTTTTATAATCTACTGAACATAGAACGCATGCAATTCACTTGACCCGAAATATAATGAAATAGTCCCCTCAATATTTATGAGCGAGGGCGCCCTTGGCGTCTAATATATCTCTCCACTTACCTATTCTTGACTATGCAGATGTGGCTAATCTCAATGTATCAGAGGAACTACTCAACAAACTCGAACGTTTGCAAAATGTGTACATACGATTCATTTTCGGTCTATATAAGTATGATCACGTGTCCGAATATAGGGAACAGTACGCCAAAGAAGAAATGTTCATATACTTGCTCTCCTCAATTGTGTACTCTCCCAATCAACGCCATCCTATCTCCGCGAGCTTTTTGATTCATTAAGTTCCCACGGACTCATACTTTGGTCAGCCACTGACAGTTCACTAAAAAATCCGTTCCATAATACGGATTTCTATTCCTACTCTTTCTGGGTCTAGGGTGCAAGACTCTGCAACTATCTCCCGGTAAATATACGAAACTCTCATTCTTTACCATAATTTAAGACTCACCTCAAAGGTTACTACATTTCTAAGAAGTAACCAGTTGCTTCTTCCCTTTCTCTCCTCTTTCTCTCCCAATATCCTCTTCTCGGGCATTCTTAGTTTTAAATACCTAGGTATACTGTTATGTATTTTATGTACATGAACTTATTAATCTTTATTTCCACAATGCGCGCATGTACGATTAGGTTAGTTGTAAGATATTGCTATGCCGCAATAAGCTCGCCTGTTTGTATTTTAATTGAGTGCAAATGAAGAGTATATTACTTATTATTATTGCTATTACATAGAGAGACGAGAGGCAAAACGTCACGATATTTTATGCTAAAAATAAATACCATATTTATATTTCTGGATGTCTCTGGATTATAAAAATGCAGTCTGGCTACCGGAAGCGGTGGTATTTGCCGGGAGTTATAGATATGGTGAAAATATTAAATATTAAAAATCTTTAACTAAAATCGACAGTGGGATCTACATCGATATATCGTTGGCTATCTGTTAGTCAAAAATTTATTTTATCAGAAACAAAGCTGAATACTACAAAAGTAATAGTGAAACAATTGTCGCGATTGCTTGATTTATTTGAAAAATTTAGATTTGAGTTGCAAAAATTGGCCCATTCGCGGAGAGTAGATGTGAGAAGAATTGAAATCGTATTTATTTCAAAATTTCACTGAAATTTTCTTCGTCAGCTTCACATGATTTTCGTCATAAGAAACTCAATTTCAGATATTACGATTACTTTCATTATTATTTTCGTAATCTTAGCTTGATTTTTAGAGTCAATTAAAAAAATGATATTCCTTACCCTCTTGAGACGGCAAGCAGAATGAACCAGGAGGTTTTTCCGACTGCGTAAAGAATGGGTCTCATATTTGTTTTATTCCATGCAAAAAGGGGGAGAATACAGTTATCTTAGACATCTCGTAGCTTTATAGCAGAAAGAGTTTGACAGCAAAGACAGTTTTTTTGAACGAGGTAATTTAAAACGTGTCTTTAAATTCATTGACCCAAGGGACAATATCCGATTTTGCTTTGCACATTGCAGCAACGTAGTCTAAACAAAATTCAATCAGCCTTCTAGGTGCGTGAATATTTAAAGAGCGAAAGGTTGGCGGACCCTGCAGACGGATGCACGAGAAATACCCGCAAGCGGTGTGGCATTGTATGGTGGCTTTCGGTAATGGAATTAAAAATCCGGGCAAAGGGTTATTTGTAAACGTGGCTATAGAACCCTTTTATTGTTGGGCGTTGTCGAGTTTGGCAATCTCGCGCCCGCCATTCAGCGTATAGGTAGGTGGATTGTTGCTGTTTCAAACCTTTTGATGCAGGTTTCAGCAATATTGTAATATTTAACGGGTGGACTCAATTTTACCACGTTTTATTTTGCTTACAGATTTCGTGCATAGACTGGTTTTTTCTTAGGTAATTTATAGATGGGTATATATATTTTATTTACAATAGATAACATTGATCATTTTGATACGTATATTGCCATACACTGCAATACTAAATACACAGATACCTAACACTTGTAATATAAATAGGTGTTTTCATTGGAAAAATATAAATAATATATATTACTTATCGTCACGAAGGGAAAACATAACTCTATTGGTGGGGTTAACACATGTGGGCTGAAATTAGATTTTCAAATATTAAGGTGATTCCTAGCGGAATTGATATACATAACTAAAAGTGATGCCTAATAATTCATAATAGTAGTCAAATTTTTTTTGACGTCCTCTTTTTAAATGTTGCCATTGAAAAGATGAGGAGGGGGGGGGAGTATCATTTTTAAGTTCTATATCGACATATCTGCAATTTCCGGAAAATTAAAAGTTTTCTTCAACTTTGTTGGCATCATAAACATCACCGTTGCAGTTGTGTTATTAATTTATTTAATGTGACCGACATAATGTAAAAACATTTGTGTAAAAACGCATTGGTATACTAAATCCTTTGTTAGATATAAAAAAACCTCTGAAAATTGGAATCAAATACGTCAGTTCGCGAGTTAAAAACCAAATGTTAACTCAGCACAGCCAGACACAGAGACCTTATAGGTCTAGTTGGTTGTACGATTTCGCCTCATTTCGGATATGCTAGCACATTTATATGCATAGAACTATGTATTTTTTCTATACTAATGTTTACTTTTAACGAATCTGCATATATAACAGTATTATGTCTATGTCTTTTTTTTGTACATTACTTTATAAAATAAAAATAAAAAATAAATAAAAAAATTAAAATGTAATGTTTTTGGGAGACCTCAAGATCTTTACCGCATAGTCGCCTTCTTCGACACTTAAAACGAATAATATTTTTAGATTTAGGCAACTTAACCTGTTCTAAAGCCATTAAGTAACTCCTACTGCAATACCTCAATAAAAAATAAGTAATTAGTGAAAACGCTAATGAGTAAGCATATGAAATGTAAGGAATGTATAAAAAAAATTGTCTCTTACTACGAATACGTTTTTATAATCAAAAGAAAAAATGATCGAAATGAATTATTTGCAATTTTAATCAAGAAGTAAATTAATCTAACAGCATTTTTAGGCTAGTTTTTCACTAGTTCAGGCTACTTCATTTATAATTACATTTTTATCCAAGTTGTAAAATAAGTCCCCTTTGAGGCACTTATTAATATACCAACCTGGGCATCACTAACCCATGGAACCTACTCGAGGGTTAGACACATTGTCCTTAGAGTCAATATTTCCTAGATAAAGGCACGCGAAATCGCGGCAGTGTTAGGAAAACATTTTTTGTATTGCACTTTCTACGTGGCAGATGCACATATCTTGCTGAATAGACGAGAGAAAGGCGGGATAATTGCGACTAGAAAGTGGATATCAGTTTTTGCCCATGGCCACAACAATAATCTTCACCTTTTCAACTAAACCCATTATTACAAATAAGCATGGCGAGAACGACGTAGGTATGCAAAACAGTGAGGCGACAGCTGATTTAGAACTCATATGTTTCTTTGAAGATTTTAATTTTTTGTACAGTGCATCGTTAGAACAGAGAATTCTTTGTTTTGGAGTACATCTTTTAAAAAACTGATTGCGTGTGTAATGGAGCTGGATGAGATGGAATCGGCATTAGATACAAATTTATATATTTACATTTTTATATAAGTTGATTGTTCGGTGCCTAAAATCTTACTTTGTAACTACAGTTTCCAATGTGTGTTTCATATAACGCGTTTTGTTAATATCAAATAATAATATAATATAATATCGATTCAATTGTTTCAGAAACAAAACATATGGAACATTGATTTGCCATCGGAGTAAATTTGTTCTTTATTTTATGATGTATACTAGAATAAAACTTTTGGTGTATACTTCAAAAATTATGGTGTATACCAAAAAAAAAATAACAAAAATAAACTTTACAAAAATTCTTTATCTAATTTGTTTTATTCGTCAAAGGCAAGATCTGATTAGATTTGGGAATAGAGAAAAATCCATATTTTTACAATTATTTATAATATCTTAAGTACATTTTAATATTGAGCAATATTAGTTTATTTGATTTATGGCCGATTATTAGTTTATTTGATTATTTGATGTTTATTGATTGTAATTATTTTTGGAAGAGTTTATTATTTTTACTCTAATACAGAAAATTGTTATTATTATTGCTTAAATCGTATATCGTGGTTATTAGTTAATTTGGTTATTTAAAGCTTTGATATTTTTTTGTAAATAATATGGTTATTTATTTATCACTTAGCTATATAAATTTTACTAAACTCTTGAGATGACCTAATACGTATAATGTAATGATGTGAACATGTAATCATAATGATTATATTTCTAGGTTTTAGTATATAATATCAAATCATACTTTTATTAAATAATAATTTTGGAAATTCTTTGTCTTCCTAGCATACTTTCTACGAATTGACGAATTAAGCTATTTCTATTTTCACGTATTGAGCTATTTTTCACTGATCTCTTATATTGACGTCAATGTACATAATTGTAAGATGTAAACTTTCTTTGAGTGTATTAAATATTTATTAACTAGCTATTGACTTTTTTGACAAATATTTATTTACTAATTACAAATAACGATTAATTACCTTAATAGTAAAACAGTACAGGACCAAATGCATGTCTAATGTAGTGTCATAAAAATATAATTTTGAGAATAGCATAGCAATATTATTTTTAACATTATTAGATATTTATTATATAAATCTAATTATGAAACAATTACATATATTATAGTATTTTTTATAGGAATAAACACGTGAATAGCATTATTCTAATACACTAGTGAAGAATGAGTTAAACTGTACATAATATATTAGGATAAATATTTAAAAAGTCATAAATACAATATGTAAGACAACATAATGCATATAAAATCGAAGACTATCGCGGTTATTTGACATTATAAATAGGATAGAAAACGAATTTATCGCGTGAAATTTGTAGCACACGACGTGTCGGTGACGTTGCAGCCGCCGTTGTCTGTCTACCCTGGACAACGGCGGCTGCAACGTCACCGAAACGTCGGGTGCTACAAATTTCACGCGGTAAATTCGTTTTCTATCCTATTTATAACATAATGCATAATATCGTTGTCCGTATATCTAGTTCATGACTGTTGCGGTTGGTAGTTATGGTTTCGAGCATATTTTATGGATATAAACTCTCTGATGAGGATGATTCGTGTGCTCTCTGACGTAACATAAACCACAGTGGAATCCTCAGCGTTAGTGATATAGGAAACAGCAGCAGTGGCTAGGCAAACAATGGCTGCGTGCCAGCGCTGATGCTGTTTCGTGATATTTTTCCTTTCATTAGCATCGCTGGAATAAGCACTCCAATTCACACGGGTCCACTAAAATCCAAACCGTGCTCGAGCCGCCTCGCGTACCGCTAACCACACAAAAAGCGGTAAGTACACGGCGAACGCTAAATGCGATCTCTATAATATTATTATGTACGAAAGCGATGGCAGCAAAATATAGCAAATAGACATCGATTGCCTTAGAATTACCTTGCTTACGATTTTCGTTAATAGGGCTATGTATTAACTAATGTTAAATGCCCATTGCTTCCTCATAAGAAGATTCGGGACTGCTACTGCTTGATGACGAAAATATATACCAGAAGCAAATTATACGATCTAAATTACAACCGATTAAGTACGAGTACTGCTCGCTCACAAAATGTGCTGAACAGCTAAAAGATAACTAGATCCCTATAATTTTCGTCGATTGGCTGCATTATGTATTCCACTGTTTACAAGTTCATTCCTATTACATTATTCTATCATCACGTCGCATAGTGTAATGTAAAAATGATACATTACATTGCAATGTAAAAATGTCTGTGCTAACATTTATAGTCATAATAGCTGACCCGACAGACGTCCTGTCCAAATTTCAATAGCTTGTGTCAATAAATTTGTTTGTGATCGTTTTGTGAATTTTTGAATAACTATCTCATATATAAAAAGAGAAGTTCCGATTCATTCATTCATTCATTCACTGACTGACTCATCAACGCCCAGCCCTAACCCTTAGACCTAGGAAGCTGAAATTTTTAACATAGGTTCCTTTTAGAACGCAAACGCTCACTAAGGGCGGATTTTTCGAAATTCAACCCCTAAAGGGGTGAAAAGGGGTTTCACAGTTTGTATGGAAAACCTATATAGATGTACTTTTTAATTCGAAACTTTGAAAGACTACTCTAATAAACAAATAAGGAAATAGGTGTTTCATGTTTTTTCAAAATTCTACCCTTAAAGGGGTGAAACAGGGTTTTAACCCGCTAGGCACTTAACATCCCTTGCGGGATATGTATGGCGGCCGGCTGAAATCCAAACTATCCCATACGGGATATCGCGCTCGCCGCTCAAGAAAATGTCGTTTAAATTTCGAAATGCGATTGTATATTCTATCGAATGATGCCATAATATAGCCAAATATGCAACACTATGAAATTGCTCGATTGCCGCATGCGATGTTAGAAATATGAATCACTACATCCTTACAAAATCGATGACCTCATTTCTGACGACAGTCGCAGATCGCGCGATGGCGGCGGCGCGCGCGGTGTTCGCCGAAGTGTTTGTGTTGTGAAGTGTTTTCTGGATTTAAGTGCAGTTTATACCGGATTAAAGTGAGTATTTCCCTTTTTAAGTAGATTAGCCAGTAGGATTATATAATTTCGACAATCCATTTGCTGTTTTTCACGAATTTTCGAAGAAAACACTTTGTCAACAAACCGGCCGTGTTTGTCAAAAATGGCCGTGTTTATTTTGTAATGTTTGTGAAATATCCAGTTATATCGCGAAACATGACGTAATGTCGCTTTAATTTACTAATAAAATAGGTATTGCTTCATTTACATCCTAAGTTATCACATAATTAGGCGTATTTTGAACATTATATGTTGTGTTCTAATATTGCTCGCGAAAATGAAACTTGTTTTGATAATTACTATGAGAGAAAAAAGTGCGATTTTCCATAGTTTTTCGATGAAATGTGACTCTTTGGAGTATAGTAATTAGTTATTAGACATATAATAAGTCTATGATAAGACAATATAATTGAAAAAATCTAACGAATTTTATATTATGGGCATTCAAAGTTTATTATTAGGTTCAGACGCGGAAACTCTCAAAACTTTAGATTTTTCTATAATATCAGACAAAGCTCAAAGTTCTGGTGTGATTTCTAAGAAGAAGTGATGTAGTAATAAAGTTATTTTGAAAGAATTTCATATAAAAAAATACCATAAGTAGTCACAAATTAAAAATTAAAAAAATTTTTTTTTACGAGAATACATACAATTTTTCTTGGCTGAATAAATAAATATTTTTTCCGTATTTTTGTATGCAAATAAGTAAAAAAAAAATATCGTTTTGGTAAAGCATTTAATAGAGAACATAACTGTATTTACAATTTTTGATATTTACAAAAACTGTATTTACAAAAAAATCGAAATGATTTTATAGGCGAGTTTTTTCAGTTTGCCAATTTTGTAATATTTATTCATTATTATCCTAATTGTTTTACGAGATAAGGTTATAATGTTTTATATGTCAAATTTCAATGCGATCATTTTTCTCTTTATCTTTTTTTAATCCGATTAGTGGTTTATAAGTTATGATCGTTTTTCTCAAGGCCGTTGACTCGCGTCGATTTTTTGCGCGAATATGTCGCGCGCAAAAGTGATAGGTGACTTTTTACCTCGCAACGTGAAGGGTTAAAGTTTGTATGGATAAATGATTTTAGTTGGACTTTTTATTTCGAAAGTTTGTAAGATTACTTTAATAAATAAATAAGGAAACACGTTTTTCATATTTTTTAAAAATTCAACCCCTAAAGGGGTGAAAAAGGGTTTCCATTTTTTTATGAAGAAGCGATATAGATGTACTTTTTAATTCGAAACTTTGAAAGACTACTGTAATAAAGAAATATGGAAATAGGCGTTTCATGTTTTTTCAAAATTCTACCCTTAACCCCTCAAATGTGAGGCGTCCCTTAAGGGATGCCTTGGCAAAATGTATACAAAATGTATATAAATTTATATAAATATAAATATAAATGTAAATGTGCGCCGCTTTATAGTAATCCGCTCTATAGTAATGCTATAGCTCTATAGTAAACCCCGCTCTATGGAAATGTAAATGTAAATGTAAATATAAAGTTATATACATTTTGCCGTGGGCATCCCGAGCTAATCGCCATTCATTTGAGGGGTTAAAGGGGTGAAACAGGGTTTTAAAGTTTGTATGGATAAACGATTTTAGTTGGACTTTTTATTTCGAAAGTTTGTAAGATAACTTTAATAAATAAATAAGGAAACACGATTTTCATATTTTTTAAAAATTCAACCCCTAAAGGGGTGAAAAAGGGTTTCGATTTTTTTATGAAGAAACGATATAGATGTACTTTTTAATTCGAAACTTTGTAAGATTACTCTAATAAGCAAATAAGAAAACAGGTGTTTCATGTTTTTTCAAAATTCAACCCCTAAAGGGGTGAAACGGGGTTTCAAAATTTGTATGAATGAACAATATTAGATGTGCTTTTTATTTCGAAACTTTGTAAGATTACTCTAATAAATAAATAAGGTAAGACGTGTATCATATTTTTTCAAAATTCAACCCCTAAAGGGGTGAAAAGGGGTTCCAAAGTTTGTATGGAAAATCGATATAGATGTACTTTTTAATTCGAAACTTTCTAAGATTACTCTTATAAACAAATAATCAAATAGGTGTTTTATGGTTTTTCAAAATTCCGCCCCTAAAGGGGTAATACGGGGGTTTAAAGTTTGTATGGATAAACGATTTTAGATGAACTTTTTATTTCGAAAGTTTGTAAGATTACTCTAATAAATAAATAAGGAAACACGTGTTTCATATTTTTTGAAAATTCAACCCCTAAAGGGGTGAAAAAGGGTTTCCATTTTTTTATGAAGAATCGATATAGATGTACTTTTTAATTCGAAACTTTGTAAGATTACTCTAATAAACAAATAAGAAAACAGGTGTTTCATTTTTTTTCAAAATTCAACCCCTAAAGGGGTGAAACGGGGTTTCAAAATTTGTATGAATGAATAATATTAGATGTGCTTTTTATTTCGAAACTTTGTAAGATTACTTTAATAAATAAATAAGGAAACACGTGTATCATATTTTTTAAAAATTCAACCCCTAAAGGGGTGAAAAGGGGTTCCAAAATTTGTATAGAAAATCGATATAGATGTACTTTTAATTCGAAACTTTTTAAGATTACTCAGTACTCTTATAAACAAATAATCAAATAGGTGTTTTATGGTTTTTCAAAATTCCGCCCCTAAAGGGGTAATACGGGGATTTAAAGTTTGTATAGATAAACTATTTTAGATGGACTTTTTATTTCGAAAGTTTGTAAGATTACTCTAATAAATAAATAAGGAAACAAGTGTTTCATATTTTTTAAAAATTCAACCCCTAAAGGGGTGAAAAAGGGTTTCGATTTTTTTTATGAAGTAACGATGTAGATGTACTTTTTAATTCGAAACTTTGTAAGATTACTCTAATAAACAAATAAGAAAACAGGTGATTCATGTTTTTTCAAAATTCAACCCCTAAAGTGGTGAAACGGGGTTTCAAAATTTGTATGAATGAACAATATTAGATGTGCTTTTTATTTCGAAACTTTGTAAGATTACTTTAATAAATAAATTAGGAAACACGTGTATCATATTTTTTCAAAATTCAGCCCCTAAAGGGGTGAAAAGGGGTTTCGATTTTTTTATGGAGAAACGATATAGATGTACTTTTTAATTCGAAACTTTGTAAGATTACTCTAATAAACAAATAAGAAAATAGTTGTTTCATGTTTTTTCAAAGTTTAACCCCTAAAGGGGTGAAACGGGGTTTCAAAATTTGTATGAATGGGCAATATTAGACGTGCTTTTAATTTCGAATTCCTGTAGGAGTACTCTAATAAAAAAATAGCAAAATGCGTTTTTCGTGGTTTTTCCAAAATTCAACCCCTAAAGTATGGAAAGGAGTTATAAAATTATTACGAAGAAACGTTATTGATGGTCTTTTTAATTTGAAACTTTGTAAGGTTACTCTATTAAACAAATAAGAAAATAGGTGTTTAAATTTTTTTAATTCTACCCCTAAAGTGGTGAAACAGGGTTCCACACTTTGCATGAATAAACAACATTAGATGTGCTTTTTATTTCGAAAATTCGAAGGATTACTCTAATAAAAAAGTAAGAAAATACGTCTTTCGTGGTTTTCCAAAATTCAACCCCTAAACGGGTGAAAAGGGGTTATACAATTTGTATGGAGAAACGATACAGATAGACTTTTTAAATCAAAACTTTGTAATATTACTCTCATAATCAAATAAACAAATGGGTCTTTTATGGTTTTTCAAAATTTCGCCCTTAGAGGGGTAAAACGGGGTTTTAAAGTATGTATGGATAAACGATTTTAGATGGACTTTTTATTTCGAAACTTTGTAAGGTCACTCTAATAAATAAATAAGGAAACACGTGTTTCATTTTTTTTCAAAATTCCACAACTAAAGGGGTGAAAAGGGGTTTCGAAATTTGTATGGAAAACGATATAGATATACTTTTTAATTCGAAACTTTGTAAGATTACTCGAATAAACAAATAAGCAAATATGTCTTTTGTGTTTTTTCAAAATTCAACCCCTAAAGGGGTGAAACGGGGTTTCAAAATTTGTATGAAAAAACGATATTAGATGAACTTTGTAGGATTTCTTCAAAAACCATCTAAGCAAATATGTGTTTCGTATTTTTTTGAAATTTCACCCCTAAAGGCGTAAAAAGGGGTGTTTAAGTTTGTATCGAGAAACGATATTAGATGGGCTTTTTATTTTGAAACTTTGTAGGATAACTCTAATAAACAAATAATTAAATACGTCTTACGCGTTTTTTCACAATTCAACCCCTAAAGGCGTGAAAAGGGGTTTAAAATTTGTATGGAGAAACGATATTAGATGGAAATTGTATACTCTAATAAACATTTAGGCAAATACGTATTAATATTTTTTTAATTCAACCCCTAATGTGGCGAAAAGGGGTTTAAATGATAATAAACAAATAAGCAAATGCATGTTTCATATTTTTCTAAAATCTACCACTTAGGGGGTGAGAAGGGGTAAATAACCATAAAAATCAAAATAGAAGTCGCGCGCGACGGTTCCCTGACGTGAGAAGGCGCTAGAACCTCATTATAAATTCATCATTTGTCTCGATAACATGCGTAGCGCAAGCACCGCGATCGTCATATCTTCACGCCTTAATTACTTAGTTGATCATCATGAAGTACATATTGACAGGAGTACCTACAGAGAAAGACGTTAGATACCTTTATATATTACACGCAAAAACTTACCACTTGACTGGGAAAAAGGGATCTATCTTAACCCAAATTTAACGCGTGCGAAGCCGCGGGCCACAGCTAGTTGTAATATGTAAAGAAAGGTAAAAATCGGTAGTGTCACGACAAGAATTTGCCGGCAAACAGACAACCCCCTCGCGCTAAATCCTCAACCCGCCAACACCCCCCCTCACCCCAACCCCCCACAAACTCTAACCCCTCCTTCTAAACTATACATCCTAAATGCCCCCAACCACTTAACCCCCACAATCTCCTCCCCCAACCCCCAAAACCCTTCCCCCCCCCCCCTTCCCCAATCCCAAACGATCAATTTGCATTGCTGTAAAATTTTGGCCATTGCAGAGTTCATTGAAAGTTGCAAGTTGGAGTTTCATTGATTCGAATAGTCAACGGCAACTTGAATTAATTCTGCAAACGAATCTTTGCTTATATCTATGCGTATATGTTCGAACATATACACCAAATCATATACAATCATTCGATATACAAATGTAGTGTGGACGGTCATAATATACGCAATAACTAAAGATTTTATTAATAGTAATCTTTATGTTCTTCGAAACCATAAGTTTTGCCATCCTGTACTGTCATACTCGATTTTATACATCACTCCATATTATACACTCTACTGCAAGAAGGGTTTTGTTTAAATCTAGATTTTTTTAATGAAACATTATTGTTTTTAAAAATATAATATTTAAATATAGCTTGAAGTCACGCATATAATATTACGTCTCAGGTTCAAGAGCCACACCTCCAGAAGCAATCACGGCAATTCACACAGAATCTTCCCAAGATGAAAACTGTCTTCATGACACGGAATACTAAGAAGAATAATGTAAAAAAAGTAATTCTCATAGCGGCTGCGTGCCCGCTATGAGATGTCAAGCTTTATTAATGGCAAGTGCGCATGCGACACGCGTGAAACCTATTTGTCTTTTCCATTTTGCACCCAATTAGCGAAAGCTTTAGTGAAATTAAACTGAAATTGCTCGGAACGTTTGCTCATTAAGGAAAAACAAATTTAGATGCTTTTTGTCCCTCTTTGTCTTTTTTGTAAGCCTTGAAAATTAACCGGTCAAAATGATATGTTAGGATAATATTTTTTAAAAATCGCTTGTGTCACCCCAGAATTTTACTTGCCAGTAGCCAATGACCGATTCCAACTAAATATTAATTTCATAAATAAAATCGATGACCCTCTCTCGATTGGTGGTCGAACCTATTTGGATCCCGTTGCGACGTTTCAGGCAGCGTGGTTCCTTTGTCGGCTAGATTCGGCGACTCGACGATAATATTAGATAAAATGTATGGCGGAATTCAAATATTATTAGTGTAGCTTGTATATGTGATATTTTAACCAAAAATTTACAATGTGATTTTGGACCAACAAGGCATTTGTTTCCCAAATTTCAAATCTCTAAGTATAATATTTTCAGGATGATATATGACTAGTGCGCCCCCTGGTGGAACGATTTCAACAACGATGTTTTAAAATTTTGCCATGAGCAAATGATGCCTGCATACTAAATTTCAGCTCAATCGGATTAAGTGTTTGGATGCTATCGTGGAGGAATATATACAAACAGCCATAGAAACACTCTCACACACGCACACACAAAGACACACAATTAGACTTCAACCAGGAAATGGTCTTAATAGTTTCAGAGGGTCTCAAAATATATATTTCCGACTTTATTTAGATTTTTTTAATCACGTTCACAATCCTTTCCCTCCTGATCGGATGTCATACCGGGAATTTATAAAGACTGTGCATCTAACTAAACAAAACACCAAAAACTTGAAAAATCAAAACAATAGTTTTAGTAGTAGGAGATTTATCTTTAAAAAAATAAGTTGAAGGTTATATAACTTTTTTATGATTTAGGCTTACGTTACTAAGAAAAAACTGTATTATCCTAAATTTGAACTAAAAATGCTTTTTCCTATCTAACCAAAGTCTAAAACCAAAAAAAAACTGTGGTGTCACCCCAAGACTTTCCCGGCAAGTAGCCAAGGACTGATTTCATATGAATGTTAAATTCATAAATAAAATCGATGAGCGCCCTCTCTCGGTTGGCGTACGAACCCAGATGGGTTCTTTTGCCACCGCCTTGGGCAGCGCGGTTTGTTTCTCGACTAAGGGCGGATTTGGGCCAAGCTCTAATAGATGGCGGTAATATTTAATTAAATTTATGGCGGAATTTAAATATTATTAAATTGCAACCAAATTGCTACCAAATTTCAATTCTCTAAGTCCATTATTTTGAGATTTTTATATGAGTAGTGCGCCCGCTAATGGTCTGATTTCGACCACAACCTTTTTAACGCTTTTCGCCATGGCGAAATGATGCCTGAGCGAAAAATTTTTGCTCAATCGAATCCAGCATTTGGGCGCTATCTTGGAAGAATTCACAGATACACAGACAGACTTTATTCTAGAAATGGTCATAATCACCAAAATTATTAGCGTGTTCACAATATTTTCCTTCGTGGTCGGTTGGTGGGCCGGGAAAGTAAAATCGATTTATTAATATATTATTAATTTTCGTCCATTTTTACATTACATTTTCGTCCAATATCTTTCTTAATCTTGATACCTAATTGCAAAATGAATATAATTTCGTGTTAAGCTGACCTAAATAGCTTTTCCGTGACTTATCCTCATCGATGTATTTTCCTAGTTTTTGTTTTTGGAATTGGCAATGCCGATAGGATAATTTAACGCTAACTGTTATTCTTTTTTGTTTAAGAAGTTTATCAAAACTGCTTTGCTTAAATTTAGCGACATCTGGTTCGCTCTAAACTAACTAATACCTACATTTTTGTTTTACAATCTCTTTCAAAAATACACGTGGTGTCATCTTCAAAGTAGAGTTTTGGTATGTGCTTTTAAAAATGAACAATAATGAAATTCGAGCGGTCGCATTTCTTATTTAAAAATTAAAATCACAGAAAAAATCACATCTATTTCGAATGATATTCATTGAAATTTTACTACCATCCACTATGAGTAAACAACTGAACTAAAAATTTCAATGAAAATCACATATTTTTTTTCGGAAAATCGCCGAGTAATTGTATTACGAATATTAAGAAAGCCTTTGGTGCTTGTGAAATATATAGTGCGTCTTTTATATGATAGAGCACAAAGACGTATCTACAATGACATTATAAGATTATTTAATATACTATTTATAGCGGTGTAACGTGCAACTCTAGCTGAGATTTTCACATAAAATAGTATTTTAAAGTAGCATTCTCCATTGTTAACAATTTCATCGTCCTTGCGGGCGTCCTTTACGACCTGCTACTTCTTTGTGTGCCACTGTGCTCATAACACGAGAAACGGCGTAATAAAGCCGTAATATAAAATTGCGCCATGCGCTATTGTTGCGAGGCAGAATGGAGCTTTTTAATTGTATTAAACAATTAAATTAACATTCCGCATACCTAATTGATGCGGTCCAAGTCGTCGGTATGTATTCACGCGTAGCCGGCTATTATTACAAGCCATGCTGCTTTTACTCCATGTGTTTACTATCGATATTGATCTGTCAGTTTTGTCTCTCGATTAGAAAAATAGCTCTTTAACCACGAATTTCGGTTTGCTCCTACTTAATTTACATATGTGTTCAGTTGTATATAATCAGCTCTGCTACGTCTCTTTCATTAATTCCGGTACTTCAAACGCTTTAGTCCCCTTAAGCAGTGTTTTTCAACTTTTTTTCTAGATCATGACCCCCCTTTTAGATAAAAAAAAAAACTTTTACGCTACCCTCCTCAGACTGTAATTTAGTTCTCTTGACCCCACTTAGTCTCTTCCGCGGCTATAAATATAAGAATCTAATAAATAAAGTTAACCCATTAATTTTTAATATTTATCACTTCCTAAGCTGTCTCTAACTGTTTTCATCTTAGATCAACATAAAGTTTTGTAAAAGCAATAGCAAAACCCATCATAAATCTGTTTTTCTTCTGAAGCTGTACATTTTGGCATATTAGATAACTTCAATTTTAATTTTTATTTTAATAATAATATGCATTATAATAATATAATTGTAAATGAATAATATGCATTGTAATGATACTTATGCATTGTAAATGATTTGTTACATTAATTAAATAAATAAATAAATAAAATAAAGATTTTGTAATATATAATATATTTATTTTTAGATAGCTTGCGACCTTCCGGGAGTTTATACGCGATCCCTCCAAGGGGTTGCGACCCACCGGTTGAAAACCACTGATTTTAAGTATTATCAAAGGCCTACAATTTTCAAAGCTCGTCAGTATATATTTTTTCGTCAAATTTAATATATTTTATGTTTGTCTTATATTGTTCTATTTAATTTCCCTCTTTCATAACTTACCATAAAGTCTTTAGGTTATAGTTGGTGGTTTCAAGTGCTGTCTAGTTCTAGATTTCTTTTATGACTCATAAAATGTCGGTGTATATTTTTTGTCTCTTACAAGAGAGAGTATATTAGAGACCTACATTACAATGTAGGTCTTGTCGCCTATTTCGGGGAAATCTACGTGTTTGTCTGTGTGGTATGTCTTCTGATGCTCTTTAAGAGTCCATCTATGATCTATGGTTTAAAATTTTTTGTAATTATTTTAATAGCGTTAACGTTTATATTTGTCGTGATATGATTAGTAGTATCGCAATTAAATTATTGGTTGCAGGATTTATAGTTCGGTATATACTCATCTAGTTTTCAATATGCAAGTCGATACATCGTTTGTAATAGTCTATAGTCGTAGTTCTCAATTTTGGATTTTGGTTATGTGATTCATTTCGTTTGCTGTTTAAAACGGTTAGTTTACAGTAAATATTAGTTATCTTTGACGTTTAAACAGCTATGGCCCATCGGTACGATGGTATGCATATGTGATCTAGGCATGTCTGTGTGTGATCTCCACTTCTTGCAATGCGTATAGTAGGCTAAAAGCCTAGTTTATTCAAGAGTATTTGTTAGTCATCTGCTCGTGTTTCACTTTCTTGGTGCTTCATAAATATAATAGCTATTTTTAAGCAACCATCATTAAAACCACATTGCGGTGACATTTACATTTTTCGTGTAAATGTTTTTGTATTCAATTAGAAATAATGTTGTAGCCGGGTTGATTACAAATATCGATATTTTCACCCATAATAATAGTCGAAGGACATCACGACCACAACGTGCATCCGATTATTTCTTCACGGCTTGTATTTTTAAGATGATTCGCGGACGCGAGGATGCGACGCGTCACGGAAGACACCGCGCCCGGTATATTTGTCCCCTTCTCACCCACCTCTACAGCTATTAATCATTGGTAAGTGCGTCCCGCTCGGCGACGACTTATCGAGTAGGTAGTTTGTTTAATGAGCGAGACCACCGGAGTTCTCCTTCATTTTTCCCCTTTTTCGCTGTTGCCCTCAGGGCGTATTACACCGGCGGAAAATGGGAGAGAATATTTTAAATATAGGTGGATTTTATTGAATGATAATGACAACGGGAATATTGATGTTTATACGTGTGATTAAATGTAAAATGTTTATGAGTGTGATTCAACGGTCGCGATGTCGTCATAATGAACTCAATAAATCCTCCTTCAAGTATGTAAGGTGGATGTTTGGAAAATACCCACGCGTCGATGTCTCTTGCTAGATATAATATCCTAAAATGATTTCGATCACAACAATGATTTCTGCATTGCATGGAGACGAATCTTTATTTTGAAATTTTGGTAAAATTTCTGAATCAGAATTTATAAAACGTAGTTCTTAAAAAGTAGGAACGTTGTTTATTCGATAATGAAACGTGGTATCTTGCATTTAAATTTCTATACGCAGATGTGACTTAACTCGTGGCATTTTAGTTTTTCATCTCTTAGAAAGCTAGCCATGGGAATGAAACTCGTGACGTCATGTTTCCAACCCTCGGTATTTTTTTGTAGGTTTCTTGTAGAGGGTTTTAGTGTACGTATACTAATGTATAATGTTAGCTTATTCAATGAAGGCGAGTTCTTTCGCATATAATTATATAATTGCATAATTACGAAGATCGGCCGCCCGCGAGTTGTCGCACCGGAAAAACCACCGATCGGTAGTATTAGCATTCCAGCTGTTAAGTCGATAGTTTTTGAAGTCCGCAGGAAATAAATATTGATAGTACTTGTTTGGATAAATTGAGTTTATAAAGGAATTGAAAAGCACGTCACGGATACTAACGAATGACGTATATAAACTGCAAAAAAAAAGAATACGTAAATGTAAAAAGTTGCGACCGTGGCAAAACAAGGAATATAAGTATCGAAGTGAGTGAAGAAATTGGGAAATGAACTGCTATTTTGTTTTCGATGATAGTTTTGTGAGAATCGAAATATGAAATTCATTTAAATCTGTGTTCTCATCTAAAAATAGTAATCATTATTATACATTCTTATTTCCGCATGAAGCGTTCATTGTTTTCTGTTAAATTTCATATTATATTCATATTATTCATGACTGCTGAAACACATAATATACCGCTTCTATCAAAGACGACCTTATAGATAAAATAAAATATTTTTCCAGGACGCATCTCTTGAGTGCATATTGAGAGCCAGAAGTATGTATTTAACATGCTCAAATAAAGCACTAAATATAGCTGCGAGTGCATACATCGATCATACCTTGGATATGGTGTGATTTTAAAACGGGTTTTTAAGTATTATTGCCCATTCCTGGCAGTGACGAGGGGCTCTTTTTACTTCAGCTGCTTACATTGATGGTAAAACACCTATTAGTAATTTTTTAAAAACTATATAAAAGATATGTTGAAACTGTATAAAAAGAGTATAAATGATCATTTTTGATTAAAGTTTTTACTTGGCCAATACATAATGTCATTTTATTGATGACTGAATTTATTTTAGTTTAGATAAAACTATATTAAGTTAAATAAAATTAATAGTGATTTACAGCTTTTATTTTTTAATATTGGGCGTAAATGCAAGCCATATCCATACATTTAAAATGGAACATAACATATTCAATGTTTTAAAATATAGGTACTGGAAAAATCACCCGGGAATATATATTTTTTAAGGTACCGTTCTTGAAAATAGATTGTTCTAGCATATTCCATTTACAGAATTGAAAATGTTAAGAACCAGTAAGATCTATATGAGCAAGCACTGAAAGTTTCAAATTTATATGTTGATTGCCAAGTACGTTTGATTTTATAAACTTTTTATAAGAATCTTTATTATACTGCCTTCGTACTATACGAGTTTGAAATGTTGGTTTGTGTTTATTTAAAAATCTTTTTTGTTTTATAACTTTTCCCTTTTTTTCAATGTGGTCTTTATTTACTTCTAGTGTGATGTGGTTCGCGACAATTTATTCACGTAAGTGCGAGTATTGTTTAAGTTGTGTCATTAATATGGCCGGCTGCGGTCGGGCAATGGCAAGGGCGAGGCGAGGACTCCCTCGCTTTATTGTAGGACGAATGGCCCGCGACAAATGAACGCGCGGATCGACCGCTCGCTTGTCTTCCACTCTCTTTCGCGACGTACGTTAATGAGACCCGCATTTATAGCGGCGACTGCGCCTTCATGTTCGTTCATGTTGTGTGGTTGTCTTTGCGACGTTTACACAAAGGGGACTGCATCTTGTTACTTGCCCGATCTTTATTTAGAAGTATTTAATCGGTAATTACCAAGTAATTTCAGAGGCGGCACCCTCCTCGGCAGATTTTATTTACCGATTGTGTCTGTTTTGTAATACTGAAACCTTATCTGGTAGTGATTTCTAATCATTTCAGCATTTATGCATACTTGAATGGATTCATCGCAATACATGAGTTTCTCAATGCTGAGCACTCATCGGAAAATGCACATATCGCAGGTCTGTGTGATGTATCGTGTCATAATATTTGATGCATTAATCATAATGGCATTTTGTAAGCAGATGCGACTAAAGGAGATGGCACCTGGGGTAGATTTCACTTGGTACACTCCCCGCCCCCCTCCCCCCCTCCCCCTCAACAGCCGAAATATTTTGAATAAAAATGCAACATTAGCTTTCGCGCTTTTATTCAGCTGAAAGTATTGTAACATCGTCGTAATTTATAATCTTTGCTTCTGCTTCTTGTGCTAAGAGAATCGATAGGCTAGCATTGCCGTATGTTGCTCATAGCAGATCTTAAATAGTTTTTAATAAGTTTTAATTTTTTGTCGCAAGAATCAACATATTTCAATATTATTCACCTCCCGGGGCATTCGTATTTAGGACGGAATAGGTTAGGTTATGACGAAAATTGCTGTTTTAGACATTAAAATCTGACATAGTTACGTTAATAAATGCCCATGAAAGCGGCGCCTTCTTTTTAAGGCTTTTTTGTCATTCATTCTTCGGCAGCGCAGCTTCTTGGGAAATCCACCAAAATATGAGAGAATGGAGGGTGAGCTGTGACTGTGTAGTCAGTGGGGTGAGATGGAGAACACATATACTTCCGGGTTTGCCTGTTCCGAGTACAAAATCGAGAACAAAATTTCCGAGTACAAAATCGCCCGCACCGAATATTTATTTTGGTTTATAAGTCGGTGCGGTGCATTTTTTTAAAAGCATCTTGCTAAAGCAAAGATTGTATAACATAGGAAAAAGTACGCGATTTTGTATTAAAGTTTGCAACTTTCAGATCCAGAGTGCAGTTATTTTGTCACCCACGTGGCACTTTTCACCCGGGGTGAACCGCTCCCTAGGCCGCCCCCCCCCCTCCTTAGTCCGCGACTGTGTACAGAGAATATATCATTTGTTATTTTGTACATTATACGCATCACGAAGTACCCCAGATTATTATTTTACAAATTTTACCTGCTTATTCATTATGAACAATATTTATTATGAACACAAAACTTTATTAAAATATTTAATTTAAAAATATATATATTTTTAAAGTTGTTATGTCTTCTGAGATTTATTTTTAAAAAGTTTGAAGACACTTGCGATTTCGGACGACTCACTTTGAGCGGACATCAGTCAGCTGGTCGATTAAAAAGACTACTTTGAGAACAATAGCGCCGCGTTTGGTCGACATTTCCTAAAATGCATTATGCATCGAAGCGCGCAACGCCTCTAAAATAAGGTGAAATTTTCCGTTTTGTTAAAGGTGACGGGTCCGCTTGGCGCACAGTGGTTTGGCTAGTATGAGAGAAATGGCCAAAAATAATAAGGTAATTTTTGGTTTCATTTATTACATTTCTTTAAATTAGTCATCAAAAAACACACTTTATATCATATTTCTGTTTTTTTTTAATTTCACAAATTTCAAGAAATGACAAATAAGATAACAGTATTTCGATATAAAAATTCTGACAAAATGCTGATTTTCACTGAAGCTGGTATGCAGTTCTTTAACTGATGACAAATTGAAACATTATATGTAAGTATTTAAAAATCCACCTGGATCATGAAAAAACTAATTCGCTTTCAAAAGAAAGTAATCTCTAACAACATATCACATTTAGGGAGGTGTATTCTACATACAGAGGTATGAAGGATTTAAATTATAAGATTATAACTCTTATACAGAACAACATTGTACAAAACTTATTCAAATTAAAAGCAGTACAATATGTAGAAAAATAACTGAATGTATTACAGGTACAAAATAAACACGTTCAAAATCTACATGTAGTTCTTAAACATTCATTACTCAATGACTTTTACAACTCGAGAAATTTGTAACTCCGAAAATAAATCGATACAAATTAACTGCACTAGCTTTGTGCAATTAACCCTACTGTAGGGTACTGAAAATTTTATAGCTTGGATTAAAGTGAAATAATTGATAAGGGAGTGATATTTATACATCGATATGTATAATTGTCAATCGCGAAAACTATTTCATTACTGAAATATGGTTAGCCTAAAGTCGTTTTCTTTTAATTTGGATCTATGAGTGTTACCAGTGTGCGCCGGTGAAGAACGGAGATGCGTTCGAGACAGAGAGTAATGGACATGTGCAGTGCAGTGACCGGTCTGGTTAGAAAGGTGAGCTTGGTTAACTAACCTGCTAACACTTTCGCTGCCGAGCGTCAAATGGAAAAAAAATATTTTGAATAATTTCAATAATTGTACACAGATATTTGGTATAACAAAGATAGCCACATTTAATTATTCCTGGTGGTAAGGACCTTGACAATATAGAGATATCCTATAAAATAACTATTGACACCGATGATTAAAAAACAGATACTCGGAGTGATGCCGTGGTATACTTGCAATCCCTTAGTTCAATATTGACCTTTTCGCATGTCTATTTATTTATATATTTAATACTTGTACAAAGCAGTATATTTAATACTTGTACTGAAGTAAATAACTTACACATTGTAAAGAACAGCTTAAGATTAACACAGCTTATGTAACAAATTGCGCTATGTACATCTAACGAGGTTTCTGAGGCTTGTCCCTAGATGCACATGATGCAGATGATGTAAAATATGAATGATAATATTAAACTAATATAATTAAAAAAGAAAACAAAAAAAGACAGAAAAGCAAAGAAAAATACTAGTTTTCTCCACCGTTTTATATTAACGAATATATTTTTTTTCACCACACATTATGTGATATAATATTAAGTTAATTCATTCATAGAAAAAATACAATACATAAATAGATACATAATTCACATACATCGATACAAAGATTTTTCTCCTCATATTATATTTCGTAGCAGTTCATTTTCTAAACGCAGGTATCCAAATTCTATTAGCCTTCTGTTTATTTATAATTTTAAATTTAAGCTTATCTATCCTAAATATATTTCAGAAATATCCACCTTGTTATACTCTTTATTTTAAGTAGGTACAGGATAAAGTTTTCTGGTGTTTTCCTCTCAGTTCTACAGTACCAGCAGGTACTACTACGCCCAGAATATGGGGGTGAATTATTCCGCAATAACCAGTTTACTAACATGTTAAGTACTATTCGCAAGATTGCTCTGAAGAATCCTAGGCTGGGTATATAATTGCTCAGTTTCTCATCTATAGTTTACTCAGCTCCTTAATCTTTCTCGCAGAGCTGTTCTCATATATCCCTTTGCCAGTAGAATGTAATGATGGCATCGATTCATTATTTTATATGTATGAGCATTTAGATATTACGAAATCCCCATATGAAATTCTTACATATCAGAGAAATTAATAATACGTAAAGCAAACCAATTTCTGAAGTAGAATAACAATGCACACTGAAACATATAAGGTTCGGAGTTTCACATGATCTGTGGAGTTAATAGTCAAGTCGGCACCGAGCGTGTTGAGCTCTCCCCATCGCGTAAAACAAACAAGCTGCCGCTCGGGGCGATCGGGCCGAGCGCGCGGAACGACACAGCGAATGTTTGCATTCATACATTCCTGTCTTCTTTCCGATGGGCCGACCGCCTGCATTCATTAGCGGACGCAACGGCGGACGCGCCGACCGAACGCCGCGACAGCTAATTTTTACGTCCGACATCGACGAGCGCGACATCTATTGCCGATACGTCAACCTCCTCTCCCGGCAATTCGCCGCCACTTGCCCTCGCTGAGCAATTTATCCTCTACGATGGCGGATGAAGTGCTCTTTGTTTCCCGGTTTTAGTACAGTCTTAGGTGGTAAGAACCGAGGATGTCTGCTTGAGTCATAATTCTACTAAAGGCTATAAGAACTCTATGTGTGCCGCCTACAGATGGCGGTGGTATGTAATTAAAATGTAAGTCGGAATTTAAATATCATTAGTGTAGTATGAGATATTTCAACCAAAATTTCACAAAGTGCAAGGCATCTGTGTCTGTATTTCAACTGGTTAAGTCCCATATTTCGGGATTGAAATATGACTATTGCGCCCCTTGGTGGACCGATCTTATTAAGCACAACCTTTTCAGTTCTTGCCATGACCAAATAATGACTGTATGCCAAATTTCAGATTAATCGGATTAAGCGGCTGGACGCTATCGTGGAGGAATTCACACACACGACGGAGAAGCGCGTTTACGATACTTTTCCATCTCGTCGGTTGGTGGGCCGGGAAAGTAAAACCCTTAACATAAAAATATAAAAAAATATATATAAACAAGATAATATAATCTACATGATATTATTATTATTTAACTGATGCGTGTACTTGTTTTATGTTTTCTCATTATTTATTATTGTTTATTGTAGTTTATTTATGTTTGTTTACAAAAGACGCTGGTCTTTTGTTCATTATTGTTATATTACAGACTGTTTTGCTTTTAATGTAAATGTTTACTTTAATTTTGAATACCCTAATTACGACAGTTATGGCAGTTATGACATCCTCGAGTAAACTATTACATATATTTGACTTTGATTTAATTTTAGTGAATGTTTTCTAGTATAGGTACACACTTTTCAAGTTGGGAATATCATTGCAGTCTCGGAATATTTTATATTTCGATGTAGTCCGATCACGGAGTCTGATTGATGTAGATATGTTCGATTGTAGATATGATGTAGATATGTTCGATTGTAGTATGACTCAATTGCTGTACTCGCTCTTGGTATGACTTGTTTCTGAGTTTTACTACCATTTTTGCTGCTGCCCTAATATGAATTTTCTCAAGTATATGTATCTATATACATGTATCTATGTATGTATGTAGGTACATGTATAATATACTTACTTGTTCTCTAATTGTTGATGAATGTCATTCCAAATATAAATTACTTAAATTAATTTATATAATAACGATAGTCAATTTTGCACAATTAATTACATTTCTGAGAATATTAGACGCACATCCAAATCACAAGATACCGAAACAACAGTAGACTCTCCCTCGAGCGACAGGGCATTGCGGGAAGAGGGTGCGAGGAATTTGGGCAGAGGGGTACTTCTCGACGAACGCCTTCGGTTCGCGTTACGCGCAGGTAAAAGCTGGCGGTGTATGTACATGTATCTATGTACATGTAAGTATATGTATCTATGTAGGTATGCCTTTTCAAAGAATGGGATCGAAATCCTGCAGGTATAGTCCAGCAGCGGTCTCACAAACGTTTTGTAAAGTTTTATAAAAATTTCAGACATGATTAAAGAAAATTACTTTCTGATCCTGTCGAGCATCTATTTGGTTCTTTTATTGCAAGAAATTGCATGAAATAGCTGATATTGCAAGAAATTCTAATAAATTGCCGCGGTCTGCCATGCAATTATGCCGCTACTCAAAGGGTTAACTAAGTTTAACTAAACTATATCATTAGTTTAATGTTAGTAAGGCGTGAGTTAATTCAATATTCAAGAAATATTCTCGATGTTTCCGAAGGCGCAGTAGTGCATCGGCTGAGAAATTAATGTATACAATTTCAAACAATAGCTTTTTTCTCTGCTGGTTTGGCATTGCGTAATATGTGGCACATACATGACACTTGACTCGTATTTCCATTTCAATTGTAATAGAGAATTTGTATATTTATCTTTGCAGTCATCTAGTGTAAAAGATAAAGTAAGAGTATGTTGTAACTCATAGGTAGGTAAATCATTATGGCTCGACAATTTTTCAAAAGGTTGAAGCCTCTTATTTATGACAAGAAGTAGTCGATGTCATTATAAACCTAAATAATATTCTTGTGACGATTTTCCTGAAATAGGGAGACGATATTGGACAACATAATATAAAAACTCCGACATAATATGAAAACAAACTTTTTAACGTCCAAAATAAAGTAGGCTCGTGGCACTCAGAGCTTGTTGGGTATGTAGCATATCATAAATATTCCAAGAAATCTAATAAATATGGTCTAAAAAAATTCTTGAAATATAATAAAGAAATTCAATATTTTCAAACCTAAATAACGCTAGTATCTCCTCGTCTATGCTACGATGAATTTAGTCGGTAATTTTGGCTTAGTACTTATGTAATAAATAGAAAACTTTGTAAATTTTTGTTTAAAATACACATTTTAGTATTTATGTGTCTTAGAACAGATTAGATTTCTCAATAACAATATTTGTTTAAAATGTATCGGACAAAATATAGAGCGGTTTTATATAAATTTGTATATATATATATATATATATGTTTTTAATTACTTGTTTTTCTATATTAATAAAGTGGACGTATCAGATACGTTCGTATAGCTAGGGCGGTTATAATAATAATAATAATAATAATAAAAAACTCTTTATTTTAAATAAAAAAAGCGAGCTTATTGCCTTTCAGCAATGTCTATCAGCTAACCTATAGCTTAAGTTTATAACAAATTTAGAACGTTGGCTACGCAAAAGAACAATAAAAACACAAATGATAAAAAGAAACAAACAGAAACTAGACAGAGACAGATAATAAAAAAAATAAAACAAATGACTAAAATTAAATAAGGACGCAGAGGAAAGGAAGGAGAGAAAGGAAGGAAAGGGAAGCGAAAAGGAGGGGGGATAGGTGTATTATAAAAGGAGGATAGGTTATAAATTACGTTACCAAAAATAACTCTGCGTTTTTTCTATTTTGGAGACAGTTTAACTATATTAATGGTATTATCCAAATTAAAAACCATTTTTAGCTAGATATTATTTTTTTTATTATACACTTGGGAGGAGGTTGAATAATCAAATAAAAGAAGAAATTTCTTCTAAAAGCATATCCGACCAAAACAATCATTCTATATTGAGCAACTGCGTAACGAATCAAATCTAGCCGCTAATTTAATTTATATTACAAATTATGGTCATTTTATTTATATTAAACTAATAGCGTTCTCGTAAAAGCAGAAGATTGTAAATTATTACAAACGTTTTATATTTACCGTTCGCCCGCACGGCGGACCGTTTAATTCATTAGCGTTAACGGCCAATATTGATGTTTGCCGTTTACCAGTCGTATCTCAATTTTCTCGCCACGTACACCACATATCATAGAAAAGAGATTATTAATTCTCAAAGGTTTATTGAAATTTATCCGGTCGATGAGACGGCGATAATGCTACGATATGTCATTTATAGTGACCAAGGGCTGTAGTAGAAGCACAAACTCTACTGCGAAGCCGTAGAGACTAAGGATAAATCTCGCTTATGGCAAACGAATAAACGCGGTCGCGACGATGTTTCAACGACGCTACAAATTCACAAATATTTTCCCAATTGAGATGGACATAAATATAAATCATATGGCAAAATAAAAATATATTTACTAGTTTAAATATTTGTGTTAGGGAATCCTTTACTTCCATTCCGAAACAATATCCATAATAATAATATCCAGGTCTTGAGGCAAGACAAAATCGCCAAATGCAACTTTTAGTGAATGGCCCTCTATGTACCTATAACGAAACTAAAAGAAATATTTTATCTGCAGACTCGAAAGATGACGGTTCGTAAAGGCAATTTTCTATACGTGTATAAAATAACACAGTAGATGGAAACTAGACAGGTTAGAATGACGAGATTGAAGAGGCGTCCATTCCGCAGTGGGCAAGTAGTAGTAGTAGATGGAGTGGGGGGCTTGTTTCCAGCCCTTGATGTCACCTAGATCTGTAACGTCTTTTGTAACTACCCACTGTGTGGTTAGGTCAATGGTCAGCTAGTAGCCCGGTACTTCTTACCAGTCCAAGTAGGTCACTGACCTTCAAGTTGGGCAGATCGCTGGGTTCGAGAAAGGCTCGTCCCAGTAAACTGTGTCTTTTGGCGGCGAGCCCTGGACAGCGGCAAAGCAGTGGGCAAAAAGATCCTTAAAATAAGAAAGGAAAAGTGTGTTCGGGGTTCTTGTTTTCCTCATTTATGCTAGATATACTTTAGGGTTTATAATTGGAAGTGAAGCTTCCAGCCTTCTATATATAATCCGTCCCATTTCCATAAAACTGTTAGAATTCTGTTTATTTTAATGTGTTCTAAAAATAATCGTGTAAGGTGACGTGATGTTGTTATTTTTAATTTATTTGCAAGTAAATGTTGTGATATTAGTGAAATTATTATTTTAAGTAAAATCCTGATATTGCATGATTTTGTAAGTGGAAATATAATCAAACGGTAGATGGCTTATTTGCCTTAAATGGATGATTGACGACTAGGTTACACGAATGTAATTTTGTAGCAACGATTCAACAATTGTAACACTCATTGGCAAGACACATCACTACGAAATATCCATTAAAAAGACGCATTTTGAAAGGCGCGTTTTCTAGGCATGGAACAGACCCCACTTATATGGGTAAAGCGTCAATGAGCCACCATTATAAGCCGACCGCGGTGCTACTATATTCAGGGAGCTAATGGACTCTGTTGGAGTTGGCCACGAAAACCCATTCGATCAGGGTCGGTCACACTCACGGTTCAACACCCATCCGGCGGCCTCCACGCAGAAGAGAGCCAGAGTAGGACGCTGGCCTGCGGGTCAATCTTCGGGCGCTTCTGGACGGTTTGCGCACCGTGCGGCTTCAGCTAATCGATTGTGCACTCCGACTAACAGCCGGGAGAGTCTGGGAGCAGTAATGTTTCCTATAAAGCAGGGGTGGTTGTTAACCTTATGGTAACTGCTTTTAAAATGACCATTCGGCCACCCGATCCCGGGTGAATAAGCCGGGCAAAGGATACCGTGGTCCGCGATAGATTCGGTAGACACCGTATCACCGCTTCATAAGGAAGAGTCTGCGCAAGCAACCTCGATCCTGTAACCAGTCAGGAGGTAGGAGGTATCCTGAAGGTTAATTCCAGACGGATATATCCTTAAAAACTGAAAGTCAGGGGGCGAGGCTGCCCGCTGGTTACATTTCCCATTGCCTCGCCGTAAGGCATTGGCCTCTGACGGACAGGTGGCGTAGCTAGACTGTGGATTGTTTTTCGACCCAAGTCTTTTGCGCTCACCTCATAGGAGACAGAACGATACATATCGTTAAAACTTCCTGAGGTGACGGGTTGGCCCGTTGAAGTTGACAGCTCTAGTTGCTACTATATGCAGTCAATGGTTAAATAGCACATTTCATCAGTACACTATTAGAGGTGTAAATATCAATTAGTGTTACAGCGTAATAAGACAGTGTTCTAATCAGTTAATTGTTGTGTTTTATGATTACCACTCCCGCGCCGGCTTATGGAAGACAACTTAGACAAGTTGGAAATAGGCACTGGCAAAGCAGGTATCTGACCATCTGCATCCCCCAGTTCCAAATCATAATCATTTCTTTGTTTGTTTCTACTCTGTATTATGAAATTTCATAGTAGGCGGGTTTATTATCATACGTCAATCTCTTACAACCAACCCTAGTATGAAGCGTATACATATGTATGCATGTAAAATGTGTGTAAGTGTGTTTCTGGTTATTGTATTTGATCGACAGAATTAAAATGCAATTTCGTTTATTTTATTCCAATGGAAATTAGCGACCCTTCATGGTATACCCATTTTAGAAATCATCATTGCCGTATATCTAAATGTATAAAAAAATGTTGTGTATTATTATTATCTCCATATATTTCAGGTATCCAAGCAGCTTATTACCAAACCTTTTTAAATTTTCCAATGTCAGTATTTCACCATAATACATTTATATATGACTACCTCAATAACAATGGCGGATATCTGTCATTTATTTGAATAAGAGAAAAATATGTTATTTTGTGAAGTTCGCATGTAATATATTAGTTGTTTTTTATTTTGTTTAATACTCCAGATAATATAGTCTCAGGTAACCGATGTCAATTTCTTTTGATAAATATGTCAAATTATATTTTTAAAGTCTAGTTCTTCACTCACGCATACCGAAAATTGAAGTTGTAGGCAATTTTTTGGGAAATTGTGCGTTTTAGGTACCAATACCAACTGTTACTGTAGAACAAGTCGTATTGCTGTCCGGTTTTGATAGAAATGACCTCACAATTAAAAAGAGCAGGAAAAGTTTTGTTATAGTTCTAATTTTATTTTGACCTGGGTGGCAAATGTAAGCCTTTGGTATTGAATTACATTTACCTACAAATTTTGTAGCTATAATGATTTTGATTATTCTTATTATTAGAGAAATTTTCAAATAAAATTACTCTTTTATCACATTAAAACTTAAATCAAATTGGTATAAAAATCTGTCTGTGTATAGGCCTATCAGGTCAGGAAACTTTCATTGTCGTTTTGGCTCCAGTAATTGAATACCTATTGGAATAATTAAATAACCACTCCAATTTTTTTATACTGTAAATAAAAACCAAAATTTATCACAGCTCAAAGTAACAGTAAGAATGCTTGTCAATGAATTCACTATATTTGCATTTTTCTGCCTTGCAAAAGTTGAAATAATATTAAACGAGTACAACTCCATCAATAAACCATGATGACAGGGCGCTATGTTGTATCGATTACGCGTATTTTTTTGTTTTATTTATTGCCAAATTATAATTCGTAGACGTGTGAATGTTTGGACATTAGTGTCGCAATTTATATTAAATGGAGAATGCTTAATGTTGTGCCATCGATAGTGTCAAGGTAGATGAAAATGTGGTATTAAATTATTGTATTTAAAATCAACGTGTATTAGCCAACAGTGTGTTTTTTGTTACCAAGAATGGCTTTTTTAATGTATTCATACTTTTCTAAAAACAGATTATTTATATTATTTTAAAAATATATCAACAATTTTCCATTGAAACGCATTTTTTATACAGAAAACACCAGTTTGATTGTTTTTAAATTGTATTCCATAAATCATTTACAAATAATAAGTCGTTTTAGCATATAATTTGAAACGAATCTTTTTGAACCAATCACATATTCTTGACTGATCATATATCAAAGAAAAAATCATATAACATATTATGAATACCATAACACAAAATATCACCCCTTCTTTTAGGTTATAAAGTCCATTTGGTATAGTTCTGAAGTCAAAAAGAGTATTTTATATTAAAGGTCAAAAATATACATTTATATATGTTTTATGTTTTGGTAGCAACAGTTTTATGTTTTGGTAGCAAGATTTTAAGTCAAATAAATATGTAGGTAAGTAAACTTTTTTTGTCACATAGGGCTTAACTGTCAAAATTATTTTTTTTTGCCTGTTATAAAGGTGTCCAGTTAGTGACATGCAAATCTGCTAAATTGCTTGGGTTTACCTACAGGACTTTTTGAATTAGGTAATTTTTACCATATTTGTATTTGGCTTCGTAGATATTTCTTTTACGAAAACACATAATTTAATTTAGTTTATTTGTATGAAACTGCGTTTCAACAACGGAATTTATTGTGTTACAAGTTGTAGTTAACTCTACCAGGATTTGTCAGTTTTATGTACAAGTTGTGAAATTACCATTATATGCGAAGAACAAAATAAACACCGTCACTTTGCCGCCAATTTCTTGACTTATATAAATGTGATTAGTTACGAGTTTTTGGTTCCTTGGTATACCCATATGTAATGTAACACTGACCATTCCCTAATTTAAAAAAAAAAACATTCCAGTATATCATACCCGTGCCAGCTTGTGTGTTCCATAGGAAAATAAACATGAATTTTTCACGAGATAAACTAAAACAAGTTTTTCGTTTTTTTAAATTTAGCATACATTTTTTTTTTATTTTATTTGGGAAACAGACAGTACACAAAGTAATTTACTAAATCAAAATATAAGAATCATCTTCCAGTTATATGTTTCCAACTATTAAACTGTCATATAGCACGATATTTATAGTATTTTTTGAAAAACATAAAAAATGAAACATAAAAGGTACAAAAATATGTATACCTTTGATATAAAAAAAAATGTACAAATACCATTCCCTCCATATTGCGTCCCCTGCGTCATTACAGGTTTATTGTCTTTTTCTTCTTCTTAAATTTATTCCTTTTTTCTGCTGAATTTAAATGTTAGATTTGCCTTTACAAATTTAATTTATTAGTTTTAACTTATTTTTACTCCATAACATGTTGTTCCATTAGGTTAAGGTTGGCTGTAAGATATTGCTTTTAGGCAATAAGCTAGCTGTTTTGATTAATCAAATAAAGCGTTTTATTATTATTATTGTTATTATTATGGGTCATCAGATTTACGAACGGGATGCATTAATTTAAACAAAAATATGTTTAGGTCGTCATATTATGTTACGATCTTAAGGACTTAAGTGTAAGAGTTTTCAAGAAAATATGTAGACTTGCATATTTCTTATATACGGAACAGACTAAATTACTATAAGTAATTCTCTGACGAAATAGAGAATTTTCAAACCTGATTAGGGATATTTTGATTAGGGACTTTTTTAGTTATCTTTTTTGTCATAAGACTTTTACACCTAACTCGTGAGATATTATTATTATAGTCAGTACTAAGACATCCTGTATAATCAAGTTTCGTTTAAGTTAACATCATTTAGCAAATTTATCGGCCTATTCCATAAGTAAATATTGAACGTTCCAGCGACCGTTAGGCCTTGATCGAGATGAATTGGAGTGGAGTAACTCGATAAATCCTCAAGAGTAGGACTCTACATCACCCTCAGCAAACGCGTACACCTTACATCACCTTATTATTATTTAACGAGATATTATAAATTTACAGCGAAGAGACTTCACTCGGTTTTTCTTGAATGAGTCCACTCTGGAACGATCGGGCACTTTATTAAAGGGCCTTTTTATTTAATTATAATGTTCGTTGGACTAATTGAGGATTAGAAATTGAAATCGATAAAATTTCAACAAATGGTAGGACGAGGAAAAGCCACAATTATTATAATCATCTATGTTCAGCTAAATGTGACCAAATGACAATTTGAGGGCTCCAAGATATTTGCATTTTAAAGTTTCTTCTCATTTCATATATCAATTGCTCGATAATGAAGATAAACATATTCAATGTACCTTGTCGGAATCAATGTTATTAATACTTCTATAATTCTTTAATTAACTTAAAACCATATCCACCTTTAAAAAAAAGAGAAAATCAAAAAGTATTGTTTTCCGTACTTAGTAACATATGACTAGATGAATCCGCTACAGAAATGTTAAGTAAACTTTTAAAAAGTTGAAACATGGTTTTAAAAAAAAATAATATTATGGGCAGATGTGTAATGCCCTTAATATGTTTGGATGAATTTTGAAGCTTTTCTGAATAATTTACAAACGATAAATTTGTTTTATTGAACTTTTTTGTTCTTATTGAATGGGTGTTCATTCACTAAATGTTGTGGCAGTGGAAAATATTTACAAGCCGAAATTCACTAAATGATGAATTTTGGCTTGCATTTCAAATGATGCTGAATGCACCTTCAAATGACTTTTGGACTATGTAGTTTCAAGCACTTTCATACTGCTTCATACTTGTCGAGTTTTAGCTTAATAATATATTTAAAAATAAACAGAATGATGCATCTAACTCATTTTTTTGTGAAAATGCATTTAGTGACTTTTGGCTTTAGCCATAATAATTCATAATAATTTTGCCTATGTTTTCATAGGCAAAATTATATATTTTTTCTATTTTGATCTGACGGTATTGATGAGTCATTGATTTCAGTATAAAAAATATCATAAATTTGGCAGGTGTCGTCGGTATGAGGTTTTGAAAAAAATATATTTTTTTTCAATTCCCTTTCCCATTCATATTTCTTACAAAACTTCATGAACTTACACACATTTCCATGTTATGCCTGTACCGTGAACAAAATATTAATATTTGGTGGTTGCTGCAATATCTAAGGCGTTATACTCGTATGTCAAATAAAAACGAAAAAAATACTAATTTCAAATTGGATTTAGAAATTGTGTTTGATAGGGACTTTCAATGCTGAAATTAAGGGTGACTGCCACTCATTTGTTGCTTATCAATTCTACTTCCAATCTCAAAATTACGTAGCTCCATATACACTTCCTAGGTTTTTTTACATGCAATTACAATAACCTATCCAATTACAATTATTAACATGTATTACATTTTATTAAGTTTTCACTGACCTTTAAATTGTAGTTTTTAATGCAATTACTGTTGTTATGCTACCATAATTAAATATTTAAACATGGTGCATACATTAGTCTGCTAATGTTTTTTTTTTATTTTAAGAAATGCACAGAATAATTATTAATTGCAATGCATTATTATATTACCACTACTAGAGGCTTCATTGTAAACAGTAGCAAAATAGAGAGCACCGCAGCCGAGTAAAATTTTCAAATCAACGTCGCCTAACTAGCCTGGATCCGTACTAAGTTAAGGGCTTCAAGTAAACAATGGCTTGTGCATAGGTCAAATTACAACTTTCAAAAAATAAGTTTGTCATTTAAAAGTTAACGAAAGTAGTCCACCAGATATTGGCGTCACGCAAAATGGTCCCAAAATTAATATTTATAATATCAATGATATTATATCAATAATTAATATTTATATATATTTATATATAATCATAATTAATATTTTGAATACCACACACTTCTAAATTGGCTCAAGCGTTTAGAAGTTATGGTGGAATAAAGATCGTTAAACATATATACATGAACCCTAAATATATTAAATTTCTTTTTGTTGGGCAGACGTGTAAAACTTTTAAATTCAGCTGCCTTACTATACGCACATCAAATTCTACAAAAAGTTTTTTCCATGTAGCGTTTTTCGTTGCCAGCAAGACACACACCTAAATATATTGTGTAGCACAAGCGCCCCTTACGACTTTTAAACACTGTTCTGTTAAATATACTAGGGTTGTTATATCTAGGTAAAAGTTTTAAAACAATCTAAAAGAAAATTCTTTAAAAAAATATGACTGGGAATAACAAAATAGAAACAAGGCATACGGTTTCATTCCATTTAAACTACAATATTCGAAAATACAGCGTGACTTAACTTCAAAAGTCTCGTAATTATAAGCTGCAGCCTCTTGTGTAAAATAATACGTTACTCAAGAAGTCCTTATGGTACGGAGTCGTGTGTGGGCACATGGAAACTAGCATGCCCGGCAAGAGCACCATCACTATATAGTGTGGAATCTCTGAGCGGCCGCATCTATCCGGAGAGCAGCGATGCCTTTGTACGCTGCTATTCGAGTAAGCTAACAAACGGCGTTGTAATAGCAACTACTAAAGCTATGTACATGCATTTCGTACGTATGGATTCATGGATCATAAATAAAATTACGATTATAAATGCTTCCCTTGTCCAAATTTTTGTCGAAGACAATAAATGGGCGCAGTTTATATTTACGAGTAATGTCCGTCGCATTATGGTTATCATCAAGCGGCCCGAATATGGAACTCTGTGCCTTTTGCCACTGAGACCTGAACGGGTTTTAAAAATCGATTAGGAGGCATTTGGATGATGTATACATACCCCCCCCCCTCCCCCCACCCGTCTCATAGCTAGTCTTTATATCCCATTCCTCCCTTCGATAACTAAAGTTGTCAACTACAACGGGCGAGCCCGTCACCTCAGGAAGTTTTAACGATTAGTCGTTCTATCTCCCTGGAGTGAGTGCAGAAGACTTGGACAAAACAGTCCACCGTCAAGCTCAGCCACAAACCCGTAAGAGGCCAACGCCTAGACCGCGAGATAACCAGGAGTGTTACCCGGCGGGTTTACACTCACGCCCTTACTTCCAATTACGACCAGATTACTCCAGTCTTTCGATTGGTTTCGAGTTCGAGGTCGCTTGCGCAGTCCTCTCCCTTACGAAGCGGTGAAACAGTGTATACCGAATCTATCGAGGACCACGGCATCCTTTGCCCGGCTGTTCCATTCGATATTGAGTTGACATATTATATTATTAATTTCTGTATTATTGTCATCGCTAATGGCAGCCTTTTTTTAATATTTATATCCAATTAGCTGCCGAGCGATATCACGATAGTTTGAAAGCAAAATTTAAAAAACCAACTATAACAACATCTTTAATCACTGAATTAATCGACGATTAACACTCTCATCCTTCGAAACTTTCGAAACATAACTCTAGGCAGTCTGTTGTATTTAAGTAGCTCGACACAATAGCTGTAGATCAAATCCCCAAAACCTGAATAGTTTTAATTTTCCAGTTTTTTATATATAATATTTCATATTGATCTATTTCATTACTCATAATATAATAAATATAAGTTTGATATTTTTTCTTTTTACACAATAATTACACAGTAATTGGGTGATATGGGATGCAAATCGGCTATATAACCCATCCACTGCGGCTGACTCAAAATGGCACTTACGTGGCTCATAAATGACCCTTCCGCCGTTGAGGGGTTAGGGCTACCGCGGTTGGCAAAAATAGACGATTTTTGTTAGCAGATACCTGACGACACGACACCGTTTGTGATTCGACTGCTGTCTCGACTGCTATATTTTGCAATCCACAAACACACATACGCGCGAGCGTTGTACGATTCCAACTATATAACTATAACTTTTTCCGGAGATACCTGGCGATACCACTTGCGATTTGACTGCTGTATAATAAGTATTCGTTGCAAGCCACAAACACATATAAGCGCGCGCATTGTACTATCTGAAATCGTTCAGCAAAATGGCAAAATCGACAACTTTTGTTCGCAGATACATGGCGACATCGCTTGCGACGTGACTGCTGTAAGTATACGTTGCAAACCACAAACACACACGCACGCGCGTGGTACGATTCCAGCTATCTGAAATCGTACAGCAAAATGGCAAAATCGTCCATTTTGTTCGCAGATACCTGTCGACACCGTTTGCGAGTATACGTTGCAAGCCACAAACACAAACCCACTCACACAAGGGCGTGGTACGATTCCAGCTATCTGAAATCGTACCGCACGCGTGTATGGCTTATCCGGTGCATCCCGTCAGCCGGGCTCTGGACTCTCCGTCCGTGATTATTGCGTTCGCGTCGCATCAAAGCTCGCCTCATGACAGGCATGCAGCGAGGATCGCGCCCCTTAATAATAGCGCTCCTCGCAGTGTTTGACTCCGCGCCGATAAAGCTGTGGCAAATTGAAATGTCAGAATTGTGGACTGCAATCAAAACCGCGAGGCGCGCGCGGGCGATACTGCACTACCTACTTGTAAGTAACCGAGATTATTGTGATCCAACACTAATGCCAGATCACAATTACCATGAGCTCGCACATTGCTCATGCCGTTTTTCTTCGGGCGTTGTCCGATAAATTGTACTAGCCGGATCGACGGTAGCGATAATCTAATAGAGGCTTAAGCACAGAAGCAAAGCCGCAATCAGATCTGCTATTTGATCGCAACGGGATGATCACCAGGATAAATATTTAGTAATTGTAAGATATTAAATTTGCAACGGCCCGATTAGTTTACTTGGGATACTATCATATTTTATAAATTCTGTTATGAGCTAGGGCTGCTGATGTTGAAATCATCTTCATGCTGCGAAAGGGTTATTCGTTCAATATATTATAGACTAGGTCCTAGAGAGAAAACTAAACTTTTCAAAGTTGCTGTTTGTCAGTTATTTCGCAAATGTATTTAATTAAATACCTAAAGATGTTAAATAAATACAATGGCCGCCATAATATAAATATTAGAATTAGAAGTAAGTTTTTAGTTCCGATTAAACAAGTATATATATAATATATATTAAAAAGAATAAAAAACACGATTGCCATTACAGAAAGTAAGATACTGCGTTTATAATTATTCTTAGTACGGGTTTTTTTATATTTGTGATTTATGTATTAATCCATATAAATACAGGTATATTTCTCAATCAGACCTTTCATTTGACATTAAACATGATATATTTATGTTAATTTATTGACATTTGGGAAACAGGAAACATACATAGATGAACTTTGAACATATTATACTTCTTTTTTGTTGGGCAGTCGTGTAAAAAAGGTCGGAACCTCTTTTATGGGACAATGTAGACATTTGTACAACAGAATTCCTCAGGAAATACACAGATATCAAGATTTTAGACTAGCTGTCATCGACGCATCCAGACAGGACAGTTGGATTTTGGTGAAATGACAAATGTGAAATGTATGTTCATGTTGTATCTGCGACAACCACGACGAAATAAAAGCCGAGCATCTACGTAGGTTATTTAATAAGTTGGTTTTAATTTATGGAAAATCTCTAAAGAGACAATTCAATATTAAAATTGGTATATGTAAAGTTGTTATAATTGGTGATAAATTTTGTAATATAAATTCAAATTCAATAAACTGCATAATAAAATGTTACTGTATCTAATGGCACAGAGTTGGGATAAAAATATAATACATTGAAACGGAACCGAGTCCATATTATACTTATCACAGCAAGACAGCAAGTTTAAAAGTAATATCACAGGTTCGTTGCTGTATAGACCACAATGGCATAAAATATAAACGGAAGGAATTCAACCACTATATGCTTCGTAGTTTTCAAATTAATTAATAAATAATACCGTCGATTAAATTAAAAATTAATAAATGATTCCGGTTATTTTTGGTTGAGGAACTGAGTAATACGACCCACGCCAGAGGGTCTTTGAAAATCTGCGCTTATGTAATGGCCAGGTGCACCAAGAGGTGGCTGGTTTTCTGGCAGAGACAGACATAAGTAGGTGGCATGGCGTCGGAAATCTTCGTCTATTAGAAGGCCTGCGATCGAAAGCGAGTCGGCTGGCAGCATATCAAGACTCATGTATATTATTCCCGCGGTATTCATCGGGTCGTGTTACGGAAGGCGCTTGCCCGTCCGCAAAACCCCGTAGATCATTGGCCAAGAAGACTAATAAATATTTAGGCTCTTGCAAAATAACAAAAAGGGACCCAGTCAAAACTGCAAGCGACCGACAAAGTCACGCTAGGAAGGAAAAAAGAAAAATCAAAGAAATCAAGAGGGGGGGGGGGGGGTCCACCCCATCGGCGAACAGACGAGTAGCCTTCACAAAGACATTCCGCTTAAAAACAAGAAAACGAGGATCACTCTCAGCACACAGCAAGAAATTCAACATCTTTTTTACCGACGACGACCAAAAATTACTCTAAAATCACAACAAATCCTTTCCCCAGTTCCGGCCATAAGGCAGAATTGTATAAATTATTAGATTTTCAAATACATCAACTAATCTAGAAAAAACGTCATTTATTAATAAACATATAGGTAGGTTCTGTTTCTTTCGAGTATGATTATGTAGTTTTACAATTTTCCAAAGTTTTGGAACGTAATAATTCCTCAGAACCAAAATACGGTTATTTGAAAATGGATAATATTTTGTAGAGAGTAATAAGTTAGTTAATTAATATAAATTATGTTGCCTAAGTAATATTCGGCACGAATTCTCCGCTTCGGTACTAGCTGTATCGGATTTATTCCTGAATGCCGCGAAGAAGAAGACTGGGAAAAACTGATCTGTCAAATGTTGACTGAATGGCAATCGCAGTATGTCGCTAAAACAACACGACGATTTATTTTGTGAAAGCGCTGCTTTTTACTTAAATAAAAGCAAACGGCCGTGACAGTATAAACGTCAACACGTATTCACGTCATCTGTTCGTATCCGCAACACAGACAAGACACATTTTAGCTTCTAGGAATGAACGCAGGTATACGCGTTTAGTAGTAGAAAATCTAAAACTATGATGCCCTAGGCCAATTTAGATCTATTTACTCAGTATTTCAGGACGAGCGTGCAGATATTTTGCCGTATTCGCCTTCTCTTTTACTTGCTTGCATGTTTGCTTATTTGTTTAATTTTCTATTCTTCATTATGCCTAAATTATTGCCCATAAGACATATAAAATAATTAATTTTATTACTGATTATTTGATTATGATTTTGGCTATATGACGACTATCATTATGATTTTTTAAACTGATTAGAGCTATTTATTACATATTAGTATTATTATTTCGTAATTTTTATGATTATTTAATAATGTTTTTGGATTATTTCACCAAATCCTATTTTTTATAATGAATATTATTATTTTTAGATTTTGTTTTTATAACTTATATTAATTAATATAACTATGATAATAGAATATCTACAAAGCAAAAACTTTGTTTAGTTGGGGACAGTAAACATCACTCTAACAAAATCGGATGTTCATTCGCATAACACGCGAAACAAACAAGACTTGCGTCCTTACAAAATGCGACTAAGTAAGGTTAGAAATAGTTTCCTGTATCAGTCCAATATTTTTTATAACAAGATTCCATTGTGCGTCAGGGGTCTTGAAGACGTTCAATTTAAGAGCAAGGCCCAGGATATGCTTATTAGGAACCCAATGTATTCTGTTAAGGACTTTGAGCGTATTGATTTTCCTAATCTTCCATAATTATTTATATCTTTTCTTTTCTAACTATCAATCTTATAATATCTTTTTTTTTTAATTTCTAATTTTGATTATTTACATTACTAAATACAATCATTGATTATCTAAGATGGATTATAATATAAATAATATATTGACTATTTTTGTAATTTGTTTTAATTTTATTGTAATTTTACTGTTTTATAACCGACTATTCGTTTTTATATTTTGAATATCTGCAGTATTTTTGCAGCTCCAATTATTTTAAAAAGGTTTAAAATCTTTATTTTAAATTTGTTTTACAATTAAAAAAAAAGTTGACATTTAAAAAATGTATAAACCACATAAGGTATAATACCACATTATTCAATTTGACTATACCAAGAGTAGGGATTCCTACCAACTGGCTTATTTGAAAAATATAAAATATAAAAAAATATTTAACAGTTGAGTTTATTTCCTATTTTTTAGATATATTCACGACAAAACCGCCCAATGTCCTTTATTATTTTACCCCTTGCTAACCCGCGCTCATCTCGCAAGACATGAGGCCGTTTACGCATAAAAATATGGTACAAAACGCAGGCTTTGTCGCATGGATAATAACTCTGGCCGTCGTAATATGCTGACGCATGACCGTACCCCCGGCAAGTACGTCATGAATACAAAATTCGTATTTTTCCCTTTCAAGTAATACCACGCATGTATGTAAAGTACGCTTTATGAGATGGTGGTGACGTAAAATAAAAATGTTAACTCGTCGTTCAAATTAATTCAATGGCCGCGGCATTGCGCCGTAAAATAATATTTTAGTAGAGTTTGCGGTGTACTCGACGCGGTCGCTGGAATGCGAGCGACTTACTCATCAAATTTTTGGATTGAGCATATATGAATATGGATAAAAAATGAACGGTGGTTGAGTTTATATTCTTTTGAGTTGAAATGGTTGTAAATAGAAGCAGTTTGGATTTGTCAGCTACTACGGACGAACCCGTCACCACGGAAGGTGTAACGATATATAATCATTATTTCAACCGTGGGTTGATCGTAGAGACTTAGAGACAATACAGTCCACTCTCTAGCTCCACTGACTAGCCCGTGAGAGTCCATCTTCTTACCGCGGGGCACTGAGAAGTGAAATCTTGGGGCAGCCTCACGCCTCTAATATCAGATTTGGCCGGATTTCTCTGTCCTTCCGCCTGGTCACAGTTTCGAAGACGCTTGCACGGCCTCTACCCGATGTTAGCGGTGGGAGCTAATGGGCCTTGTTGCAGTTTGGCCACTAAGACCCAGTTGTTTAGGGTCGGTCAAACGCACGGGCTAACACCGACGCAGAAGTGCGAGCCAGAGTAGGACGCTGGCATGCGGGCCAGTCTCCCCTAGGAGTCAACTTTCGGGCGTTTCCTATAGAGCGGGGTAGTTGTTAACCTTACGGCAACTGCTCTTGAAACAACCATTCAGCAACCCGATCCCGGGTGAAGAGCTGGGGAAAGGATGCCGTGGTCCGCGATAGATTCGGTAGGACAGCACAAGCGACCTCGATCCTGTAACCAGTAAGGAGGCAGGAAGCATCCTGAAGGTTAATTCCAGACACATATATCCTTCGAAACTGGTAGTCAGAGGGCGAGGCTGCCCGCTAAGTATCTTTCCCGGTGCCTCGCCGTAAGGCGTTGGCCTCTCACGGGCGAGCGGCGTAACTAGACAGTGGATTGTTTTTCATCTCAAGTCTTCTGCGCTCACCGAAGACAGAACGATCCAATATCGTTAAAACTTCCTTAGGTGACGGGTCCGTCGGTTGTAGTTGACAGCTATAGTTGATGTTAGCAGTAATTCAGTTGAATCTATCGCGTACCATGGCGTCCTTTACCCGAGTTTCACACGTGATCGGGTGCTCAACGAGTCGTTTCAAGAGTAGCTTACATCAGGCCAGAAACCAAGCTTGTTAGAAAACGTATAAGATCATTTCCAGACCCCGCCCCCAACCCCCCCCCCCCCCCCCCGATTATTCGTTGGAGTGCACATTCGATTGGCTGACGTCGCACTATGCGCAAACCACCCAACAGCGCCGGAAGGTCATCCCCCAGAAGAACTGATCCGTCGTGGTTAAGGCCATGGTTACCGAGGATTAAAAATCTGATTATCAGAAAATTGATCTTAAAAAAACAAAAATCTAAGCCTAAATCAAAATTTGTAAATGACTCTAAGTCAGTTTTTGATTTAAAATAATCTCCCTGCTAAAAAGTCTTTTAATAGTCAACATCATTCAAATTTCAATTTTTTACACTCGGGAACGTTGAATCCAGGTCGCTAAAATAATCCATAATATATCGGAAACTAACAATGCTAGCTTATTCGAATGAAAAAGGATTTCATAGACTATTCATTTAAAAGCGTTTAAATTAAATTAATAAAATTGCTTGTTTGCTGTACTGCTATCAGAAATGATAAAAACAAAAATCGATTTTTTTAAAATCGAAGTATATATAAGAAGTCGAAGTATGTCACAAAAAATAAATAATAATAATAATGTCACAAAAAATAATAATAAGAAGTCGAAGAGTTTTCAATATCCTGGTATTCAATATTCATATGGTAATTATGCCATTTACAACTATTCTAAGATTTCAAGTTATTAGGGTGTATGCTTGTCACAAAGATTAATTATTTCCGAGTATAGTACAGTAAGAGGTACAGACTAACTTCCTGTACTCCCATAAAAAAATTTGGGTTGATCCTGTATATTCTTAAAGCAATTGTGTTCTTGATATTCTAGACAAATTTTCGAATCGGCTCGCAGTCAGCAATGCGCAGTCGATAGAGTGAACATGAGTTGAGTGAGTGAGTGGTTTTCAAGTTACCCGGACGTCTCTCCAGCGCAAAATAAGACGCGCTCATAAAACAGCGATGCTGCCGCTACTTTAAAATGCTCCTTCTCCGTCTCCGGATACGGAATATTCACATGGTGAATATTCGAAAACACGCAGCCGCTCGAAAAAGGCTGTCTCGTGAATATTAAGCTGTCGCGTGTGTATGGAGACGACAGCCTCAAGTCTGCCCCGGCATGACAAGCGAAAATCGAGGAGCGCGGCGACGTGAAATCAACACGCGCCAACGCCTACGCGTCGCACCGCACCGCACCGCACCGCACGCACTGATTAAGAAAAGGCATAGATGCGACCTTACTTACACAAGAGACACAGAAGGATCATCCCCGAAGATTGTGCACATTTTCAGGTGACTTTCAGGCACACTTTCTGGTATGCGACCATGAACAATCGGGAGTCCATAGGAAACGGTGAGTCTAAACACAACGGCTAATCCATCTACCACCTGGCCAAAGGATATTTTGACAAGATGCCGAGACAAGCTTTTCCGCTGGGGAACACTGAGAAAAATATAACGATGTAATACACGAAAATACGCATGTTTCGAGAAAGATTACGTATATAATTCGGACTGTGGTTCATAAGTATGAATTAACATGGCTTGTAACAGCGTTGGCGTGACGGTAGTTACCGTGTCGTAATGTTAAAACATAATGTTATTTCATTACGTCACGATTTTGGGATCTTGCTTCTGACATAACAGCATGTAGTAGTATACGCGCGGTTTTAGTCGGACACATGAATCATGTTGAAACTACAATATACCCTTATTTTCGTATTAACCGTAAGGAAAATGTTGTTACATATAATCGAGTAATGGAATTTCAACAAAATTCCTTGTAATTCAACAAAATTAGATGTAAGAATCAAACCAATATTTTTCTCAGTGTACACAGCGAATCCAATATGCGACTGTAGAACGCTGCGGGATGAAGACCACCTCCTATCCTGCCCACAGCTGTTAACCCCAGGATCACACACCAGGATCTACAAGAGATGAACGACAAGGCCATCCGGGTCCCATGTTTTTGGAGAGATATGTCCTAACCTGACCCGGAGACGTTAACAAACGAACCCTCACGCGAACTATTAAAATCTTTGGTCGTCTGCGTTTTTTTTACGTTGCGTCGTTGCATTTTTTCTTTGGGGGCCGTATCGGAATAAATTAAATCGAATCAAACTAAGCAGTTTTTATTCAACATTATTTACACACCTTTAAAGTAAATAAACATGTTAACGAGTAAATGAAAAATATTTATTGCACTCTTCTACAAAAACAATTTGCATGTACTCATAATGAACTTGTTATATACTTAGTTTCTAACAGTGAACTATTTCAAACAGTTTTATTCATTATTGAGCGTGGAAAATATTTTCACAAAATAAATATAAGAATTGAAATAAAGAATTAAAATAATATAAATATAAAATAATAATTAAATATAAGTAGATAGGTAAATCAATATATTTATGTATCATCGTTTATTAATTTCAATAAGTAAGTACAATGCACGGACATAAAAAGCAATTCGCCAATTTTAAATAACAAAATATTAAAATGGACAAATCAAAACTGGCATGTCTAATACGAGTATAACATTATTAGGACTTATGGGTCTATTACGGTTACAATGAAATCAATGAATTTAATATATAAATATAGAAACAAATAATATACCTAATCAATAAGTAGGGATTACTCGGATTAAATTATTAAAATATAATCTATAAATAAAAGGAATAATCAAGTAATATTTCAAATCAGGCTAAATAATCACAAAAGTAAAGTAATAAAAAAATAAAAAATACAGAACAGTAATAAAGAAATATATAAATGATCTAAATTTAAAGAATAATCATTTGATATCGAATATCTGTGTATGACTATAATCATCGTCTTATTTATTATGGGGCATGTTTGGATAAATTGGCTTCAAAAACTTTTATATAATGGACAACCTTAAAAGTGTTTGAGGGCTGTATGGCTTCTTCTTGTATTTTGTTACATGCGTTTTCAGCAGTATAATTTCATTTTTAAATTTTGTTAAATATCTCATACCATATACCTACTTCGCAATTATCTATATAAACACTTGTCCTCTAATAATTTATGACTTGGATTTAAGTGCCTGCTTTTGGCAATCAAGCACGGTGCATGGGCCTATCTTTCGTTTTCATTCAGAACAAAGCAAAGTCGCTGCCAACCAAAATAAAGACGAAACGGTGGATTGACGATCTCCTGGAAATAATTAAGGGAGTGACAAGTAACAGAAAAAACAATTTGTGGCAATCTTTTTGCAAACTCTGCACCATGGATTGGAGAAAATATATCCAACTGTCTAATATCATTTGACTAAACATCAACATTGTCATAACCACCTAATTTTAAAGGGGTTTTTTTAAATTTCAAGTTTTTCATTTAATTACCGTAAAAACAACTTACAAATTAAATAGTCGAAAGCGTTATTTTAACACCGGCAACTATTTACTGACATGTACACATATGTATACTAAATAGGTAATATTACAACATAATAACAACACATAAACGTACATATATGTATATAAAAAAGAATAAAAAACACGACTGCCGTTACAGAAAGTGAACTATTGTATTTATAATTGTTTACATTACGGTTTTTTATGAAATATTTGTGGTTTCTATATTTATTCAAATACATAGATAGATTCCGGAATGTACTCAATGACCTTCATTTGACACTAAACACGATATATTTATGTTATTTATTGACATTTGGACATTTAGACCTATAGACACCTACTTACTTGATATTTTGACAGATAAGGTGCCCTATGGACACTCGAGATGACAACACGATTCTAAAAATATTAAGCACTTCTAAATTGGTACAAGCGTTTAGAAGTTATGGTGGAATTAAGAAACGGAAATCATACATAGATGAACCCTGAACACATTACACTTCTTTTTTGCTGGGCAGCCGTGTAATAATAATGATATTTACAGAACATAATTTTATTTTTTATATTTTATATATCAAAGAAACAAATAGCGCTCTCACATTGAAGTATTCAAACTAATTAATAATACTAAAGACAAAATGGTTACAAATTTTGCAAAAAAATATTTTATTCATTTTATGCATTGCTTACGGTTTACATATTATGTACATGCATAAGGTTTACATATTATGTACATAAAATAAAGTTAATGTAAATAACCATCGCTTTAAAGTCAATTTTTAATCGACATATGGAACTATAGGAATCAGAGTCTATCGCGGCTGTTTAATAATTTTAAATAATTATGAATGGAATTACAAATGGATTTTACCACGTGAAGTTGGTGGTACTCGACGGCTGGTGCCAATGACTTCACGAGGAAAAATATGTTTTTAATTATTTCATAAACACATGTAGGAGTCTCTCGAACGTCTCGGACTAGAAGCAATTTTACACACATTATTCTATCGGCGTCTTGGGCCTTTTATGATATAGATATTTTATGATAGAGTAGTAATTAGAGAATTTAGATTAATTCATAGATTAGGGAATAGCTTCGCAGTCAGTTGGCGGTGCGGCTTGGCGGAGTATGTAGGCGTTGTCATTAATTGAATTTGAGAAAATGGCTCCAAATTACAAAGGCCATTTCACACATCGCCTGAGCCATAAATCTAACGGGGCGTGACTCGCGAGCGGCGTAAGCGCCGTATCACAGTTTAATAAAAGCGTTCGCACAGTGAGCTGCGCGATTTGACTGTGACTAATGGTTCCGCGCTGGATACGAGTAAACATGCCTTAACTGACTTGCCGCTCGCCCGCTCGTGCATCCCGCCCGAGGACGAGAAAATAAAACGATTACCCCTGTGCGACAACTCCAATAGAGACACTAACTTCGTCACGACATAGCACCGTGTTAACATTCATACGGTGTGTCTAACCCCTCCGGATATGGGCATATGACGATGCTGTATTTGTTTCTTCAGGCCCAGAAATGGCGAAAGCTGGTCTGGCTCATTTGTTGTGTGTGGGGTCTGGTACTGGATCGCGATGTTGGATAACATGAAATGTACTGATTTACCTTATTATTATAATACAAGACTAAATTAGGGAGCCAAGTAACAGAACTCTGCTTGAGATAAACTGAAAGCTGTATGTGCAGATATGTAAAGTAAAAGCTAACAGTGAGTGCAGTCCACTGTTCGCATATATGTATTACATTTTTACTTTTTACCTACCTATATGTAATAGCATAATATATTGATAATACACATAATATCACAAAATACATAAAAAAACGTGTTGTAAGATTCTCATTAAATATCAGTTGTTATTTTACTGCTAATAATTGGCATCTAACACAGTATGTATAATATCACATAGGTACTTACCTAGATAACAATAATTATACTTACATATTAAAATTGTATACACTTGTATTTTACTATATTATAGGGAGAAAATAAATAAGGAATACTTGAAACTAGCTAAGTTAAAAACTAGGCTGGTATAGGTAAATAAATAAATTTTTCGAGATAACAACATCTTTGTGCTTTACTATAATACCAAGCCGATTAGTTAACATAAAATAACATCTACAAAATATTTACAGACTAATGGATAATTATGCAAAAATACTTAGACAATTTAAAAATTTAAATTTCGCAATTCAAAAATTGGTTATATTATAATAACTAATCGATTTTAAACTATATCAAATTCTTATGATTTTGTATTATCTTATTTTTACGTAATGTTATAAAGTCTTGAACTACTTGCGATCAAAATGCAGTTATATTGTATACGTCTTTGATTCTTCGTACATAAACAAAATAATCAAAAAACAAGGATATACCTACACCTGTCTAGTATTAATTTGATTCCAATTAATTATTATTGTATTATAAACATAGTTTTTTTTGGCATTACTGATAATGTAGCAACTCTTTATCAGTTTGCTTTTTTTAATTTGCAGTTATTTTTCATTTTAAGCGTATTTCCCGTGTTTATAAAAAAGTATGTAATTACGAAGCTATTATTAAAAATGGCAGAAACGCCATTGGATCACAGAAATAGATCTTGGCCTAAATCGTTTTTTGGTGGACTTTTTTAAGGAGAGCAATATAAAGATGTGTTTTTTAAATAAGCAATATTTCTGCGAAGCGTCTTCAAAAATATTCGTCTGTTGAAAATAACCCATCGCAATCATTTGAATGAAAGCGGGCGAAGCGGCCATAATTTGAGTTTTGATTTAAAAAAACTTTGGACATGAATTATTTTGATCAGTAGACTTCTCGCATTCAAATTTGGGATATTTAAATCTATTAATGTGCCAAACCACAGCTTCCCGTCATTAATTTTAGGGTCAAATCTTAAAAGTCCCCCAATAAATAGGCGACCCTATTTCCGCTTCACGAATTCCAAATCCCACTAGCCGACAAAAAACTCAATGCATTGCATAAATAATAAACTAATATAGACTACTGTTCTGTATGAAAACAAAGTAAGAACACTACCCTCGAGAATTAAGAGACTGCGGTAGATAATAGATTTTATGTAGAGTAAGTAACGAAATCGTAATAATGTTGGTTACGTATGATATATGTATAACCGCGACTTCATTGTTTATCCGATAAAATCACAATCCTACTTTCCTTTCGATTTTCAATTGCTAAGTGCCGAGAGTATCGATAAAAGAAAGTCGTAGAAAACACATTTCCTACAGAGGCCAATAAGCAGTGTCATAGTGAAACTGCCACTAGCACTGGGGCCAATCCCAATTACCTAAGAAAGACTATAGCGACGCTACCCCAGGCAGTAACGAAGTTCTCCTCTACATTTGCATACCCCGCGATTTCGCATAGAATGCTGGCCCACAATATGTTATTTTTTCGTAATATTTATAAATTTGTGAGGGATAACAATGATTCTGAATTAAATTTTGAACAAAATATCTATTAATGTAATTTAGTGGCTATTAATTGGAAAGTACTCACTTCGAGCTCTTGTCATAGTTAGATAATACTGATTTTTTATTATTAAACAAAGCAAGACCTAAAGATTTTTCTATTGTTACTTACTGACACATGCTTGCGTTTGATTATTAGTGGAATAATTCAAAATCAAAATTGAATTTTGTGATATATAGTCTAATTCTTCTACTGCTGTAGGTATCTCCTCGTCCATGGACTGTAAAAATCGAAGGAGTCGTGTACCAAATCCTTCTTAAATGCGTATCGCACTAAATGTAACACGGGTTAGCGAGTTGCTTGAATTCTTACTTCCAAAGAATTAAGATACCTTGCATTATCGTGTTGCATTAAAGTTAAATTGTTCATGATAAAACATATGTCGGATCATATCAGTTGGAGACTCTAGCTCTTGGCGTTATGACTCCACGCCGTAAAGCGAAAGATGCAACCTACTGTTCTCCGCCGCATATTCAATATTTGTTTACTTTCTCCTTATTAGTGAGTCGCGTGATTGTTTTCAACTGACGCAAATTGAATGCAATTTCTAACACACAAATTGCACTGTAATAATGCATGAAATGATTATGATGTTTTATTATTATTATTATGTAGTTGTGTGGATAGTTTATATACATGAACTGCATGCGAAGGCGCCTGTTTAATGAAATGTGTTCCGCGTGCCAAATTTTTAAGGGGTTAGATTTCTGTTTCTTATATACATAAATCTACGAGGTGGAGTGTTCGCGACTGTGCGTCAAACCATACAATAGGCACAGTATACCAGATGTGCAATAGGTCTTGAATGTGAAAGTAAACGACATTTTTTTGACTTGTTTTGTTAGAAAAAACATGTTATTAAATATTAGAAGGTTTTTGTAAAGAAGACAATTGTATATTATAAAATCGGAGTCAAAAATCCTTCAGTTTTTTTTATTTAAGCTTTGGCTGGGGGTAGTAAGTATTTGTATCAGTTATGTTAATAACTATCAACCCTTATCCATTATTTAAGCCATTCCGGTTGTTTTTTAATTTAAATTCACAAATACGTATAAGTGTTAGCGACAGAATGACAAACCTTTCAATGGGCCACTCTGTATGTGAAAGTTAACAAGATTTATATTTTAAAATTTTGACTTTCGTTATGAAAAGAAGATGTTTTGAATTAGGTTTGATTTTTGATTTTGAATGATGTTTGATTTTGCGTAAACAACTTTTTTTGGCATTTGCTACCGAAAAAAATCTAAATATCCAAAAGTTGAAAATAAGTAATGCTTTTCCTCGGAAACCAGAACTAAGTTTAAAATAGTTGTAGACGACTTTCAACTCAGTTTTTCATATAAAATAATCTTTTGTACAAATAACCAGAACTACTAACATTCAAACACATGTTTTTTATTAAGTAAACTTAAAAAACACTATTCGTGTTTAGGTTTGCTGTTGCATTTTAAATATTTTGTCTTGCAATCCCGACCACAGCGTATTTGTGATATTAAATGATGTATCAAAAATAATATATTTTTTTTTCAAATTCATTCTGTTTTTGGTCTGTGTCAAATTACAAGGTTAGGTCGTCAAAGCTTCTTATTCCATCGAACTGATCACTTAGATAATTTGGACATATTGAAAATGACTAAGTTTTTATATAGAGTGTTTGGAAGATCCATTATCATGTTAATATACCAGGTATAAGCTAGCCTAGCTTCGAATTACAATAACATTAGTTAATTACCTACCTTGTTCTTTCTATTAAAATATTTTTTGAAAAGTCAGAAAGACAGGAAATACGGATGAACACTGAAAACAAAAAAGTGTTTATTGTATTTATTAACCTTTAATACCTACATAAATATTATTATTATTTCCCTTTGTATATAGCGATGAACCAAGGGATTGCCTTGATAACAGTGCTAGGCAGTTATTGAAAACGGACGGTCTTCATAATATTATTATTGTTTCTTTCTCGCTAAAGCTGAAAAGCTATCATTCAACTTAATTACTTAAGCATGTTCATTTACATTATGAAGTAAATTGAAAATTTAAGAAACATATGTTCATTAATTGCAGAGACTTATTGTTCATTGTACACAATCGTGACATAATTTCATATGCGGAGGCATCGCTGTACCCACGCGAGTCGTGAGCGGAGAGCTAACTTCTGCCAAGTTGTAGCGCCTAAAAAAATATTTTATTAAATTAAAAGTAGAAAATAATGTATGAAATTAGTGAAAGTTAAGATAACCCTCACTAAAAATCTAATTTTTGATGTATTTTAATTTAGGTGATTATTCCATTAAGAATATGAATCTTAGTTTATGGTAAAATAACAGGAATAGGAATCATTTACGTACGCAATTATCATGAATAAGAAACGCGATATTTTCAAATAATATTACATGAACTACAAATTTCTATGTTTTGTACAAGAAATGAAAGCATCGTTATAAAATTTAAAGTGCATTTAATCGTCGTGTCTGTTTCAATATAAATATTTGACGGTTATTACAGATATTTCAATAATAATATTATATATTATAATATTGCTTTTCTTAAGACTGCTACTGCTAGATGTGGTAAATTTTCCTTTCATGATATTACCAATGACGTAAATTATTTTTTATAGACTGGTAATTTGTTACTGTTTGCTCGATCGATTGATGTCTACTGATTGATGAATAACTCTATTGTTATATTACCAAAGTTCAGAACAACACTCTATAGATTCTATTATAATTTAGTTTTTATTTTCACGAATTTCATGATTAAATATTTCATATTTGCACAACATATTTAGGATACAAATTACTAGTAAATTTAAATACATCGCACCTACTGATATGTACATAAAAATATTTTATTACACGATAATAATTTATCTTTATATACATACTCCTAAAATTAAGTACAACCATATAATTAATATATTTGAGGAGACAGGAAATTGCTAATTACCTTATTCTCCGTTACTTTCTAAAAAATAATTTACTGAGTACAATGAGTGAATGATCAGATATTTTTATTAATTTTGGATTTAAGAATTAGGAATGAATTTGCATCCCTAATATTAGGATCGAGTTTCTTGTTGGTAGATAGCCTAATCATATGCAATAACTACTTTGATTGTGTTAGTGCATAGTTTATAAACTATAGTCTGTCCACTAAGAAGTGATACAAAAGTGTAGCATTATATACCTAGTATGTAATTTTAAATTTTTTATCAACGTAAATATTGTTAGTAAATATTTTAATGTAAATATTGTTATTATTTTGTATTTTTTCTCGATGAACAGCCGATTTTTTTTTCATAATTATATTCAAGCAATACACCGCCATTACTTGCTAGTAATGTTAGTTCCTTTTATTTTTTATTTTATCAATATTTATAATTTAAATTTACAGCTTACTTTTTGATTAGGTAAGTCTTCATCATTATTTATTCAATATTATTATTTTCTTCAGTCTTTATCATTATTTATTCAATATTACTATTATTAATATTATTCAATATCGTCTTCATCATTATTTATTCAATATAAAATTTTGGTACTTAAGATATTGGAAATTAAAGAGGAATTAAAAGAGAAAAATCTTTTTGTACTTATATCAAAACTTTTATAAAATTTGATTTAATACCCTGTATTGTTGTTTGCTGACGACTGTCGAAAATGTTCGGGAGTCCGCAAGTTCCTCTAAGTCGATCAGTTTTCGACGTTTACTGAGTTGTATAGTTTCGATTTTTTCAAGTCTCGCTTCTAAGTCTGTGAGCTTATTTTAGGGTTAATAGTAGATAATGATCTTTTTAACATTCTGAGATGGCGGTTTCTCAAGCAGTATCGACAATTGAAATTATAAGCAGTTCTTATTTTTTGACATACAAACAAAGACTCTCTTCCAAATTATTAATCTAAAGTAATTTATGATTCGTTATTGTTTGGTACATACCGAAAACATCCAATCTATATATTGTCGGTTTGTTATTATTTCAATATTTTCTTAAATTTTAAACAATATTTCATGAGTTATACCTCCTTTTGTTAAAGTAAGGCTGCAGCCTTATGTGAACTGTAATTAAATCTAGCGAGATTTTTTTTTGTGATCTAGCATTGAATAATATTTTGATGCAGTATAGTAGTTTTTACTTAGTTTTTACTAGTGTTATTATTATTAAAATTTCTCTAAGCAGGTGTACAAGGTGACGCTCCTGTTCGCTCACGTTGCAGTACAGTTGGCCAGCGCGCGCTTGTGAGAACTCCGAAGGGCGGTCGACGATTACATCTTCATTCTGTGTCGGGGAAATAATCATTCTGACGAGAAACGTACTGAACAAATGACTCATTCTTCTCTTCCCTTCACAGCCATCGAGAACAGAACAATGCAACGTTTTGCAAAGTCCGGCCAAAGAGATACATTCTGTAATTACACTTCATACCAGTGTTGCAGTAAACATGATAGATTGTCAATAAGTTCAAGAGAGGGATGACCATAGAGAGACTGACTTAATTAACTGGCATAAGCATTGCTAGAGTTGATCATTTAGGACTTAAGTTAATATTCTTCGTTGAACATTTTGCGAGATATCGTTATATTATAATCGGAAAAATGGAAATCGAAGAAGTATTTTGTTGCAACTAAGTATTTGGTCTGAAATTTAATTTATTTACTTTCTTTTACTCGGAGCTAATGGGCCCTTGTTGGGTTGGCAATAAAGACCCATTTGTTCGGGGTCGATCACATTTACGGGTCAACACCCATCCGGCGGCCTCCACGCATGAAGTGCGAGCCCGGGTAGGACTCTGGCCTGAGGGCTAGTTACCACAGGAGTCAATCTTCTGGCGCTCCTGGACGGTTTGCACACCGTGCGGCATAATCCAATCGATTGTGCATTCGGACTAACAACTTGCGGTGTCAACTACAACGGGCGAGCCCGTCACCACAGGACGTTTTAACGATTTTTTCGTTCTGTCGCCCTGCAGTGAACGTAGAAGACTTTGGACAGAACAATCCAACGTCCAGCTACGTCACAACCCGCAAGAAACCAACGCCTTTACCGCGAGATAGCCAGTAATGTTACCTGGCGGGCCGACACTCGCGCCCTTGCTTCCAATTGTGACCAGATTTCTCCGGTCTCTCGATTGGTTCCGAGTTCGAGGTCGCTTGCGCGGTCCTCTCCCTTACGAAGCGGTGAAACGGTGTACGCCGAATCTATCGCGGACCAAGGCGTCCTTTGCCCGACTCTGAACCGGGATCGGATGGCCAATGGTCATTTCAAGAGCAGTCGCCGTAAGGTAGGCAACCACCCCCGCTCTATAGGAAACAATACAGTTCCCAGACTCCCCCGACTGTTAGTCGGAGAGCACAGTCGATTGGCTTGCGCCGCTCGGTGCGCAGACCGTCCAGGAGCGCCAGAGGTTTGATTCCCAGGGGAGACTGGTTGACCCAGTGTCCTACCCAGGTTCGCACCCCATGCGTGGAGGCCATCGGATGGGTGTTGACCCGTGAGTGTGACCGACCCTGAACACATGGGTCATAGTGGCCACCTCATCATGGGCCCGTTAGCTCCCGGACTAACAGCCGGGAAAGTCTGGAAACAGTACTGTCTCCTATAAAGCGGGGGTAGTTGTTGACCCTACGGCGATTGCTCTTGAAACGACCATCGGCTACCGGATTCCGGGCGAAGAGGCGGGCAAAGGACGCCGTGTTCCGATATAGATTCGGTTGACACCGTTTCACCGCCACGTAAGGGAGAGGACCGCGCAAGCGTCCTCGAACTCGTAACCAGTCGGGAGACCGGAGTAATCTGGTTGCAACTGGAAGTAAGGCCGCGAGGGTCAGCCCGCTGGGTAACATACCTGACAATCTCGCGGATAAGGCGTTAGCCTCTTACGGGCATGTGGCGGAGCTTGACGGTGGACTGTTTTGTCCTAAGTCTTCTGCGCTCACCTCACGGGAGACACAAGACACGGGAGATCAAATTTCGTTAAAACTTCCTGATGTGACGAGTTCGCCCATTGTATTTGACAGCTCTAGTTTCTTTTACTCAAGATGAATTTTATTTGCAAAGAAATGTCGTTATTTTTATAGTTTTAAAAAATTTACTTTCCTCAAAAAATATATAGGATTCCTTCTCTCATCATAAAAATGAACTTATTCTTTCATAATAAGAATCCTTATTATGAAATAAATATCAACGTGAAGTTAAACCAGTATTGCTAGTGACATTATAATATAATGTTTCCACCTTCACAATGGAGCCGATTTAAAGAATTTTTAATTTTAATTGTATTTATTTCATCGAGATACACAGAAAAATATATACCAAACACATTATTTACAGTAAACAAAATAAATAATCGGTTAGACACTGCCGACAAACGGCTTATATTAAAGTACATAATTTGTATATACGTATTCAAAAACTAGAGTATTTCCAAAAAATCAGTAAGGGATATTTGTCGGTATTTATAAACTTACCTTTTAATATATTATAGTGTTAGATACTATGTCTATGCTACCCATAATGTTGTGTCTACAACTATAATTTAAAAAGAGAGAAGGGACATAAACCTAAAAGGACCAAAAATGACAAATTGTAACCAAATGGATACAATAGTTTTGTGTGTGTTTGTTGTTACGTGACCGCGCCGACAACGGACAGAGGACACACATTTTTTTAAAAACAGTAGGTACGTTTTTGTGTTGGTATATGATGTGTCAGAATCAGAGCGAGACATACAGAGTATAGAAAGAAGATATAAAGGTTTAATTAGGTCGCTGTTTTAGTAAATTTTCTTTTTTAAGATCAAAGGCCTCAATAAATGTATTCCTCCCATCTCCATAGTAGAGTGTGTATACTTAGTCACTTTATTCTTGCTAAGTGATCGCCGCGTTGTGATCATTTTATGGGGAGGATAAGTAGCTTTGGGTTTTGCTTCTATTTTTAGGGTGAGTTTAGCAATATGTAGTTGCCTACGCTGGGTTTTATTTATGATAGGATATAATAATATGTATAGAAATAGGGAAAAGTGGCTCCTACGTTTAATATGACAACAAAACCAGGCACATGCGTTTTTACACGACTGCCTAACAAAAAAGGAAAATAATGTGTTCAGTGTTCACCCATGTATTTTTTATTCTACCATAGCTTTTAAAGGTTTAACCTATTAATAAGTGTGTGCTATTGTTAGAATCGTTATTAAATCCCAAGTGTTACGCTAGTACCTAAATCTTAAGTGTTTATTTAATCCTTATTAATCATATAGGGCAGATACCTTACCTGTCTAAATATTCTGTAAGTAGTTGTTTAAATGTCCAAATGTCAATAAATTAACATAAATTTATCGTGTTTATTGTCAAATGAAAGGTCTGGTTACGTATATTCCGGAAATATACATGTATCTATATGTATATAATTAAACAAAATCCATAAATATTTTATTAAAAAAATCGTAACAAAAATAATTATAAATAATTCACAGCTCACTTTCACATTCACAGTTCATATTCTGTAACAGCAGTCTTATTATTTATTATTTTAAAAATATTTAATTGTTCAGCTTTCGAATTTTATTTTGGTCTACTTTCGTAAACATCGAAAATTTATAAACACTTTCGTAAACATAGACTACAGGTAGTCGCCATAATCAAGGGTCGGTAATATGACAGTATTGATTAGGAGCATCATAATAAAGACATTTTTTGATTACATATCGATACTTAGACCAAAACAAAGTTTTTTTTTTATTACGAGAGTCGAAGTTATGGTGTTAGTGCTACTGTAATCCAAGATTACTAGCGACGACAGCACGAAGGCGCTAATTGATCAATAATAGAAATGTCGAGACGACGGAGTTAAATTTAGCCATATTTTTTTAAGAATCAATAACTAGGTATGCGAACTTAGTTGGATCAGAATTAGGCTCATGCCTCTTAAACCAAACAGACAGATGAGTGTTCATTAATTTTGAATTTTTTTCAGAAATAGCATCGTCGGTATGGAAGAACACCTGATTAGAATAAAGGTAATAATAGAAACAGTAGTGAAACCGTATATATATATAAATCACCATGGCTGCCCTAAACTAAAACCAAATACCTACCTAATTTACCTTTACATAATTTGACAGGGCGAGCGAAAAACTGAATCATTTTATTATCTGTGAATAAAATATTAAAATCATCTTTAACTTGTGCTCAAAAACCTTTTTAATTTACTTTATTTTTTATAGATGTACGTATATATTAACAAAATTATATTTGTCTATTCGTTTTCATTCAGCAACTTTTTTACACGTACCTTTTTTTTCTTTGTTTTGGGCTGCATTCGGAAATTTCTAATATCAAATACATTAAATAACAAAGTACTGGCCGATTCTTTGTTTAAGTTTGGTTTCTTCTCCATGCAGCTTTACCTTATATTATATCGATTTCTGATGACAACTAAACTTTCAGGTAGATGTGTAAATTTCTTGTAGGTTAGTGCCGCACAACAAAAAACCAGTATTACATTTTACATAAATTTTTTTTACTAATCATTATCTTGTAAGGGGAATGTCATAAATTGGAATAATTTTAGTAATTCATTCTTAGTTTTAAATAGAGTAATTTTTATTTTACGCAGAATAACATTTGTCTATTAATTTTTATTTGCACAACGCACGCATATACCACTGCACTGTATGATTAGGTTAGTTGAAAGATATTGATGTAGAAATAAGCTCGGCATTTTTCATTTTATTTTTTCAAGTTCAAATAAATTATTGTCTTTTTCAATTCAGTCTTAACAATTTTTTTCTCGTGTTTTTAGTCTAGGTCATCGGCATCGGTTTATAATGCACCTTTGATCAAATAAACTAACTTTCTTCTTATTTAACATATCGTTTTGAATATCAATATATATCTACACACACTCACTAATTTAGAGCGATATTTCATTAAAATACAATGTATTGCTACAACATAAAAAGCATCTGTCAAAATTAGGAGTGCGTCAATCAAATCAATCGATGATTTGTATATGATATGGTTTTTTAACCCGTTAATCGGTACGATGAAGCATTTTCTACCTTCTAAAACATATTATTGTAATTTAAAACAAAATATGTCTTTTCCCCAAAAAATAACCAAGTATCTCAGAAATTAGGCTACATAGAAATTTCACCTGATATTCATATGTAAAATAACCTCTGATATCCAAAAATGAGCAAAACACGTTTTGAAAAAAATCTTGGTTTTAATTTCGGGCAGCCGAGCAATCCTCCTCTGTAAATTCTCACAACGTATCACAATAATAACAGCTATGGCTAACGCCCAACTTTATGATTCACTGATGCAATAATTCGATTATTTCACATGCGTACGTGATGATTCATCAAGCAATTATGGTTTCACTTATTATCCAACCTGCTATTTTAGACAGCTCGTGCTAATATACGAACCACGACGGCACTACAGTTTTTTGAACTCTACTCTCAAAGATGCTAATGGAACGATAGCAATGAACTACACTTACAGCGTAAAATGCCGGCTTTATTAGTAGATTTGATTGTGGAAATCATACATATGAACCCAGTATCTTTTAGACACTCTGATTTTACATTTGTATATGACATTATGTGTTAATCTCTATATTTTCCCTTTCTGTCATTGTTAACAAAAAATAATTAAAAAAAAAACAAATAAAAAAGTCATAAACTACATTGTTGCAATTTCACAAATTACATGTAAACCTCAATCACATAGATTAACTTAAAATTGGCCAGTATTTATCAAATTGCTTTCTGAAATATTTGCATAATTTGGAAGCGGAGAGGAGGGCCCGTAGGACATAATTAAAATAACTGCATGAAATAATAAGACCGTGGGCGGCGGTGATGTTCTCCTGTTTACATACAAATAAGATGTTGTCGAGAGATGCTTGCACTGTTTATGAGATTGAAATTTTCACGTGACAGCCGACTCAATTAAGTTGTCCGTCGAAACTGCCATGGGATGTAGGAGTCGAGGAGTCGGCGCTGACAATTAAGGGGTGTGGGATGTTTGATATGGGCGCTATATCCACATACTATAACGCCCCTCTAGTGCACAGATAATCTAACTGCATTTCGTTGCTGGGAGCTAAGGGGCCCTTGCTGAGTTGGCCACGAAGACCCATTCTATTCAGGGTTGATGCACACTCACGGATCAACACCCATCCGACGGCCTCAACGAATAAAGTGCAAGCCTGGGTAGGACTCTGGCCTTAGGGCTAGTTTCCCCTAGGAATCAATCTTCTGGCGCTCCTGGACGGACTGCGCACCGTGCGGCGTAAGCCAATCGATTGCACACTCTGACTAACAGTCGGGGGAGTCTGGAAGCAGTACTGTTTCCTATAGAGCGGGGGTGGTTGCGGACCTTACGGCGACTTCTCTTGAAACGACCATCGGCTACCCGATCCTGGGTGAACAGCCGGGCAAAGGATGCCGTGGTCCGCGATAGATTCGGTATACACCGTTTCACCGCTTCGTAAGGGAGAGGACCGCACAAGCGACCTCGAACTCGTAACCAATCGAGAGACCGGAGTATTCTGGTCGCAATTGGAAGTAAGGGCGTGGATGTAAGCGCGCCTGGTAACACAACTGGTTATCTCGCGGTTAAGGCGTTGGACTCTTACGGTTAAGGCTTTGAACGTTGTGGCGGAGCTTGACGGTGGACTGTTTTGTCCAAGTCTTCTGCGCTCACTTCACGGGAGATAGAATAACTAATCGTTATTACTTCCCGAGATGACGGGTTCGCCCTTTGTAGTTGACAACTCTATTTGCATTTCGTTGCTTTTTCAAGAGAGTAAATTTTATTTTCATCATGAAAAATTCACAAAGTTTCATATATTTTTTTAAATATAGGTGATAATCAGAATGTTTCTTCTGCTTAGTTATTAAATAAGTTTCAACTTCCGAATTTATACATTTTGATACTAAATATTAAATTAATACTTAGTGGTGTACATTTCGATAAAAAATATAAAAAAAAACATAATAAAAAATGCAATTTATCTCCGTCAATTCAAAATTGCAATTTAGCAAATCCCTTGATATCAATGTAATGATAGGTTATTTTTACGTTTAAAAAACTATACAGTTGCCAGTATTCCGAACTGAATAATCAATCGCTAATCGCAAAAACAGTCAAAGCAGAACGAATTAATCTGTGCATAACTTTCCGAATGTGCGTCACATTGGTTACTATATTATGGTCAAAATAAAATTGAGTTACAGAACTGTTCTAATAACATAGGGAATATATTTTATGAATCACATTGGTTGTCAGGTAAAAACTTACTTCGTCAAAAGTAAAGTTATATTGATTTTGCACTAAAGGGGCTATGAGTAAACATTGGTTGAAGTAGGTGACCGAAAGAATATATATAAAGATCCAGAAAAACATCTCGGAGAAAAACAAATCCCACACAAACTTTAGCTTCCATGCTGCAACCGTTGAGTTGGGGGTTCCTGATCCCAATCTAGCATTGTTAGCCGCATAGATCCCTGTGTAGCCATGAGTTTGGCAACAAATGCGTGGATATGGTACAAAGAGTGGAAAAATATGCTGATATTTATTTGTTTGCTACAACCCGATGTGGATAGTGTAAAACTGAGTTTTAACTAAAACAAATAAAAGGATCTAGTTTGGGGATATCAAGTATAAAAATATAAGTTCCTCTGCAGCACTTCGGTATACCTACATAGATAAACGATACCAAGTAGATGCGATCTACGTAAAGCTTTATATCGCGTGAGACACAGCGAGGGCTGTGGTATATATAGCTGGTTACTTAATAAATGGCTCTCTTCTTACCTAAATAATTGTACAAATACCGTCGTGTTGGATGGCTGCAGGTCGGACTACATCTTTCTTCCTTCTGGTGTACCCCTTACTTAAGACCGTTTATGATAATGATATCGAAAGTTGCTTTTAGAACTCGCATTGGGTATTTTATGCTGATGGTCTGAGAGTCTACTCGGTGATCAAAAGTGTATCCGATTGCGGAGTGAATCTGAATCGCATTTCCTAATGGCATTGAAAAAAAGACTCACTTTAATGCTTCTTAATGCCACAAAGTTTCCTTCACACGAAGCAGGATACGGTACAGTTTCGACTATGAAATAGACGGAGAGATTATACGTGAGAGTCCAAATCCCAGACTCCAAATGCGGAGTCTGCGATTAGTTCTCGATAGCAAATATTTCTTTGATAAGCATATTCATTACTTTGTGGATGTACTGGGATTGGTTATGAGAACTGGGATTGGTTCTGAGTCTCTCTATATTGTGTTGATGTGCTATACTCTTTATATAATGCTTATTTGCGGAGTGTATTGGAGCTTGCATCGCTGATATGTCCGTCGCAATGAAACGTTTTACCGAAATGAGGAGAACCTGAAATTTAAAAGCTGCAGTGCCTAGAGGTTAGACGAGCAGTGTCGGATTTGGCCCTTTTGCACGATATTCTATCTTTTAAGATCGACAGTTCCCACACGAGTGACTCGTAATCTTGTGACACCCAGTGTTCAGAAAGTTAAAACCAACCAAGCCAATATATTTAACTCAGCATGCTTCCTCCTACACTACACTTCGATGAAGAAAAATAAAATACCCAAAAACATAGTAGGTACGCGGCTTATCAAAAAGTGATAGGCCAACGGCTGTTTTATATAGTAGCCGCGTCGTCGCTGTAGCGTCATGTTTATTTCACACTTTTAATAATTTTATTGTAATAAGTACCTAGTTCGGAAAGGTAACTTGAACCGGGAAGAATACTATAGAAGCTAGACTTCAAAGTAGATTGCAGATCTTTATAAATAATTATTACACTTGTAAAAAAATCAATGATAAATATTTTTATTCCTTTTATAACACAATTTATTTTATAGTATTTTTAAATTAAGCAAATTTATCTAAATATATAATTTTATTTAATACGGGGATTTTTACATACAGTTTGAAGAATAGCATATAAACGATTGAACAGTAAATTGAAGTGTGTGCAAGGGACAACCATAAAATTGAAAGGTACCAAACTGTGGCGCTCGGGAAAAATGGATGAAGCCGAAATACTCTTTGTTCGCTGCGCCTCTCTAGCAAACAATGCATTTGGATAGATTGCTCTTTTAGTGTGTGCGAGAGAGAGAGATAGGTTTTGTATGAGAGTTTATCGCTTTTTAGTATCCTACTACTATTATTAACGCGAAAGTTTGTAAGAATGTATGTATGTATGGATGTTTGTTACTCTTTCACGCAAAAACTACTGAATGGATTTTGATGAAACTTTACAATAATATAGCTTATACATCAGAATAACACATAGGCTATAATTTATGGAGACATATAGTTTTCTATCATCATTATCTCAGTTTTCCATCACCACGCGGGTGAAACCGCGGGGCGCAGCTAGTATCAAATAATTTCCGAATAGTAATTATTTTCATGATGCGATGTTTGAGGCATGTTCTCGGTGTCTCATTCCGCGACCGAATTCGAAACGAGACCATTAGAGAAAAATGCAATCAACTAACAAAGATCGAAAAATTAGTACAAAAACGTCGACTACGATGGTTCGGCCATGTTTGCCGAATGAACGATAATCGTTTGCCACGTAAACTTCTATGGCGAGACCGTCCGTCAGAATGGAGAATTCAGCGTTCGGCACCAAGGAAAACCTGGCTAACGAACATCAAAGACGACTTAAATGGAATAGAAAACGAATTTACAGCGTGAAATTTGTAGCACCCGACGTTTCGGTGACGTTGCAGCCGCCGGTAAATCGTCTTCTATCCTGTTTATAATGTCAAACAACCGCGATAGTCTTCGATTTTATATCGAAGACGACTTTAAGAATCAACGATTATCGGCTATCGATGCTCGAGACGTCGCCAAAAATTGTCAAGAATGGAAGCGAATCGTGAATGGATTACGAGATCCAGCGGCACCTACAGTAGCGTATTGGCTGCGAGGGCAACCCCCTTCGCAATCGCCGGCTACATAATAAATAATAATAATAAAATAATTCTCTGTATTTATTTTATTTAATTGTTTGAAATAAATTATATAGAAAACATGACACGTTAATGCTAATATGTCGCTTACAATAATACACTAAATATGCATAAAAACGGTGAAGTCGTTAATTTAACTGAATTATAAAGAAAATAAATATATTTTCGGTGTAAAATCATGAATTAAAAATGCAATATAAAAGTCATTATAAACACAATATTACAAAAATTTCATTCAAATTTGTAATTTATAAACGACGTTTTTAAACCCCAAATACTATCTTAGCCACTTCAATAATGCATCTACTTTTGACAGAGGAAACATTTTGTCGTCGTCCTGATAAGATTTCTTTCAAACGAGTCATGTCAGCGAGCCATACGATAATTCTCAGGTACACATAGTCCAATAATGAGTTACTAGAATTAAATGTGACTTTGTGATTAAACTGTAATATAAAGCGAGACTTTAAAAACGTTATCTTGCAGCTGTGTTTTTTTAAAGCATCCATTGGAATGCATCCACCATGTGGTGAAAAATGAGCCCCATACCAAAAGTGTTGCATGTTTGTACGTTTAAACGGTATATGATTAAAGGGTAATCCATATTGCCCACCGACGAGAGAAAGTAACTCATTTTAACCAATATTCAACCATAGCATCGTTAATGATCCGGTTAATAACGAGAAAGCGCAAGCAGCTGTCTCAGAAATAATTGTTTTAAAATGCGAACCTGATCGCTCAACAGTTTACAACTCGATCAATACTACAACGCAATACTGCCTCTTGAAATATATCTCTTAAAATAATCACTAAATATGTCAGACAAAAATATGGCATACTATAACATTTGGCATACTATATGGCATAATTTATGGCATACTATGGCATGCTAGAAATAGACCGATCTCATAGCGTCGCTGATATCATGATTCTAAATTAATGGCCTAATTTTGTTAAAAAATAATTATGGTTTATGCTTCCAATTACCATATTCATCCATATAAAATGGGTAGTATCAGCGGTATTGAGAACTATCGACTCATATCCATTATTTAAGCCCTTTTGGTTTTAATAAAAACTTATTCACGACTATATACGGAGTGTTCGCGACCGCACGACAAACCTTTCAAAAAACAAACGTACATACATACTATTAAAACAAATCTGAATATTCGAAAATTAAACAATCAAAACGTTTTTCCTCAGTAACCAAACCCAACAGAATTCGTAGAATGTTAGGAGAATTTGTGGATGACTTTCAACTCAGTCTGTCTTGTAGAATCATCTCTCGTACAAAATAATCCTCCTACTTTATTAAGGGGTAATCAATATTGGAATAGACAAAAACATGCTTCTTCGAAAAACAAATCGAATAAAAAAAATATATACTTTGTTTAGTTTCACATGCAGAATTACCCTTGGAAAAGTTGGTTGTGCTGTCGCGAACTTCCCTTAATGGACGCGAAATCCTCGTGAAATCCTTAATTAACGGGCATATACATACGGTGCTAGAGTTTGTATATTTGTTCAATCCGCATGACGTGTCCAAAGTAGGCCAGTTTTAGTATTTTAATCGAATTCGCGATTTCGACCTCCTTTCTTATGAGAAATGTTGACCATGTCCTATGTTTTGAATCTAATTCGTAGTAAAACTGATAACCCTAGCTTACTAGTCAAGGTGGATCTTTTCGTACTAAATATTTATCTTCGTGCTCGATCGCACCATCTTTTCGCGGAGCCGTTCTCGCGCACTAACCTTACGAGGTGGAACTTGATGGCGCTTGCTTTGCTGCGCTTAAATAAAATTCACACGGTGGCACCAGATTTTGATATTTTTACCATTAACCCTCACTCGTTTAAATTGCAGTCTATTATTATTTATTCTTATATGATAGCTAGTATTATAAGTGTCAATAGTGTAATTCTATTTGTATAATTACGGTAATAACTTTATTTAATTTACTCTTCAATGCCTTGGTTTTACTTTAATGTTGATAAGTAATTAGCGAATAAACAAATAAAGAAATAAATTAACTGATGCCAGTCCGCCTTCAATGCGAATTTTCTCCGTAAAGTAAATTATGATAGAGAAGTTTCCAATCAGGTTTATTGTATTGTAATATTAATTAGACAATAATGAATAATTATTGTCATAATTTTTTTTATAATCAGTTAATAAACAGCTATTGCCGGAAAGTGTCGAAATGTTGAAGTAACCTTTACGGCTTTTATGTGATATAAGCGTAGCAGCGAACAAGCAGCGTACAATAAATACGCCCTCATACGACATCAATAAAGAATAGGTTCGGGCCAGATTCGTTAGAGATAGGACCCGTTATTCAATATTAGAAGAATAATGAGCTGGTTTTAATATCACTTTATACGTGCCGCCTGACCGCCGTGTCGGCTATTATTTTTCATAAACTGCCTATATTCTGACGGGGCGTAGGAAGGCGTAATGCGCCTAGCGCGTGTGGGTATATCATCGGAGGAGCCGTTGCGCCAGCGTGACGGTTTACAACCGACCGTCGGTGACAACCTTCGGAAGGTCGGTGGAATATCCTGGGTCTGCTCCCATTACATTTGTATAACAGGACGGTGCCAGGCTGACAGCAATGAAAAAGCTAAATACGATGGTAGTTTTCCGTATTCTAATATCGTTAAAATATATTGTGACTTGGCGGAAACCTAAGAATCCTCGGAGCCAGGATTCGCAGCACAAGGAAACCTGCGTAAAATACAACTTTTATGAATCATCAGTGCATCAAAAGTCCGCCAACTTATCCACATATTTTTAAGGTACTAAAGACTGTAATCTCACAACCCTTAATCAAAACCATTTATTACGCTTTGGTCAATAGTATACTATCGTATGGGATCCTTGGTTGGGTGGCGCGTCACTTTCAGCTCTAGATCCCTTCATTAAGGCTCAAAAGGCAATAATTAAGGTAATCAATAAAAAGCCTTTTTGGTTCTCCAGCGAGCACTTATTTAAAGATTTCCGAGTACTAGACATATACCAATTATAGGTAAAAGTATCAATTTTTTTCTATTACACAGAGCGGCATAATATGATTAAAGCTCACAGCTATCAGAACGCGCACAGTTACAGCCATGCAACATGATATGCAATTCTCTTAACGAATTTTTTCGTGTCTAGTTGTCCGACTTCACAATAGAATAAATTCGGAATTAAATGTAAAGTTAGATAGCATACGAGGAAGAAAAATTATGTCGAAATGGTTAATTGAGCTAGGAAGGAACGAAACGATGGGCAATTTTATATTATGTTACACTTGCCGAATAAAAAAAAAAAAGAAAGAATACATGAAAGTCTACCTTAGTACGGGCATTACTCCAGCAAGGTAGATTTTAAACTTTATAACCTACTATTTTAAATATGTGTGAAACAATAAGTAAAATAAAATAAATAAGTTTTATACACCCAAGTGTATGTCTCTTCGTACTCGCCTGCGGAATCCCGTTCTAACTACAAATACGTCACTGAATCGCAGACTAACGCGGTGTTTTCATAAAAGACGCTGTACTCGACCTGCGCGCCATACCATACGCCCCCTGAGAGGGCCTCGTTCGCTCCTAGCTAAATCCTCGCTTCAACCACCTCTGCCCAGATCAGGATTTCGACTCTTCATTCGTCGTTCCTTCAATCTTTCGCGGGTGGCTCAGCCGGGTCACGACTGGCCTATTGGCCTACACACATTTTTGATATTGTATTTGATTGATTTTGCGTTTTACACGCGGTAGCCTTAGTTATTAGGCGACTGACAAATTGTATGTACGACTTCCCCTACTCCAAATTTATGCATATGTACTTATTACAGTAATAGTGATTTATAAGATTTCATAATCTAATGTAGCATGGTTATAAAATACAGATACTAGAGACCGACATTTGATTATTACTTTTAAATAGTTAACGTACCTCAATGTAATGTATGTAGGTATTGTGAAATTTTAGTGATATGGTTACGATTATTGAGTATTATTGATTATTGGAAAATTATAAGTATAGAAGCATTCGAGATGTGGGTATATGTCGGCGGACGCATGATGTCGATATGTTGGACTCAGAAAGTCACCAATGAGGAACTTCTGCGGCGTGTCGACCAAAAATGCAAGCTTTGGCAGACCATATATCAACGCAAAGCTGCATACCTGGGTCACGTGCTTAGGCACGACAGGGCAAGTTGCAGAGAAGTTGCATGACTCCTGGGAAAGTTGCAGAGAAGAGGAGACCTGACCGTAGACGGAAATCTTGTTTGCGGAACATTCGAGAATGGACCCCCCGTCCATTCGTTACGAGTGTCGCCGAATTGTTTTGCCTGGCGAAGGATAAAAGAAGCATGCAGAGCTGACTGCCAACATTTATTAGTTGGAGAGGCACCGTAAGAAGACGAAGATTGAATGTTAATTGCTTTCGCTTACAATTTGAAAGTACATTGGAGTATCCTTGGCTGCGCTCAGAAACTTCTCTGGTTTAGACAAAGGGCCCGTAGAAGTCGAATTAGGAGAATCGCATTGAGGTAGCTGTGTAGACAAGATCAGGGTTCGAGATTTCTTAAAAAGTATTTACATAATCTAGACGGATGTTTTACTGTTCTAATACTAGACCGATAACTATGTACCTGCTCTCACAATCACGAAATATATTATGCGCCATGTATTGGTCATGTAGTAATACGTATATGCCTTGTATAATTTGGTACGTAGTGTCTTTTCTTCGTTTTTTTAGTTAGATGGCTTTGGTACTTAGGGCCTTCCTAGTTTTTGGGTCCTAATTTCCAAATTCATGACAAAATATTCTCTCTTCTGGATAAAAATACTAATAAGTTACAGATTGAATATTCTTGAATAATTTTGGCAATTGTTCTCATTTTGTTGGATATCATCTGATCCCGATGAGTGCATTTACATCCCTATTTAAGTGCGGATTGATAGGTTACTCAGAATAGAGAAGTATCTAGATTCGGTCCTTAATAATCTCGTCGCTTCTTGTTATTATTTCGAAGCTACCGTAACAGCATACTATAATTCATCTAACTATTATCAAAGCTCGTACAACTTTGTTCAAGATTATGTTTGTGGAAGAACTTTGACACAATATACATGTTTTTTTTAAATTTTATGGTTGTGCTTTATCAAAGAAGTAGGTACCTAAATAAATATATAAATAAAAAATTAACCAAATGATTATCTATATTCAGCTGCCCGAGCTGAAACAGCAAGGGGGCATTCATCAATAAGAAAGACTCGGAAATAAATTGCGGCGAGCTAGAATGTTGGCGAATAAATCAGTTTATATAACAGCTTGCAGTATCGTTATCCATGAGCTTTGCTACTGGGTCCTATAGAGATTGCTCCAGATTTCGCGATGACCTCAGCGCTGATTCTTTGCACACACTGAGGGTTTTTTAAGTATGTAAAATTTCTCTAAAAACTGTTTGACAAAGTAAGCTCTCAATGCCTCCGACATGATATTGCCTCCACTTGCCCCCCCCCCTCCTCCCCCGCCTTCCCCCCTCCCTATTCCCTCACCTCAACCTGGTTGCTCTTCCTGCATCCCTCAATATTAGAATACATAGGCGTAGGTACAGCGGTTTACTATAACGATTTAGACATTTCTGATATTTTTCTGAAAAAGGTATTACACAAACTACAACTATACGACTATATAGACTCTTTTAGTAGGATACCTTAATAAAATACTTAACTATCGTCAGAAATTTCATTCAAATTCAATGGCTCATGGCCATACGCCGCGTACCACTGTGATTTATGAACGCGCGAGTAAAGTATGGATCTATTTTTTGTGGTAGTAATTGCGGTAGTAATATGCGGTCTAAGTCAGTTTCTATGTATCATGTTTTCTTAACACATTTGTTATTTTACTTATTTTATTTTCCTTTCTGGGCGATTTCAGAAAAAAAAAAAAACCAATTTTTATATAAACATAATATGTAAGAAAATTCGATTGAGTAATAATGCGAGAGAGAGAGAGAGAGAGAGAGAAGGAAGGAGGGGGGGGTATATAAGTCTTGACTGCTCACATCTCTATCACTGCATATGCAAAACTGCCTTATATATTTCTTTTCCTTTTTATTTTTTTTTATTCATTGCCGAATATATGTGATATAAAAACTAGAGAGCTAGCTGCCCTGTGAACAAGTCCTGGCACTTAGTTGGGCAGCAGCAGTACTTAAATGCTAATGCTCATATCGGCCGTGTTTAATTCCAATTTTAATTTTAATTATATATTTTTTTTTTATTGATATGATTATTAGGTG